>CM076583.1:61597166-61913285 GCA_034641835.2 Pinus albicaulis | reverse complement strand
AGACAGAGATATAGCAGTATGGAAATTTGAAACTATTTGCCACCGAGAGACAGAGGTATAGTAGTGTGGGAAATTTGAAGCCATTTGTCACTGTCAAACAGAGGCATATCAGTCCAAAGTTCCATTGTCAACAGAGGCATATCAGCCCGAAGTTTTGAAGCTGTTTTCATTGTCAACCAGAGGTATATCAGCTCGAAGTTTGAAGCTGTTGTCACTGTCAATCAGAGATAGGATGGCTTCAATTTTTGGAGAAATTTAATGGCTTCCACAAAGAAGTCACTAAAACATTTGCAAGATAATTTCAAGGAACTGAAGTTGAAGTGGGAGATGTCAAATTTACTGTCACTGAAGTTTTCATTGCAGAAGCTACAGGGTTGCATAGAAATGGAGAGATATGGTTCAAAAACAGAGAATTCCACAATGAATCCTGGAAGAAAATTCTAAAATCACCAGGTATGGATGTCACTATATTTAAGAAAGGAATTCTAAGTTCTGCATTGAAAAATAAATGGAGAAACATACTACTTCTTCTGCAAAAATTTATTACATGTGAGGGTAGATATGGTACATTTTATGTCTACCACATTAGACTGATAATGCATTTTCTAGGGGAAGACTTAAACCTACCCTATTTCTTGCTTCAAAGCTTGAAAAAGATGGCTTCCTATGTTCAAAGAAGGGTTCAATTTTTAGAGACAACTTTATATCATCATGGTTTGATTAAAATTTTGGTTGAACATCATTTAGCCAAAACAAATGATACATGGGACAATTTCTTGATAAGAAATCATTTTGAAGAGCCAAAAGAACCCTCACCTGAACCACAGCCTACAAGGAGAAGTAGAAAATGGAGGGCTTCAAAAGTTGAAACTGATAAAACAGTCCAAGAAAGTAGTGAGGAAATCATTTCAGAGAAGTTGACTCAAATCAAGAGACAACTTAAGGAAGAAAAGGTAATCAGGAAATCTGTCATGGAGAAAGGAGAGGGATCTTCTCAGCCTAGAAGAAGCCACAGACTAAAGGGGAAACTAAGGAAAACTCAAATCAAACAAACATGGGTGATTAATATAGAAGATGAGGAAACATCCATTGAAGAAGATGTTGAAGAGGATTTTAATGAAGGAACCCCTGAAATTGACCCTGCTCAACAAGAAATTTATGACTATGTGGAAACTTTGGAAAGGAGAGCTTCGAAAAGTAAGGAGAGAACCCCTAGTCCTCCACTGTCTGAAATAGATGTATTAAGAAGGGATAGGTATGAGTTGGA
This sequence comes from Pinus albicaulis, assembly GCA_034641835.2. NCBI lineage: Eukaryota > Viridiplantae > Streptophyta > Pinopsida > Pinales > Pinaceae > Pinus > Pinus albicaulis. The sequence goes on along the minus strand of CM076583.1, from coordinate 61,912,018 downwards.
AATACTTAATAGACACATCAAAAATGAGAATGAAATTCTCAAGGATCAAGTCAAGCTCAAAACTGATATGAACTCAACCTTATCCCTACATATAGACAAAGTGGAAAAAACCAATGACAAGTTGAAGAAGAGGAACAAAAAGCTAATCAGGGCACTTACCAACCTAAGGTTCAAACTTGTTATCAGAAAACCCAGAAGATCTTTAGCTTCTAGACAAAGGAGAAGGAGAGGATTAGATGTTCTTACAAAAGCCTCTGAGTTCATAGGATAATTTTCATGAGTACATGCATAGAGACAGCAGTGGGGGTATGTTGAGCCTCAAAATTGTGCTTTCTTTCATTCCACTTTACCTCATTTTCCTTTGTCCATTGCTATCCTAGACCCAATCGATCAATGAATTTAGTTAAAATTACTTTTAGAATGATTTACATGACTGACTTGCTAAGTTTTGTGATTTTTGCCATTGTAAAGCATTTTGACCGGAACTAGCTGCAGAATGCAGACATTCCGTAACTAACCGGCGATTCTGCAACTGTCTTCATGTTTGAGTATATTCCAGGTGGCCTCTCAAGGAAAACCGCATATGGGCATATTCCACGTCATGTCTACATGGTTCGTTGCTCACCATGAAGGAAGAAACGAATTATGGGTATGGTTTTGGAACGTGGGAACACATTTAGGAAGGCAGACTTCCATTAGGACTGTCTCAGTCCAGATGTCTTTTTCCTCTTTACGCAGCCACTTCAAGAGTCCTAATGTGATTCCGATAAGGCAAGACAATGTTCCTGAAATTGTTGCAAGTCTTGTTATTTACATTTGTTATATAAACACTGGGGAAACCAACAGCTAGGCTAGATTTTGTTCTAGATTTTGGTTAGATTCTGTGCTACATTTATGAAGAAGCAGAGTGCTCTGTTCAAGTTATTTCACTTTTAATGAAGCAGACAGTGTTGTTTTGAAAGCATTGATTTGATTTGGAGTTAGATTCCGTCAGGTGGTAGAGGGCCCCTGCCTCTTGCACGGATTTATTTGCGTAATTTAGATAAGTATTCTAGCTGCCTTTACGTTTTTGAATTTGAATTAGTAGTTGTTTTCATTAGCTACTATAGTTATACTCATTCTAACTCTTCCACAAGAAGAAGCTCTTCCAAAATATTATAATGATGAATGGGAAATGGCTATAGTATTGTAGGATTTAATTGTAATCTCTTTTATTCACCATCACAGTTATACTTATGCTCAATACTCTTCCACAAGAAGAAACTCTTCCAAGAAATATTTATACTGTCTTAAGCATGATTGTGATCTTGAACATTTTAGTTGTGTGTTTTCACTAAGTACCATAGTAGTTCTTGCTCTTAAACGCTTGTCAAAAATATCATAATGATGGGTAGGAGATGGCTATGATATCTTAGTTTTTCATTACTTTCAGTCTTTACATTTGCATTTGCACTCAATTACACAGTCAGGATTGTTCTAAAAACTTTTCCACAAGAAGGAACTCTTCCAAAATACCAATCATGATGGACAAACAGACTGTATAATTCCATAGAATAATGCATGATAGCTTAGTTAGGATGCTCCAGAGTTTAATTGCACTTAACTCATGTTCAGTTGTTTTTCTTTAAGTTTGATAATGACTTGTAGTTCAGCATTGTTTTAGATTAGTGACATTTTAAGTTCAGTTTTTCATTGCATTTTCACTCCACATTCAGTTGTTTTTCACTGCACATTAGATTACTTTAGTTGTTAAGATTAACAAAACAGCCTTCATTATTTACAAACCTCTTCTTGTTCTAAAATCCATAATTGATTCATCACCATATGAACGGAAGACAACATCATTTTAAGGCCTGAAGTACCTCTGTAATTTCCTTATCATTTCATAAACAGAGCCCTCCCTCAAAAGACTACTTTGAAAAGAAATCAATAACTCTTGAGTAAGGTTTTGTGACATTCAATTAAATTGCAGAATAGGAATTAGCTTTAGAATAGAAGATCTTATGATGGTATAAATGTTTTATTCCAAATATGCTTCAACAAATATCTAATCAAGGATAAAATGTTGCATCATTATAAGTTAGATGTTTAAACTGTTTAGTTAGGAAGATTTGCATACTTAGTTGACCATGTTTCAAGCTCTCTCTCAAATGCCTTTGATGAAAGAATTTGACAAGTTTAGTTTGTGTTTTGAATCATTTGCTTAAAAGTCATTATCAAGCTTTGCTTTTGCTTAGTCATAGTTTAGATTTAATTCTGTTTTTAGTATTGCATTTTCATTTACCATTTGACATCAACCAATTAGGTTTCACTCTGTTTTTAATCATTAGCTGCTGTCCATTAGCTTTCTAGTCATTTTCCTTGTGAACATAAAACCACCAAAAGACCAAAAACATCATAAATCATCACAAAAGACCAAAAACATCACAAAACACTACACACAATGCATTAAGAAACAAACACCTAGGTACATACAGTACACTTCACTTCAGCAGTTTACCAACCCTGGTTGACAATTAAATGAGCTCAGTTTAGGAGACTAGATTGAGACCAAACATTTTGGCGCCGTTGCCAGGGAAGTGAAAACTAGGTAACCTTTGTTTCTTAGCATCCAAAAACAATTTTATGCGTAGGGAGAGAGATTCAAGGGGAAGATTTATAAGCAGCAGAGGCAGAAGCTTGATTTCTAGAACACCACTTGTTTCATCTAGATCCAGAGCTAGTACACCTTCAACTCATACCCATATTCCATCCTCTCCTGATCCTGGACTTATAGAAGATCTAAGGTCAACTATTCCATTAGAGAAACCTTCCACTTCATCCACTGAACCTGCCATAGAAGAAGATCTAAAAACTCCTGTTAGGGACACAAACCTTTCCACTTCCACAAGAGAGTCAACCATGGCAGAAGAAGGAGGAGGAGGAGTTTTTAATGGAGAAAACACACTGTTTGGAGGTAGAGGTAGAGGTAGAGGAGAAGGAGGTAGAGGAGAAGGGGGTAGAGGTTCAAATGGAGGAATAGGTAGAATAGGAAACTCTTTTGGGTTCCCTATAATTGATGAAGAAACCAATACAACCATGAAAAACATTTCACCCTCTGTCCTTCCAAACTCTATGGACTTAAAACTGAAGATCCTGAAACCTTCTTATTCGAATTTGAAGTGCTTTTTAGAACTTATGACTACTTACAAGATGCTCAAAAAATGAAATTATTTCCTTCAACTTTAAAGGGAGCAGCATTGAAGTGGTTTATGAGTCTAATCAGTAGTTCTATTAGAACATGGGAAGACATGAAACAAGCATTTCTAGAGAGATATTTGGATTATTGTATGCAGGTTAATCATAAGGAAGAAGTGTTCAAGATGTTACAAAAAGAAGATGAAAATTTGGAAGATTTGTTGGAAAGATTTAATTACAACATCAAAAGGGCAAAAATGGAAAACCTAGATCAAGACACCTTAAAAGCTCTTTTGTTGAAAACAATTAGGGATGCATGGTTGGATATCCTTAACATGATGGGAAAAGGGGATATATCACAACTCACATTACCTGAAATATCTGAGTTATGTATCAACCTTTCAAGAGGGAAATCTAAAACTGTCAAAGGCCCAAGAGATCCTGCTCTTGCAAGGGCAAGTAAGTCTGCTTCTGGGACAGTAAGTAGATTAGAAATAGGACACATGCTTGATGATTTTAAATCTAACATCTTAGGGAGTCTTAGTGAACAAATAGACACCCTCAAGATACAAAACAAGCAAAAGGCTGAATCTGATGCCTTGGCAATCTTTTGTCCCAAATGTAGAAAGAAACATGCCTTGAGAGAGTGTCCTTTGGATGTAAAAGTTGTAGAAACTTGTGTCATTTGTTCTGAAAAACATGAGACCAAGAATTGTCCTTCTCTTCCTGGTCTCAAAGTTGTCTTTCAGGAGGAAACTCCTACAGATTCCACAGAGTCTCTCAATTTTGTATCTAGAAGGCCTTAGCAGGGACCTCAAACACAAGGATTCCATGATCAAATGTATAATCAACCTCCACCTTGGAATTCTTGGCAGCAACCTTGGCCTCAATTTCAAAATAAATCTCCAGCTTGGGCACAAGGATCACAAAGTCCCTATGGAAGATACTCCCCATACTATCAGTATCCACCATACCCACATTTTTATCCTCAAAATCCTCAACAAAATTTTCCTCAAAATCTTCAACAAAATCCTCAACAACATCATCAAAACCAACCACATCAAAATCAACCACTTTCATTACCATTCCCTCAAAAATCAAATCAATTGCCTGCTCAACCCATACCAAACCCTAATAATAAGAACCCTCAGAATACATACATGATAGAAGGCCAACAATTTCCAACTTATTTAATTACTCCTTTAGACCTTAGTGATGTTCAACTGAGGTCTGGAAGAATACTTGAAAAGAGGAAACCTTCTGTGATCATACAAGAACAAGATAATTCTGAGGAAGACTCCCTACGGGTGAATAAAAGTCTTGAGGAAGACACATCCTTTCAAGACCCACACATTGAAAAACTAAAACAAAAAGATTCAATAAATCCAACTCCTGTATTAGAGCAACCATCCACATCTAATTCTATACCTCCCTTTCCAGAAAGATTACAAATTGATAGAGGTGTAGAAAAACAAATCATGGTGCCTAATTATGATTTCTTAGATGAATTGAGAAATGTTTGCATTAAAATTCCATTATTGCAAGCCATCAAGGAAATCCCAATTTTAGCCAAAAAAATAAAGGAGTTGAGTATGAAGACAACAAGAAAAATAATAAGAGAAACCAAGAAAATTCAACTGGTAGGACAAATAGCAGACATTATGATGGGCAAGATTGTTATTCCAAAGTATCTTGACCCAGGAAATCCAGTTGTCAAAATTCACATCAATGGAATTGAAATTCAAAACACACTCATTGACTTAGGAGCAGCAATAAATATCATGAGTAGACAAATCATGGACAAACTGAAACTTCCTAATCTTCTCTTTACACCCACACTATTACAATTAGCAGATAGATCTGTGATCAGACCAGATGGGGTAATAGAAGACATTCCAGTGTCTCTAGACTCTTGGGAGTACCCTGTGGATTTCATGATCCTAACTCCTAAGACTAATCTAGGAGGCCATCCTGTTATACTAGGAAGACCTTGGTTGGCTACAGCTGATGCTTTTATTAGTTGTAGGTCCGGTGATATGTATATTTCTGATGGTATTTCAACTAAGAGATTCACTTTATATCCTCCAGCTAGGACAATTACAGATCTAGATGACACTCAATGGATAGAGGATGAAGAATATTTACAACCACTCTTCACAATTTCAGAAATTAGTGAAGATAATAAAATTCTGAATACTCTAGAAAACTTTGAATCTTCTCCAGAACACAAACATGAATCATTTCAGGAGGGATCCAATATTGAATTTTTGTCATCTAGGCAGATGTATCTTCATTCTATGGACAAATTTGGCAGCTCTACAAGTGAAATTTTTCCAGGCAAAACTTTGAACATAAATAAGAACCTAGAAAAATCTCAACAAGAAGAGTTAGTCAGAGTATTACAGAGACATTCTTCTGCATATGCATGGGAATACACTGACATGAAAGGGATAAGCCCCAAGACTTGTACTCATAACATCTATATAGAGGAAAATTTCAAACCAATCAGACAACCTCAAAGACGGATGAATCCAAATCTTAGGGAAATTGTTAAAGAGGAATTGCAAAAGTTGTTAAATGTTAATTTCATCTATCCTATTTCAGATAGTCAGTGGGTTTCTCCTTTGGTAATTGTGCCAAAGAAAAATGGAAAATGGAGGGTGTGTGTTGACTACCGAGAACTAAATAAAGCTACTCTTAAAGACTATTTTCCCTTACCTTTCATAGATCAAGTATTAGATACAGTAGCTGGCAAAAAGTACTTCTCATTCCTAGATGGGTTTAGTGGTTACAATCAAATCCAAGTAGCACTTGAAGACCAAGACAAAACCACATTCACCTGTCCTTGGGGTACCTATGCTTACCGAGTATTACCATTTGGATTATGCAATGCGCCTGCAACATTCCAAAGGGCAGTATTAGGAATTTTTTCGGATCTAATACATGACTGTGTAGAGGTGTACATGGATGATTTCACAGTTTATGGGGACACATTTGAAGAGGCTTTAGAAAACTTGGAAAAAGTCTTAAAAGATGTCAAGAAGCAAACCTTTCACTTAGTCATGAAAAATGTTTTATGATGTTTACTGAAGGTATTGTTTTAGGACACCACATTTCAGGGGATGGGATTAGAGTTGATGAGGCAAAAGTTGAAGTCATTTCTAACCTATCCATTCCAAGTTGTCAAAGAGATGTTAAAAGTTTTCTAGGATTTACAGGGTATTATCGGAGATTTATAGAAAACTTTACCAAGATAGCATCTCCACTCTTCAAATTACTCACCAAAGATTGTGAATTCAAGTGGACTTCTGATTGCCAGTTAGCTTTTGAAACCATGAAAACCAAAATTTCTGAAGCACCTATATTAAGGGGACCTAACTGGAAGTTACCTTTTCATATCTCGACAGATGCTTCCGATACAGCTCTAGGAGCAGTATTGGGACAGAAAGATTTGACTCCCTATGCCATCTATTATACCACTAAAAATTTGACTCCTGCAGAGTTAAACTATACTGTAACTGAAAAAGAGTTTTTAGCTTTTGTTCATGCCATAAACAAATTTAGACACTATATAACAGGCTATGAAACTTTTGTTCACATTGATCATTCTGCAATTATATACTTAATGAACAAATCAATCACTAATGGCAGAGTTATAAGATGGTTGTTGCTCTTACAAGAATTCAACACTACTATTCTAGATAGGCCTGGAAAACAAAACACAGTAGCTGATTTCCTATCTAGACTTCAAAATATCAAAGATGACACTCCGGTTGAAGATCAATTTCCTGATGAATATCTTTTTGCAATCTCTACTCAAACTCCATGGTTTGCTGATATTGCTAATTATTTAGTTTCAGGAAAATTTCCTTCAATTATGAATGCAAGAGATAAAAGAAAAATCATTTGTGATAGTGCAAAATATTCATGGGTTTCTAATGAGTTGTACAAGACAGGTCCAGATTTGATCATTAGAAGGTGTGTTCGTGAAGATGAGATGCCTGAGATTCTCAAGGCATGTCATGATGAACCTTGTGGCGGACACTTTGCAGATAAAAGGACAGCCTATAAGATCCTTAATTTAGGATATTATTGTCCATCCTTGTTTAAAGATGCTAAGGAGTATGTCAAAAGGTGTGACAGTTGCCAAAGGGTAGGGAAACCTTTTCCTTCAGGTGAGATGCCATTACAACCTCAGGTACACATTGAACCTTTTGAAAAATGGGCTTTGGATTTTGTAGGACCTATTAGTCCTCCATCAAGACAAAAAAAATATATATTAGTTTGCACTGATTATGTTACTAAGTGGGTAGAAGCTAAACCATTACTTGTTGCTAATGAATCATCTGTAGTTACTTTTCTTTTTGAGGATATTTTTACTCGTTTTGGTGTCCCAAGGGAAATTGTTACAGATCAAGGAGCTCAATTTACATCAAGGCTAGTGGAGCAAATGATGGAGAAGTACAAAATCGGACATAGAAAATCTACTCCTTATCATCCACAAGCAAATGGTCAAGTGGAATCTACTAATAAGGTCATTGAAGGAATCCTAACAAAGACTGTTCATTTACATAGAAGAGATTGGGTAGATAGGCTTCCTGAAGCCTTGTGGGCCTATAGAACTACATGGAGAAACACAACAGGCCATACTTCTTATGAGCTTGTTTATGGAAAGCAAGTTTTGTTTCCCATAGAGTTCCAAATTCAAACTTTCAAAATGGCAGTTCAACTAGGACTTGATCTAACGAAGGCACAAAAGCATAGACTAGAGCAAATTAATGAATTGGATGAGATCAGACAAGATGCAGTTCAGAAAACAAGTCTAGTCCAACAGCAAAGGGCTCTTTTTGACCTTTGAGGCTCTATATGATGTCAAAGTAACTCTGCTGATATTTTGTCATTAAGTTTATCTGTAGAATTTATCCTTTAGTTGCGTTGTGAGGCAGACATATGGTCTTGATCAATAACTTCGGCCTCTGATATGAATGCTTTGAGGCACAGGTGGCAACGTGGCAGCTGGGAGGAATCAATTTTCCTCAGCTGTGGCGGTGGAAAATTTTTGTCTGATGAACCTCTATGATTTCTGCTTAACTGTGTATTAATTGGGAGGATTAGGCCTTTTATAATCATTTTTTAGCCGTAATCCTCATAAAATTGTCTTCAATCTTCCATGCTGGTGCGTTCTGTGTTCGACACTGATATCCTTTGATTTGTGATTGACTTGCTGTGTTTTTTCGGTGTACAGTGCTGCGCAGGGGTGATATGGCATCAATGCCTCATGAAACACCGATGAAACGTGGATTTTAAACCCTGCGAATGATTTTCTTTGATGAACCGAAGGTGGGAGGATCGTCACCCTCTACCTTTAAATTTTCTTCAGACACAGCGGAAAAACCATTGGAACCCTGCAAAATACAAACAATGTTATAAAATCCTGCATGTATAAGTTTACTGCTTCAGAAGGTGCGTGGAGAGAGCGTGGCTGTTGGATGGCATCATCTAATAGTCAAGATTGATTAGAGGAGGTCAAAGGAAAGCGGGGGAGGAAATTAAATCGGAACCGTTGGTCGCGAAGAGATCAACGGTCGGGAACGAGGGTGACTAAAAAACGTGAAGGGGTCATGTTTTTTAGAAAAATAAAATAAAAATGGGAAAAATGTTTAAAACCTTCGTTTCGACAAAAAAAAAATGGTCAAAAATCATGTTCGGGGTTCGGGACGATCGTGGGCCGTCGGATGAGATCGGCCCACGCGATCAACGACGTAGAACAGGCACCAATAAACCTTAGAAAACATGCCCGAACATCAAACTTTTAATAAAATCCAGATGAATAAAACCTCTGGGTCTGGAAATGCTGACTAGACGAGGAATCAGGGCGATGAATTTTGGGCCGTCGATCTATAGATCAGATCGACGGCGGAGATGCTTTTAATACCGCTCCGTACCCTGAGTTATCTCATGGGCATATTCGGAGATCGACTACCATCCGATGAGCAGCCTCAGATCGGATGACGCGCATCAATATCACGCCCACTCCACAGTCGAACTTTAACGTGCGATGAGCGGCGGTTTTTGAATAGTGCTCAAGGCCACGCGTCAGGCGGTGAATGGAATCACTGCCGATCGGGAGAAAACCGCCCTCCGCTTGAAAGCGGTGCGATGAATTCCGCCTAGTTTTTTGCAGTGGTGAATGGCTAGCAGGGACCACCAGGGCGATGGACTGCGCGTCGTCTATCTGCAGATCAGATCGACGGTGCAGATTGACTATAATTTTGCACCGGCGGAAACTATAGGATATAATAAAAAAAATGAAAATTTTATATAAACAAAGGTTTATAGTGTGGGGGGGTGAAATATTAATTTTCGATATGGTTTGGCGCCCGTCTGCGGGGCCATGGTCTATATGGAAAACCGTATGACCCCGGGGTTAAAGGAGGAAAGGGCTAATCACAATCGGGCGATGTGATAAGCGCTTGGAAGGCTGGCGCTCGGTTCTAGCACCAAGACTCATGGAGGGGAACGGTTAAAGACTTAGCCCAAGGGGCTTAGGTCTATAATATATAAAAAATGTGATTTTTATAGATTTTCAATGATTTTCAAAGGAATTTGAGGGTTTTGATAAGGCAAGAAGGAGTCTTTAACCTTATCAAAGGGATTATGATGAAGGGGAAATGGGAAAAACATGGAAATGAGGGATTTTATGGGGGAAAGAGGAGGGAAAATAAGGTTTGTTTTGGAAGAAGGGGAAAAGGAAAATGGTGCTTGCAGCAATATTCTTTCTTGGGAATCAGCAGGATTTCTGAAATGTAGAATAGGCACAATAGTGAAGATTCGGACAGAGGCATGAGGCCTCCAAGAGTCTTCAAGAGCCAACACTTTTTAGCAATAAAATTTGTTCCTTGAAGGCTCCAAAAAGTTTTAGCCACCTTTTGCTATAAAAATTTTTATAGGTGGCTAACACTTCCACAACTCAAAACTCTAACCATGAAATTTCTTAATCTCTATCTTTCCACTGATCACCATCTTCTTTCACTGCAAGAATTGATCCTGCAGATCTCCCACTGAACAGGGTCTACCATAGGCCCGAGAAAAAAACCCCTCAGAAGCAAAGGTGTCCCCTTGAAGTCGAAACACCTCTGATAGCAAATGTGGGTTTTAACCTTATACAAAAATTATCTGCAAACGAATATTAAAAACATAAAATAAACAATAGCGAGAGCATAAAACATAAAACATATATGCACAGAGATTTTCCCCTCGATCCAAAATCGGGACGACTAGCTTGATTTTTCATTATATTCCTTTTAGTGTTACAACACATATATATACATGCCAAATCATACATAAAACCCAATCCATTAACCCTAGATTAGAACATAACCGTAGTTTCCTTGACCGGATCTACAAAATACCAGGCGCCAAAAACCATAATGCCCCAAAACCATGTGCAAACCCATGTACAAAACCATGGGCGGGTCCGCCCACCGGAAAATAGGGTCCAATTTTTTTTTTCCCGAGGCACTACCACCTCGGTTGTGACCCCCCTGCTGCACCCGACGCAACGTACATGGGGTTCTATCGCCCCCCCTATGAATCCCCTGCGCGTGACTAGTCGTGGAAAGAATATAACACATACCCAACATTCTCCCACTTGTTGTTTTCTTTTCGCAGGGGGCCACAGGAGAGCTTAGTCATCAGCCCATCTCTACAACACCCATTGTTTCTCTACATCAAGAGAACTTCTTAGTGCTCACAGACTTCGTTAGTGCATCTGCGAAATTCTTCAACGTGTCCACCTTTACCAAACACCCTTTTATCCTCAACCATATCTCTCACAAAGTGATATTGAACATCAATGTTCTTTGTCTTTGAATGATAAGCAGGGTTCTTAGCCAAGAAAATTGCACTTTGGCTATCACAGTCTATCCTTAAAGCTGTCTTCACCAACCCCATACTTGAACACAATCTCTACAACCAAATTTATTCCATGTTTGCATGAGTAGCTACCATGTATTATGCCTCTGTAGTTGAAAGAGCCACTACAAACTGTCTTTTACTCATCCAACTGACTGCACCTCCAAATAGGCTAAACACATACCCACTTGTAGATCTCCTTTGGTCCAGATCTCCAGCCCAGTCTGCATCAACAAAACCATGAATGTCCAAAACTCTGTCCAGTCCTGGTCTTCCCTGGTAGCACAAGCCATAATCACTAGTGCCATGAAAATATTTGAAAACCTGCTTCACTGCTGTCCAATGCTCCTTCCATGGGTTTGACATAAACCTGCTCAATACTCCCACTCCATGTGCAATGTCTGGTCTAGTACAAACCATTACATACATCAGGCTACCCACTGCACTTGCATATGGAACACGGGACATATCCTCCTCCTCTTCTTGTGTCTTGGAACATTGTTCAGCAGACAACTTTACACCTACATGAATAGGAACATTCACCGGTTTACTATCCTCCATATTGAACCTCTGCAATATAGTCTCGACATATTTCCTCTGGTTTAACCAGAGCTTCCTCTTTGTCCGATCTCTCTTAATTTCCTTGTCCAAAATATAGTTTGTAGCACCAAGATCCTTCATGTCGAATTTGGAGAACATTTGGGTCTTCAAATCTTGGATAATCTATTTTTCATTTCCAATCAACAACATATCATCCACATACAAGACCAAATAAATAACACGGTCACCAATTAATTTAAAATAAACACAATGATCCTCCTTGCTTCTGGTGAAGCCAAATCCCCGTATATAGGTATCAAATTTCTGATACCACATCCTTGGTGAGTGTTTTAACCCATATAGAGACTTCTTTAACCTGCATACCAGTTGTTTCTTCCCCTTCACCATAAATCCTTCAGGTTGTTTGATGTAGATCTCCTCTTCCAGACCCCCGTGAAGAAATGTTGTCTTCACATCCATCTGTTCTACCTCAAAATCAAATGCAGCAGCAACAGATAAAAGTAATCTAATAGAAGTAACTTTGGAAACAGGAGAAAAAATATCACCAAAATAGATTCCCGGCACCTGGGAATAACATTTTTCTCCCAACCAAGCTTTGTATTTCTCCACCAGATCCTGAAACAATGAATAAATCAATGCCTATGTAAGCATAGAAATGTCTGGGCCATGTAAATAAACTCTTGCAGGCGTGAATGGGTTTGAATCATGGGATTGGGTCAACCTTGACCAAATCAACAGCGTAGTCTAGGTGCAATGAACCTCATGGATACACAACGTAGTTTTAGATGGAGGCTCAACATGTGAAAGGAGCTAACTCATTGAGGTGGTTTAGGGTTTGGCAAGGCTTTCATATTATAAAAGAAGGAGGATGAAAAAAGGAAGGGGTTGTTGATGTTATTATTTTCTGAAGGTATTGTCTGTTTATACATCCCTTATTGGGCTTTCCTGTTTAGGAATCCCACCTCCTTCCTTGAGCAGCTCTTGGAGGAGTCTTGTTTTTCTAGTCCATTTAGTAAGAAATTGGAGTTGATTTCCCTAGGTAGGTAGAGGAAGTTTGGTCCAAAGGATGTTTTTGTAAATGTCGAACTGATTTCAGTTCTATATATATTTTATTTATGAATTAGAATTGATTGCAATGGTCGAGAGTAACAGAAAATTCATACCTTTTAAAGAGATTTAGCGGTTTACAATTATATAGTTTGATTGAATAAGAATTTGATCGGTAGTAATCTTCTGTCTAATGATATTATGTGTTATGGGTGCTATGAAAACCTATTTCCATGCAGATGTAAGGAGGCCCAGACATAGTAAGTGATAAACCACTCATTCACCTGAGAGAAATGGAATACCGGTGACTTTCATTAAATATTAGAAAGTGTTGGATGTGTTGCTTATAGAGAAGTGACACCCGGTATATAAATCTTTGAATAAGCACAATAACAAATCCAGATTTGAATGTAAGGCATAAATTGTAGGAATTTGATTTATTAAATGGTATAAAAGAAGTCCAACTTATAACACTGGGTTTTTGTGGATTGCTTCAGCTAATTTATCTGAAATTATCAGTAGGATCCATATGCTTGGGGGGGGGGGGGGGGAATAAGAATGTTTAATTAATGCAAAATTTTTATGGGAATGACTATCATTTATGACAGATAGATATTACCATGACAACTAGGGTGACCTCTAAATATATTTATAATAAATAATATAATCTAAGAGATACATCATACTGTGCAAATTTGTGCGCGATATATTCTTAAAGAACATCAAATTTTATTAAATTACTTCACATTTCAGTAGTATATATTCATTGCATAATAATATGATGCTAATAACAATTCATTTATTACATAGATGGTTAATTTTGGTGACTAAGCATTCCCTCTTTACTGAGTGTTATCCAAGAAAACCAATAGGTTTCTTTTGAGTCAAGATGGTTAGGTTAGTTAGGGTTTAGTAGGGTTCTAAAGTTTTTTTATTTTATTTTCAGAATAATCACATGTATAAAAGTATTTAGGTTATTTTGTAAGGTCATTATGAGTCATAGTGTGTTTCATTATAAAGGGAAAATCCAAAATTTCATGTCTCTCGAAGTTTATCTAGTCATCATTATGAATTTGACACTTTTTTAACTTTCGCACCAACTCCAATTCAAACAGGTCAGGGGTTGCTACGAAAGTTCCTGACACTTCCGTAGCAAATTTGACTTCGTGTTGGACGGATAATTTGTTCTTGCAGACAACACATACCTCCCAAGTGTCCTACGGATAACTAGCAACAAACAGACAGTTAAATCTATCTTTCTCTAGATATATCGTGATTCATAATTAAATGTTATAAAGGTTTTACGGTCTTACCTTTGATCCAACACTTGTTTGCAGTAGTCATCCTTCAGTCGCCCGAAAGAGTTTCCTTCAAAGATCTGCAATCACAAACAAACAAACATCAAATAGCACCTGCATAGGATATATTCATAAATCATATCTATTATGGTGATCAAGGAATCCATAAGATAAACTAATCAATTGACAGCTTATTGAGAAAAACAGACTTATTTGTATTAAATTTGAATAGTAAGAAAAACCTTACAACCGTGTCCGCCTTGATGTTGTACAGGTCTTCATAGAGTCTAAAGCAGGAATCTCCTTTACTCTGACAAGCCTTGCACTCTTCCAACCGAGATACATACAGGTATGTAATCTTTCCCACATAAAATCTTAGTTAAAAGGGTCTAAGTTCCAACAACACTTCAGCTCAAATAATACTAAAGCTTGAACTCCCTTTGAGGCTGCCTTATGCCTCTTTTTATAATGAAAGAGAGGAGGTTACAACTCCAAACAAGAAGGTATAGAATCCTCCTTCAAAAGAATTAGCTCCTGACATCAAGGGGTTAGCTCCTTAATGGATGGGATGCATGAACCTGAAAAGAGCGAACTTTCCACCACAGGAATTTATCTAGAAGCTTCCAAAAATGACTCAAACTGAGCTTCTAGATTTTACTTGCGCCCTTTTTTACCTTTTACAGGGCTCCGCACTTTTAATGAAGAAAATGTGTGGTACATACCGCAGTTTTCCTTTACAAAAGGTGCGGTACCGCAGGTAAAGCTAAGAGAAAGTGCGGTACAAGTGTTTTGATGACTTTTATGAGCTTTTCTCTTATTTTCAAGGCTTGATATTAGGAACTGATGTGTTTAGAATTGCAAGGGAGAAATGTATGAGTGATAATGAGCTCATACAGACAACAAAACGTCAAGGTGACAATTTTCAGTGTAACATATTTCCCCCTAAAGTGTGAAGTCTATAATATATGAAGAGTGAGTCTGTAATGTATGAAGAGTGAAGTACTTTATCATTTCAAGGATCAGCCTGTGGACACCCCAGTCGGAACCTATAAAAACATTTAATGCAATATATATATATATATATCATCACTGAGGTAGGCAGTCCCATACTCAGATCAAAAACTAACTAAACTTCTTCTGATACAGAAAGGATTTTAATATTACATCAATAGTGTAGACACAGTATGGACGCAACCATCTGTCTTGAATAGTCTACTGCATAATGAATAATAAATCTCCTCGCAGCCTGGATGGTGGAAACTAGATCCAGGGTCTTGATTTCTGCTTCCCGAACTAGTACGATTCTATCCATGCGATTAAATGTGTTGAAGTCGAACATGGTAGAACCCATTTGATTACCAGTCAATGATGTGAACTGTTAACAAGTGTGAGAGAAACCACCAATAGTGACAATGGCTCTCAAAGTACTCAGTACAATCCATGAGATGTGAATAAGTGATCTGAAGTCGAACATATCACGAAATTGTTCAATCAAAGTTCAATGATATTAAGGCAGGCAGATTCCAAGGTATTGACGGATTCTAGATCAAATTCCTAGATGATGAGCTGTCGTTGATAGAAAGTGATCAGTTGTAAGCAAGTTCACGACACGAAACCATAGATAAAGTTTTGAAGAAATATTTTGCAGGGACTGACTGAGGGATGGTCAATGCGAATGGAGACAAATGTTTGCAGATGAATGGTTTGTTTGACTGTCCTCTTGAACACATAACGACACTGTAGATGGTTTGGTGACAATTTCTCTAAGCTAATACCCAGAAACCGGCTGAAGACCTTCAATGTGGTTTGATTAACTAGTAGGCAAAGGATTTCCCAACCTAGGTAGAAGTGTAACAAAAAGTGTCATGTTCAAGAGTGGTGTAATTTTTTTACAAATCAAAGTGTAAAAAATGAATCTTTTTTCTCTCTTTTCCCCCACCATTTCTGGAAAGTACCTCTTTATTTTTTGACAAGCTTGAGGAGGATAACATTTTCTTGTTTATAATCTCATCCTTCGGATGAGTCCAACTTAGTTTAAAATGGAACCCTAAAAAGGAGTGGTCTGTTCATGTTTGAAATTGACAGGTCTTTTATTGTTAAATTTTAACGAGTCCATTATAGGAGAAACTTGGTGTTTTTCATTTTTAGGGAGTCAGAAGAAAAAACTTAAGAAAATTCCATGGGTGTACTTTTTCGTAAATTTAGTCTCTCAGGCCCAAAAAAGGATAAAATAATGCGAAAGAGAATTCTATTGACCATGATTAGTCAACGTATACCTTTTTCGCAAATAGTCCATTTCAGTCTGGAAAAGGGGTAAACTTATACTAAAAGGATGACTGTTCATTTCCTTTAACGAGTTCGAATAGTCAAGTACTCGGCAATCTTTTCATTTTTAGAGAGTCTGAAAAGGGCTTAAAAGAGGACTCAAGGGTTTCACTTTTTCTGTAAGTTTTAATGAGTTCGAAAAAGGGATAAAAATGTACTCATAGATTTCGCTTTTTCGTACGTTTTAACGAGTTCGAAAAAGGGATAAAAATATACTCATGGCCGACTTTCAATTTAATTTACGAGTAGGAAAAGATGGAAAGAGCTCGGCATTTTCATGTGTTTTACGAGAATGAAAGATAGAAAAATAATCTCAGGATTTTCATGAGTTTAACGAGTCTTGAAAATAATAACCGAAATAGACTCGAGATAGGTTTCATTTTTACAAAAGCTTGAAACAGAGAAAAACTATGCTTCAGATAGGTTTCATTTTTACACAAGCTTGAAACAAAGGAAAAATCATGCTTGAAAGTGGTTTGTTTCATTTTTACACAAGCTTGAAACAAAGGAAAAATCATGCTTGAAAGTGGTTTCATTTTTACACAAGCTTGAAACGTAGGAAAAATGTGCTTGAGAAAAAGTTTCATTTTTACACAAGCTTGAAACAAAGAGAAAACTTTGCTTGAGATAAGTTTGAATGCCCCCCAAGCATAACTTGCTAGAGCGCATGCCCCCCAAGCTTCATTTCATTCAACTAAATAGACTACTGGTAATTAATAGTTGGATGGAATGAAGGTTCATTTACGAGATCATATGAAAGACTCGACCTAAAACTGTAAGAAAATTATGCAAAAACTGAAATAGCTAACCTAAATATACGACTTAACATTTACGAGATCTAGTCAAAGACTCGACTCAATTAGGGGAGGATTTGTTTCATTTTTTAACGAGCTTGACACAGGAAAAGAACCATCCTCATGGTGACCTGTTTCATTTTTTAACGAGGTTGACACAGTAAAAGGAACTATCCTAATAAACTACTATTTCTAATCTATCAATCTACACTCTACAATCTACCTACTGATTCATTTTTTAATGAGGTTGACACAGGAAAAGAACTGTCCTCATACTTGATTCATTTTTTAACGAGGTTGACTCAGTAACAAGAACTATCCTCTGACCAACTGATTCATTTTTTAACGAGGTTGACACAGTAAAAGGAGCTATCCTCGTAAGAATCTATTTCATTTTTTAACGAGGTTGACACAGGAAAAGAACTTTCCTCTTGGAAGCTTGTTTCATTTTTTTTAACGAGCTTGACACAAGAAAAGGAACTATGCTCTCGACTAACTGATTCATTTTTTAATGAGGTTGACACAATAAAAGGAACTATCCTCACCTACATGTTTCATTTTTTAACGAGGTTGACACAGTAAAAGAAACTATCCTCACAGTGACTTGATCATGGCTTCCAACTGGAAGAAACACATGTCAATGGACACACCTTGATCATGGCTTCCAAGAGGTCTTCATCAGAAGGAAGAATATTTCTCTTGAAGGAACACATGTCAAGGGACTCAAAACGGATAAGAACATCGCGTTCAAATAATCCCATAGAGTTTTCCATGTCAATTACCGGATCTAAGTCAAAGGAAGATGAGAAAACAGTGAGAGGCTCGCTTGCTCGGTAACTGAAAACATGGGACTGGTTGCCACATAATTAACCCGTGGCGGGGTAGATACCACTTTAGTATAAGGAACATTTAGGGGTGTCAGATTATTGGTAGTCGAATCAAGACTAGGGAATGAAACTTGGTCAACAGTCACAATGTTTCCATTGTGAAGGAAAGACATCACGCGAAAGAGTGTCGATACGACAACTTTCATTGCATAGACATAGTCTCGCCCAAGGAGTAAATTGAAATCCAAGGGGCTTCGAACTACCATAAGATCAATACAGACAGTTTTACCTTCCAAATTAATAGAAAACATAGGAAGGATCCCTAAAGGTTCACTAATGGTTCTGTTAAAAGCTTTCAGATTCTGCGTAACAAGCACAAGCTGAGGGGAACCCAAAGCTTTCCAAGCAGTTGAGGATAAAATACTAACAATAGCACCTTCATCTACACGTGTGCAGCATATATTCTTACAACAAGCCTGCAAAATGACTTGGAAAGGGATGGAAGAAGGAAGACGAGGTTCTGTCTGTATATTCCAATCAAAGGAAAAGAAATTTGTACTTGGAGGGGGTTCTGTAGAAACAGGTGAAATGCCCCCTGGCGTAGAAGAATCTGATGTAACAAGAAGAACCAGAGTGGTATGAATTTCACTCTCTTCAGGGAGAGTGGGATCGGCCGAATGTGAAATTGAATCGACCACTTGATCAACTAATGGATCATCAACCTGAGTGATATGAGTTTCACTCTCCAATGGAAGAGTGGGATTGACTGTACTTGGAATTAGATCAATCACTTCGTTAGTTGATGGTAGGTTGGGAGAAATTTTACAGTAACCAGTTGGAAGTTCTTGCTGTGGAACAGTAAGGTTTTCCAACAATTTTGAGGCTTCATCCATGTGAGGGAAAATTTGAGTTTGATGACTCCCTTTGCATAACCTACAAGGAAACCTAACTTTACCATTTTTCCCAGGAACTTGACTATCACTGGTTGATGGATCAACGGAAAGTTTATGAGATTTTTCTGACCATACTTCAAAGACCTTTGGAATACCAGGACAATTGATAAGGAAGTGGTCACCCTTACAAAGCCTGCAAGGGAATTTAGGTTTACGATGCATGTTGGAGGTTTCCTCAACATTACTAACACTTGCAGTCATGGTTGGTTGGTTGACTTCTTTCTTATCTTGCTTCTTCTTCTTCTTCTTCTTCTTCTTAGTCACCTGGTTACTAGCGTCAGGGCTTTTACCAAGTGAAGAGGAAGAAAGGGAGGAAGACATATTGGGCGAATAAGGTAAAGCGTCAACAGAAGGTTTGTCATCAGGAGCTCAAGTCCAAGCCATGGAAAAAGGCTAAAAAATGAAAGTGTTTATTATATCATCAAATCCTCTTTTTCCTCTTTGATTAATCTGCAGAAAACAAACTTTCTCTACATTGATGAAACTTCCCAGAAGACTTAAAATGACTTTCACCTTGCAAACTGTTCCCATGGCGAATTGCACCATTCTGAAACCAACTTTTTCCCATGTTGAATTGTGTGTCCTTCTTGCTTGCACTTCTTTGCTTTGACACTTCATTCACTGCATTGGCTGACCCAAAAGGTAATTCGTGCAAAATAACATCATCTTTTTTCAAAGACAAACTGTTATCAAACTGAGACAAATCATTAGCAACATCATAAAAAGGAAAATTCTCAAAATCTGGTCGTTTCAACATAAAAAAAGTTAGACTTTGACTTTCATTAACCAGTCTTTTCAATTGACTTGCATTGAGTAAAGAAGATTCCAGCTTCTTCTTGTGAGCTCTCACAATGTACTCTTTACCATCTTTGAACAAGTGATACTTGTTTTCATGGCGATGAAAGATAGTCGTCCTGTCAAATAAATAAGGACTTCCCAAAACAATACCCGAGATATCAAGCAGCACCACATCAAGTTCCACTGTGTCAATAAAGTGTGCAGTTATTGCTTATATTAGTTATAAGCAATAAGAAATTATCTGATCTGATATTCTATTTACTTATCAAACCTGATCTAAAATTGTGAGAACAAAGTATTTCTCATACAGAGATTGACTGTAGGGGAATTCACCAGATATTTCACCTTTCAAAGAAAGGATGTATCCGAAGGCTACCTGGCCCTTCTACAGACTCTGCCTAAAGAAATAAAATGTAATCACTGAGATCCGATCAATGAAAGTATTTGTTTTAAATGCAACGTATTCATTGATCCAGCTTTAATGTGTGAATAGGCAAGTATACATATTCTACAAATGAAGTATAATAGTTTGAAGATGAACTAACAAGTTTTGTTCACTGTTTAAACCTCCTTGGGAAAATTTAGCTTATAAAAATTTACTGTTTAAAGGAGCAGAATCTGAAAATATGCAGCAAAATTATACAGTATGACAACAAATAATTGTTTAAGCGGTTCACCCCTCTCTTGGGCTACCTCCGCTGGGTCCAAAAGCCTCTAATTAGGCTTTTTCCTCTTTTTCCTAATATTGTTGTAATTAGGTATCGAATATATAGGATATTATCGATGTGGAAATGGAAGATTCACATGAATAATTGTAGTTGCAGCAAAAGACGAACACCTTAGTTAATGATATATTAACTAAGGTGTTCGTCTTTTGCTGCAACTGCAATTCTTCATGTGAATCTTCCATTTCCACATCGATAATGGAATCCATAGATCCACTTGTGCCAAACTGTTTGTCCCTTAGCTGCATATGCTTTGGACGATTTGTTGGATGCAAAGTCCAACAATGAGAGACATCATGTCCCTTCCTTTGACAAACTGTGCAACTCTTAAGAACTTTCTAAGAAAGTTCTCTTTGCCTCTCATACAGAGTAAATTGTGAAATGATACCAACCTGATCTGAAAATGGAAGGTACTTGAAAAGGGTGCAAGGTATCCATTTTCATTTATGTAAATGAGTGCAAATATTCCTCTAAGTTTAAATCTGAAAATGTGAGAACTTCATATTTCTAATACAGAGATAGACTGTAGGGGAATTTACTGGATATGTCACCTTTCAAAGAAAGGATGAATCCAGAGGCTACCTGGCCCTCTTACAGACTCTGCCTAAAGAAATAATAGAAGTAAACACTCAGATTTAATTAAAATGATCTTGGTTTAAACTTGACGTTATGCGGAAATTTAGCTTGCAAATGGTGTATGTCTTTTCACTGTTTATGTGTTTTAATTTTATTTGTTTTTGCTGAAACTTAACATGTATATCAAAAAAATATTCAGCAATATAATATCAAAACACAACAACAATATGATATAGGAGTTCACCCCAACTCTTGGGCTACATCTCCCGGATCAAGCCTCCCAAAATGGGCTTGTCCTCTTGTATTAAAAGCTCTAAAATGCAATACAAGATTATAAGTGTCTCAATAGACAAATATGAATATATAAACTGATTCAGAAGGCAGGAAAAAGCTAAGAATGCCTTTTCAAATTCACTAAACAGTGAAATATTACCATAAACAGTGATCTCTTCATCAATGTCCTGCTGGTGCTTTGAACTTCTTAGCAACTTTTCGGGATGTATAAGTCCTTAAATGCCTCTAAAACCTATTCCAATGGCTTCAGAAGGTCGAAATTATCTGACATAGAGCTTTGGTTCACCTCAAAATGATAACCACAACTCAACCAAACTCAAAACCCAAAATGGCCCTAGTGGCTCAAAAAGCTTCTCCGAAGCTAAACAGGTTGAAACTAAGCTCCAATGGCTTTGAAACGTGCGCCATTGAGTCCAAAAGGATGAGACCATATGAAATTCAAAAAAAATTTCGTTCCAAAAGGTTGAGTAATGAGAAAGTTATGACCAAAACAACTTTGCCCCAATTTCCTCCACTAAATGTGGGGCAACTGCCAGTTAACTCCACTAAAAGTGGAAGTCTGCCTAAATTTGGAAGCGCCTCCAGAATCTCCGCCATATTAAAATCCACTTAACTGAAGCTTAATTAAATATTAAACTTGAGATTAGGCTCTTTAAGCGCTCTTAACATTAAGCTCCCACACTGGTCATATGATGAGGTTCCATGGGAGGAGAGTTGGCCCCTCTGTGCTCCGCTGGACCCACTCCACTAAAAGTGCAATAAATTCTTCATAAGGTGTCCGTTTTTTGAAGCGTTTGCAGCACCAGAATCAAGAATATGAGAGCTATACAACCATATTGGTTTCAACCAATTTTGAACACTTTCAGTTTTTAGCCTTTTTCCATGGCTTGGACTTGAGCTCCTGATCACACCTCCCAAATGAGAGGCTTTTGGGCCCCAAAAGCTCACTAAAATCCTGAAAATGAACTGTAGTACAGAAAATGAGAGAATAACAACATCCTCTTCTCTTCAGCCTTCAAAAATTTTCCTGAATTGCCAACTGTTCACATGGAGAATTTTACTGAATGAGCCATGTACTTGTGCCAAATCCTGACCAAGTTTTCTCACCATACCAATTTTCCAGAATGAAACCAGCAATGACACTTGCTGAAATTTTTTCCCTCTTTGCTTGCATGCCTTTCCAACTCATGGAATCTTACACTGCTTTGCACTGACACTTCGTTCTTTGCACCAAACGACACCAAAAGCATCTTGTGCAACATATGACACCAACAACAAGTTGACAATGAAATGTGCTATACAATTGACACACAAAATCTATAACAAGTGTGCACACAACCGACACAAGTCGATAAACATGTATGACACAATCAACACAAGTCGATAAACAACAAGATACATCTTGACAAACACATGTGTATGTATCATGTACAATGAATTATATACAGTTCGCTAATTACACATACAACCTCTATGTACATGTGCAACTTCAACTCTTCTTTTTCAAATACCAACAAGTACATCATCCCAAAAACATGTGGGTGATCAAGAGCTGAACCAAAAGACATTTCTGCAACATAAGTGAGTATCATACTCATCTTTTACACCTCCATGGCGAAATTTTGTAACAACAAAGAAATTCCTTCAACTGAAACTTCTTATACATGCAATCTGGCATCAAGTTTTCAATTGAAATACATGCATACCAATCTGAAATTTGCATGTACAAAATGAGTAATGACTTACTGCAATAAGAAGTTAATCCACTTCCTACCAAGCCAACTCCATGGCGTCTTTTGCTGCAACTGCAATTCTTCATGTGAATCTTGCAATTGAATATGATAATGTAATATTTTCAATTCGATGAATCCTAATTAAAGTAGGGAGAGAGTTTCCATTCACTTCCAATAATGCAAACATTGATAAATAAGAGAAAATAGAAAAAATTCTCTAAGGCACTAATTTCATTAAGAAAAACTAATGCTAATCAATTCCATTTTTTTTTTGTGTTTTTAAAACAAGCATAAAAACATGTAAATTCAAATCAAAGAAAAACTGATCTAAATCTACGATTGATTTTTCAGAATGTAAACTATGCAGTTGTAATATATGCACAATTCACTTGAAAAGTATGCAAATGTAATCTATGCACATTTTTCATTCATATTCTGAAAATGAGAATTCTAATTATGCAAATGTGATCTATGCAAGAGAATTCTCAAACAAAAGATGATTCTAATGTAATCTAAGAACCAATCAAGTGTAAATAAAGAAAATTGGGTGAGAGTTCAAAATATAAAAAAATAAAAACACTCAAAGGCGATTAACACTCATACAGAAGCAAAAAGATGCAAAATTGTGAAAATAATAAGACAAAAAGATGCAAAATTGTGAAAATACTGAGACAAACCTCCAAGTAATGACCAAAGGAAATCAAATTAAGAATTTCTCAAAAAAGAGACTCAAAACACCCAATTAACTTAACGGAGATTGATGAGATGAAAAATTTGCTGAAAGAAACTCATAAACAAGGCTTTCTGACAAAAAAATACAGATCTAGGTAGATGCTAAGAATCCTAAATTAAATCTAGACTAAGCCTGAAAAGGAAATTTTAAGTTTTCATAAAATTTTCCCAGGGTCCGCAGGCTCCAGAGTAAACAGGTGCGGTACCGCAATGGTTACTCAAGAAAATTGCGGAGATGACCGCACTGTGCGTGAATGAAAAGTGCGAAGATCGGAAAACTTCAAGAAAACAAAAATTTTCAAAACTTTTCAAAGTACAGAAAAATTAAACTAAGCCACCCAAACCAGTATACATCAGTCAAGAACCAGAAAAATCATTTTCTCAAGTCAAAACAAAAGGAAAACCAAAAATCCAATCATTCCCTAGTGGAGTCGCCAATTTGTTGGAAGGATAAGTCGTTCTTGCGGACAAGACAGACCTCCCAAGTGTCCTACGGACAGCTAGCAACAAACAGACAATTAAATCTATCTTTCTCTAGATGTATCGCGATTCATAATTAAATGTTATAAAGGTTTTACGATCTTACCTTTGATCCAACGCTTGTTTGTAGTAGTTGTCCTTCAGTCGCCCGAAAGAGTTCCCTTCGAAGATCTGCAATCACAAACAAACAAACATAAAATAGCACCTGCATAGGATATATTCATAAATCATATCTATTATGGTGATCAAGGAATCCATAAAATAAACCAATCAATTGACAGCTTATTGAGAAAAACAAACTTATTTGTATTAACTTTGAATAGTAAGAAAAACTTTACAACCATGTCTGCCTTGATGTTGTACAAGTCTTCCTGGGGTCCGAAGCAGGAATCTCCTTTACTCTGACAAGCCTTGCACTCTTCCAACTGAGATACATACAGGTATGTAATATTTCCCACATAAAATCTCAGCTAAAAGGGTCTAAGTTCCAATAGCACTTCACCTCCAATAATACTAAAGCTTGAACTCCCTTTGAGGCTGCCCTATGCCTCTTTTTATAGTGAAAGAGAGGAGGTTACAACTCCAAACAAGAAGGGATATAATCCTCCTTCAAATGGATTAGCTCCTTACATCAAGGGGTTAGCTCCTTAATGGATGGGATGCATGAACCTGAAAAGAGCAGACTTTCCACCACAGGAATGTTTCCGGAAGCTTCCAAAAATGACTCAAACTGAGCTTCTAGATTTTACTTGTGCCCTTTTTTACCTTTTATAGGGTCTGCACTTTTAATGAAGAAAAAGTGCGGTACGTACCGCAGTTTTCCTTTACAAAAGGTGCGGTACCACAGGTAAAGCTAAGAGAAAGTGCGGTACAAGTGTTTTGAGGAATTTTATGAGGTTTTCTCTTATTTTCAAGGCTTGATATTAGGAACTTATGTGTTTATACTTGCAAGGGAGAAATTTATGAGTGATAATGAGCTCATACGGCCAACAAAATGTCAAGGTGACAATTTTCAGTGTAACACTTCGCTAACACAGATTTTTCTACGAAAGTCTGTTATTATGTTAACGGTAGGGAAACGATACATAAATTCAAAAAAGGGTATGGGCAAAGCTTATTGGGTCATGATTTCTCCTAGTTGTCTTTATCCATCATTTGAAAAATGCGTGCACCATATAGTTTCTCCTTCATCTTGTTCCTTTTCCACATTTTTACAGATTTGCTGTCACAAATCCATTCTCATTGCCTCCCTATGAGCTATTATTTCTGTCTAAACATCGGTATTGTTGTCTTGTGGCCTATCTAGCTGTCTCAGGGTAAGATTTGTTACTGTCAAAAGTCAATTTTCTGTCTCTAAAGTCATTTGCAGGTGTCAGGAAGCTACTCACTGCGTGTTTGAGCCATGGCGGCTTGAAGGAAAAAATATAAAGGAGGGTTTGTGGCCGTGAGGCATGAGCCCATGGACATGAGATTGCTGGAAGAAGACCTCACATTCACCCAAGCATTTGCTAGCATAGGGTGTCTTCGGTTATGTCAAAAATTTCAGGGGTATCATGGGAAAATTTAAAAGGATTTAGCCATTAACTTTATAGGAACATGATCTAAAGTTGGTATACTAAATTTTGCAGTGTCCCCTAACACCATTGCTCAGGCCACAAAGATCCCCACGTTAGGATAATTATGGTTCAAGGTGCATAAGTTCAAATTGCAGAATTGTGATGAGTTCCTAAAAGAAGAACACAAAGGCATTGATATGGCTTTACGCATTCCCAAAACTTGCCTTAAAGAGTATTTTTCTAAATTTCCGATGGTGATCTAGAAATATTTCACTTGTGAGGGTATATTCCACAAGGTATATCAATAATATTTCAAATTTTTGCTGCACTTCACAGGTAAACAACCCTTAGATATACCTTTCTATTTGTTTAGAAGCTTGGGAAAAATGGCTGACAAGGTTCAGGAAAAACCTAATACCAGTGAAACATCAATTTTTCATCACGCTCTCATTAATTTGATGGTGGTTGAAGAGTTAAATAAACTGAAAAGAGATTGGCCCACTTTTTTGTTTTTAAGTGGCTATGAAGTTGATGCTGTCACTCCTAGGAAAACACCAAAATCCAAATCTAGTACTCGAAGGGAAGACCAGAAATCTGAAGCATAGCCTGTAATTGATCATGAGGTAGAGATGGAGCATACAAAAAAGCCTATAGACTTGAAGTTGAGCATGTGAAGAAGCCTGTGGTGGCAGAGAAAACTTATACAAGTATCTAAGTAAAAAATTATACAAGGAGGGTCACTAGAAGCCAAACTGAAGGAAGAGGTAAGCTGTCAGATATCCTGGAGGCTTCATTCAAGTGGCTCTAGAGACACACAGGAAAAAGAGGGCTTATGAAATCTCAAAAATCAAAGTGATGGAAATGTAGAAAACTCAGTTTTAGGTTGAATATCTCGTCGTCTCGATCATAATGGTGTGAATGGTTCGTCAAACCGAGTTCGTATCCGAAAGTTAGAGCTGGTCAAAGTTATAAGGTTGACTCGATGGCTTGATAGGTTAAGGAGAACACAATTTTGCAAAAACCCGGCCACCAGATTCTGGTCAGATTCTAGGCGAAATTGTAGGACGTTTAATTTTTCTCCGGATAACACATAGCAAATATATTAAAAAAATAGTGGTTGTGACCCCCGCGGACCCGCACGACATATATGGCGACCGTTGGTGGTTGGGTCAGGTCTCAACCTACCCACCACAAAAAAACTTAACTGTAAATGTTAAATGACGCAGAGTTTGGGTGTCAGGTCGAGCCGCGTGGAGCGGCCCACCCGTAACAGTTGTAATGCAAAATATTAAAAAGATACGCCAAGATTGGTAGGGGCAAGATTTGACCCCTCGACTCCTCTTCAATCATTTTCCAAACTTACCATTGCGCCAACCCATTGGGCTTTGAAAAATCTGCCCAGAAAATGATATTTAAACTTGCACATGCGGCAGGCGAGATCGAGAGGCAGACATACACGTAGTTCGAGGCAGATGATGCAAGCTGGATGTAATTCCTTGTAAATCTCTTTGAAATTATAAATAAAACTCTATTAGAAAATAATAGTATTTTTCTCTAAAATTAGCTTCTTCTTAACAAATATCATTATAATTTCTATACAAAACACTTGTAAATGGAACAATGTAGTGTTTACAATCATGTATAAGGATTTTTCATACAGAAACGTAGGGTTTGGATGGGAATCTTTCTCCCTTTCTTGTTTCTTCGCTCCTCACTAGCTTCCCATCAATCAACCACTCGATTCGACCAGGAGACCATTTGATGGCATACTCATCAAAATCCAGCCGATGAATATACTCTCTCTCTCTCTCTGTTTCCATTGCCCACAGTGTAATAATTAGTCTGCACTATAATAATTGGATGCTGAATTTGGCTGCCATTGTGGTGGAGTAGCCCATGGAAAATTCATAGATGAGGACGAGGCATTCCGAAGGCAGAAGCCCTGCAATTCGTAGTATTCACGACCGTTGAGCTCTGCCATGAGAGCCTCCAATGACATATCCCTACTTCGCTCTCGACTATTTCATTCACACAAAAATAAAATGCACGTTGTATTTTCATTCCATTCCACTCCACAAAGCCCAACAAAAGTATTCCCTTCATAAATATTTCCATAAAATAAACCTTTATTTACTTTGTGAAAATGGATAAAATTTTCTGTTTATTTTAACAAATAGATTAAATGGGATTTTTAGAGTATTTTCTCTAATTAATTTTAAAAAAAATTCAAAATTAAAATTGTTTAATATTAATATTATTATCGTTGTATTTCAACTTTATCAAACTATGCACCAAATCTCGTAATGAACATCCTCATACAATCTCACAAGAGATGTAGTGAGCATCCTTCACATAATCTTGGAAGAGATTTACCTATTATAACAATGGGGAGTGGTTTCCTCTGTCTCAACTTATTTAATGGATGGAATTTTTGACGAAATTTTTTGACAATGGAATTGTGCAATTATAGAATTTATGATACTATAATAGATTTGTGAATCTCATTTTAGTTCAAACATTTTTAAATTCTAATTTTAATAATAAAAATTTATAATTCTGAATATTTTTTGGAAGTTTTTTTGAAATTATAAAGAAAACTATGTTAGAAATTTTCTATACACTTAACAACACTTGTAAATGGAACAATTTAGTGTTTACGATCATCTACAAGGATTTTTCATAACACCCAAATAAAAAAATTAAGGTGTTATGACAAATCAAAGGCTATTGAATCACTTCACTGAAGAATTATCTTCTGGTGAAATAGAAAATGCTTTATTGTGAGTAATATGTTGTACAAATCGAACCATAGGGTTTATAAGTTCTTTCACCCAAGACAATATATTATATTTAATCAAAGGATTGTGTAAGGACTTTCCCTATAATGCCACACACACACACTTTAATAACGAAACACAAGATGATATCAAGTTATTAGACGCAGAAAGTCATGCTCACATTTTTATTAATAGTAAGTGGTACATTCTAAGTTACTATATTTCAAGTAATAACAAATAAAGGCTTCATCTTAAAACTAATTATGCATTGAGTAACCACATCTAACGTGAGAATCACATAATAATTAAGGCACATATATCAAGAGTCCAAAAATTTACAATTATCCATCGTATCTTTAACTTCTGCAATTTGATAATTGTATACAACAAATAAGCATGTAGGAGAACTTTTGGAATACAACAAGATATTGTGCACCAAAGAGGATGAAGCCATGATCTCAGGTTCATTAATTATTGTGCTTCTTGATGTTGTCTACGTACACATGTGGAGACTATTGTATTTCAACCGAATGTTGTTGACTCACATGTTGACATCCACACCTACTCCTTGGGTACTCTTCTTCTCCACAAACCTTTAAACCACAACGGGGCTATAAATTAGAGAAAAATAACTAGCAAGTGGAAGAGAGCACTCTTGGCTCAAGAGTTCCCTCTTTAATAGTATTCACTTCATCAAACTCACTATAGTCAAAGTAGTCACTATTATAGTAGAGCATTATGCAAGTCATCCAATAGTAGGGAAAAAGTGCCTCCTCTCCCATAACTTACTCCTTTTATAAGAGACTTCATAGGTGACACTTGTCACTTCATTCAAAAACAATTATTTTTATTAATCTAAAAATTTAATTTTTCACCCATCCATGTGTGAGCCTCTCACCAAGGTTCTTCTAAATTATTTACAATTCTTATTAGAAAGCTTAATTTCCCTCACCCCAACATAATTATTTATTTCTTCTCCTAGTTGTCTCTTGATCTTTCTTCTATACTCCTTATTCTATGTTAATTACCAAAGTCAACTCGTAGGTCTCAAATTTGGTTCCCCAACTACACAATTATTATCATATCATCAAACGAGCATATCACAATTATTATCACACCCACTACTAGTAAAAGTAAAAAAACTAGATCCTTGATTTGAAGTCCTCAAAGAATAATGTATGATCCCTAAGGATATATCAAGGTTAATGTAATATCAGGGACAGTTAACCAGAGAGGCACTACATACACCCCCTCTTAATAATAGACTTTGCACTGAAGTCCTCAGAGCATTAAAGGAAAATTATGACACATCTCCTCAACGTCCTCCCAAGTAGTTGAAATGGGGCTATAACTTTCACACTGAATCTTAACTTGGTAAAACAATCATTGTCTAAGTTGGATAGTTCTTTGGTCCACTATGTGAACTAGCTTGACCATCACTATGCCCTCGTCCAAACCTACAAATGACCTAAGTCAAGAGCATGCCAATGATCTTAAATACGATGATGTAATAGAGACACATGGAACACATCATGCATATGTGCTAATGATATAAGTATAGCAAGCCTATATTCCATTTACCCTTTCCTTTCTATGATTTCAAATGGTCCCACAAACCGTGGAGACAATTTTTCTCCCTTCCCAAACTTTATGTTGTTCTTTTGGGGCATTACTCTCAGAAACATCCTATATCCCACTTCATAACTTTGATCAGTTAGATGAGAATCAACATAGCTCTTTTGTCAACCTTGTGCTTCATTTAGTCTCTCCTTGATCATGGCCATTTTTTCTTCCATTTGTTTTTCATTACCTCTGCCTCCATTATATTTTTCCACACCTCCAATCTATGTAAAATAATGGAAAACATCATCATTGTTTATATTGTAGTGAATGAAGGCATGTTAAGGATTTCTTCATTAGTCTTGGTAAATACCATTTTAATTCATATTCATCATGGCTTCTGCTAATCACTCATGTAAGGTCACTTGGCTTGGAAATGAAATTTCCTCATTGATGCTTCCCATCATTCAACCACCTTTAATCATATTCATTTCAACAATTTTATTTTGATTAGCATTTTTAAAATCGGTATGTGGCTTTTGTGATGCAACAAATTTAATACTTTATTTAATCACTCCATCATATTCTTAGGTAGCATTGCCATTTTCGTCATCATCGCCTAATAGAAGATAGCATCCTTGATGTAGAGTTGACATGTTTATCAAAAATTTTGAATATTTATCACCTTGTATTTCCAAAACTCAACTACAAGTCATATCATTGGCAAGAGCATCATATTTGACTAGCCAAATTCAATTGCACCTTAATTCCACATGAATACTAGAGGGTGTCAGAGTCCTTTCAATAGATATACTAGAAATTTCAACTATTTCAAACTTTTTTGCTTCTCCCCATGGGTTCTTTACCATCGAATTTATTCTCTCAAACCTGAAACAATTCTTAAAAGGCTAAAAAACACTCACTTCTAGGGGCTGCAACTTATGAGTAATGTCTAAGTAATTCCAAAAATATGAATGCCTATCAAGTTTTCCTCCATGGTTTGTAAACCTATGTTGTTGTGATGGACATAAAAATTAACAAGTATGTATTCGTAAGATAGACGCCTCCAGGTAAGAGTGAAAAAATTGTATAGCCAATTCATAAACAATTACTTATTCATCCATGCATTTGGATGTGCAACCATGCATGCTCCTTTCTCACAATTCTTGACATGGTTCTTCATATTTTTCTTTCCCTTACACAAGGCATTGATAAACCATTTGTTTTTGCACAACATAATATATTTATCCACTCTATGTCCTTAGGACACACTTTGGAGCATTTTTTCTCATTCTCTTGGAATTTATCCACATGCCACAATTCCTTCCAACATGTAAAGGACACTTGCCATAATTGCATATATATTTTGTAAACCATACGAATGATATTTGTATGGCAAGTTAGAAAGAGTGTACTAAAACGTGGTCATAATTGTAGGGTATAAATCCATGACTTCATCTCTATTTAGGTTTTCAGTTGTTCATAATGTAAGCTATTTATATCTTTTCTTAACTCATTCAAACCATGATTTCCAAAAAATCCATCCTTGAATGGACTCAAAACATACCAATGTTAGCCTTAAGTTGTATCAACTCTAGGTCATGGCCAATTACAATGATCTCCTTACATGATTATGCTCCAGAAGTTTAGTTGGGTGATCATTGGCATGATCATAAACATGATCTTCTTGGGTGATATTATACTATAGTTTGCTACATCTATTTATAGGTATTCGCAATTTAGTCCGCTAGAATTCCCCCTCCTAATAGAATTTTTGAATATGGACTATAGTGGAGGTTCAGGTAATACAAAAAATTCTTCCGCGAGATGGTAAATAATAACACCATCATTTTTCTAAAGAAATATTTGTTTTGAAAGTGATATGTTGGTAAAAATTACACTTTTATAATTACTATTTTGAAGATGGAATATCATAGATTATGGAACTTGATTTAGCTTGGAGTAAATCACAATTCAGTAAAATTGTAGAATATATTTTTAAGATAACCGCCAACACTAAAATGTAAAAAACACACTACATTCACCTAATTTTTTTAAATCCAAACTATTTACATAGTACACCCTCATCCTAACCACAAAAAATTACATCTACAACAAAACAGTCAAATATTAAACCATCCCAACCACAAAAAATTACAAATAATAAATGTGAACATTTATGAATACTACTTTATGCAAAAACCCTACTATTGGATCTAGTTATACTTCTCCTACTTAATCAAGTTATTAATGCTAAAAATTCAGATTAACATCAAAGTAGACACATAACAGTTCTTCATTGATTCAGATCTAAGAAAAGATACATGCACACAAACAAAGTGACACACAAGATTTTCTGGACAACTGTCCCCGAAAAAACCCAATGCAGGAAGACCAGTATTCTCGCTGCTGGAGGGTTTATATTATTAAGTAGATTGTGAATACAAAAAATCTGGGAACCTTACTGGTTAACCTGACAGAGAAAATAAGATCTGCAGCTATACCTATTGTTCTGGAGACTGAAAACTAGACTGATTCACACCCTCAAATGAGATTTACAGAACTCAACCCCTTTCTGCCTCTAAAAACCCTAGCGCTGCTCTGCTAGCCTATGCGTGCCCCTGTGCTACTCAAGAGAGGGCTGTGTAACCCAAAACTGGGTGACGTAGTCCTTACGATGCCCTGGATGGCCTTTACGTAACCCTGATGGGCCCCTGAAGCCTCAGTGCTCCCCTTTCTGGGCCTGCGTAGCGGCTAAACCCCTTTGTGCTACACAGCTGCTGCGTAGCCTCTGCTTCCTCTGCGTTGCTCTTGGTTGCTGCTTCTCTGCCTATTGCTGATTCTTGGCTCTGGGATCATATCATCCCCTTAGCCAATACTACCCCTCGTTGCAGCTGAAACACTTCTGGAAATTCTTAGCAAACCACGCCCTATAATTTCAGCTCAGTCTCAGTGCTCTGCCTCCTTGTGTCTGTTCTCCAATTGACCCCAAGCCTTTCCTTTATACTTTCTTGTTGGAAAACCAATGCCCATGATATAATCTTGAATCAATGGCTAAGATTAAAAGAAAACTTGATCCGTGTGACTTAAGTGATTTCCATCACATGTTTAAATTAATTACCTTTAATATTTTAATTTTCCTAAGTTAGACTTAGGTTACTTAATTAAAAATATTAATTAATTAATTATCTCCCAAACTAGATGGAATTTCCCAAATCCCTTTACGGGTCTTGGAGATTTCATGTACTCTAGTTCCTCCACAAATTTTGGGAGCTAGAGCACATACAATGCTACCCCAACACTCAAAAAACTCAACACTCCCCCTTAGCGAGGAATGTGCTCTAGTACAACGCTGCTTCACCTCGAAGCTCTACACTGATCTCTGGTGTGGGTCTCTGCGTTGATGCTGGACTTGCTACCCTTCATCATTGCACTACTTTTGCTCCCGTACTGCTGCCCATGACACTACCACCGCCACTGCGACATCTGTACTACAACTCCCTCTCAATCTGCTGCATCACACTGCCAATTGTTGCACTGCAACTCAGTTTTTGAGAGAAACAACTCAAAATCCTACCCATTCTTTGACAGACAAGTCAGTTGGGTTGCTTCCTCATCACTGAAGCTCTATAGGCTACTGCTCTAGGCTGTCCTCCTGAAGTTACTGCGCTGCTGTAGTTCTGGTTTGCGTAAGCCATCCTGCACTGCGCTACTGAAGTCACATCATCTCCTCTACACTATGCTACCACATTGCTGCTGCATCTGCACTGCACTTCTCTCTTATGTTTTCAGCCCCGCCTCTGCTCCATCTATGATTCTCTGCACCCACTGCTTCACTTGTCTCGCTACTCGCTTAAGGCTCCCGTAGGGCGGATGTGATCTAAGAGCTGAGCTACTGAAGGATCCCGCCACCACTGTGTAATTTCTCTACAGATCCATGTCGCTCCACTTTTGTGGTTCATGAGCATTCATGGCTACGTCATATTTAGAACCATCTTCCACAACAACAACCTTGGAGGTAGAAGCTTCCTTGTCCTTCTTCTTCTGAGGACAATTGCTAGCGAAATGTCCTAATTTATCGCAATGGAAACACTTGATCTTGGATAGATCATGCTTCTTCCTCCCTTGCTGCCTTTTTGATGCCAGGGTTGCATCTTCTTCCCCCATTGATGCCTTTTTGATGCTAGGGCTGCATCTTCTTCCTCTTCCTTTTTCACCTTACTTGATCCCTTACTGAACTGCCTCTTGGTGAAACGAAAAAGTTATTCTTGATGGAAGATCGCCCACATACTGTCCCAGTTGGGAAGGTCCGCTCTACCCAAGATACTTTGGACAAAATTTTCCCAGTCCTCTATGACTGCATTGAGTGCAGTCCTCACCATCACATAATCCTCCACTTTTTCTCCCATGGTAGAAAATTGATCTCTGATTGCCTGTAATCTAAAAATGAAGGGCTCGATTGATCAGAATTGGATCATGGACCTAAGTGATAGCTCAAATTTCAAAGTGTGCAGAAGTGTTCCGAACCTGAGAGACCAAATAGATCTTGTCTTTCGGATTCCGGCACTGTGAATGGTTTGGAAAATTGACACCGTATGAAGAAGTTATCGCGATTTGAAAAGTCTGGTGAACTGCAATTTCTGGCTTTTGACAAGTTTGACTAGGTTTTGGAAAATTCAAAAAAAGAATATTCTAGGAAATATTCCTGGAATATTCCTCAAAATATTCATCGGAGTATTCCCTTTAGACTAGTAATATTTGGACAAGTGGCACCGTTTAATTGGATAGTGGCTGTATGTTAGAATTTTGGAAACCAATTAGAGGTCGCCACGTGGCAGGCCCAGAGGCAGCCACGTGGCCCAGTTTTTGTGGTGCAAAATTTTGTTGGGGTCCCCGAGGCTCGACCGTGAGACCTACTGCCAAACACGCCAGTGCCTTACCGAATGTCCTGTTGGCCTGTGACCACACACAAAGGGAAGAGGGAGAAAGGAAGGCAAGTCCTAACTTTCAAAGAGCTTCAAAGGAATCAATTTGCATCTCAGTTCAGTAGAAAGGGGGGAAAAATGTAGCTAATAAGGCTTAAATAGTGAGAAAACTTCATTTCCGCCATCCCTCATCTCATCTACCATCCTTTACCTACATTTTCCCTCTCTTATCCTTCACTTTCCCTTTTATAAAGCCCCGCGTCGCATTTCTTCATTCGCAACCCTGACCCCCGCAAGTTTTAACCTTTACATCTTAAAAGACTCACCGAAACCAATTTTTCTACCGATGCGACTTAGTGGGACCCATCCAACCATGATACACTACTCACGTTTGCATGCAAACCTTCATATTCTACACTTTTATTACCTTATGCCTTTTCTCACTTACCTGCTTTCAGCGCGTCGCATGTCGCAGTTCACAGATTTAACAACTTACCTATTACAACGCCCACAAGTTAAATATTTTAGCTTGCGACATGACCGGATTGCCATCGCACTTTGAAACATATCGAAAATCAGTAATTACATCTTTTACATCCTTTCCAACCTCTGTCTTTTGCGATCGCTGATGTGCAATATCGCATCACGTACATTATAAATTTATGCTCCACCATGCCTCACAAATCTTGAAGTTTAAATCATATTCCCAAAACATATCCTATTCCGATAGCGATTTTGCGGTGCGCTTTGGGACCCAATTCCTCGCCACATCATCAAAGCCTTCCCCACAACCTTTGTCTCACCCGTGGCAGTGATTAAAACCGTTCCGTTGTGTGTTATGTGCCACACATTCCCTTCTAAAGTCCGGTCTCCGCTTCTCACTAGTCAAAACAAAACATGAGTTCTTGGAGGAAAAACACAGCTATGATTTTTTAGTTCGTCCATTAACCTCTGTTGAAGAGTGGAGCACACGTGGTACAAATGGATTTTCCATTTCAATTAATGCGAAACATGAGAACATGGAATGAAGGCCTTTCGTTAGTCGCTGAAATCAAGTAGTAGAAATCATACCGCTCACCGGTTTTCAGCAACTTCTCGCCACTCCGTTGAATATTTTGGGTTTTTTGCTGCCAGGCCAATTTTTTTGTTCCTTTTTACTGTTAGATAGTGATGTTTTTCTGGGTAAAATTGGGATTTTACCCATTCTGTTTTGATTTTTCTGTTGCAGGAGCGATTGCTTGAAGCACGCTCTGGTAGTTTGTTAGGATATTTTGGTTTCACCTGTGTGGGTCGACCTTGATAGAATATTTGGTCAGAAACCCTCGGGGAGAACTCTATATGTACTTAGTTCTAAGATGAAACAAAGGTTCTGGAATTTTGGAAGAATTTTGTTGTAGTTTTGTACGATTGTGCTCCCTGTGCCTTGAGATACATATTTGGGAGGGCTGTTTAAGCTCAATATAATACAGAGTTGATATTTGGATTCCAGATGGAGTAATGAGAAGTATGTATTTGTTTTATTTTGTTATCAGTAATCTCCTCTTCATGTGTAATCATCTTTCATGCTATTTTTCTTTGATGGTTTGTGTAATGTAGCTATCGGTGATCTACAATTTTATTCATGAATTCGTATCTATATAACGCTTAGGTGTTAACGCTCTTGTATTAAGCTTGCTTCACTCCCTTAATTCACACTCCATGAACCTCTATTTTTTTCCATATCTCATTCATATTTGTTTCCTCTGAGTTCATAGGGGACAGATTCTTAAATCTCTTAAGCCTGTCCCTCGTGGGTTCCTTCTCAGTCCTCTCTCAACGCGTCTGCATATTTTAAAAGTTTTTTCTCATTATTTTATACTTGGACCATTTAAAATCCATCAAACCTCGTAGTATCTTGAGCCCTCTCACAGTATAGTGAATTCACAGGAATCGACTCCAAGGTCTTCTCCATCCATGAACCACCAAAACCATTGTTCTCTCATTCCATATTTTGTGAGAGGCATTTTATACAATTTTCCACATTCAACCTCTGATTTTAATATGTCCTAGGCACTGGTCTTTTGCAACTCAAGGTGTTATCACTCAATAATTTCTCCAGGTTAAAGAGATAACTCACCGAGGTAACCACAAACCAACTTTAAACTTTAGGATCTAGCCTTCCTAGGGTTCAGAGAGGGCTCTCTCTTTAAAATTTAACTTTGTTTTGATTTGTAAATATTAGGCTAGCTATAAAAGTGCAGTTTTGATTTGGTTTTAATAGATTTGGTGAGAAAAATCACTTGAAAGGATGGATAGTGGGAAATCTATTTGTCCATTGGGCTATTGAGTCAAAATCAAGCTAACAAGACTAGGATAAAGGGCAAAAAGGTCAAATGTCTTCAGGGAAAGATAGATAACCCTTGGAGATCTTGGAAAGTTGTTTTTGTGAGATGGTATGATCAGCATAAAGGGCACTTAATAATCCTTAAATTAGGAAAAGGGAAGTAGTAGGAGAGGTCAAACGAATGAGGGAGCAATTAAGGGTTCCCTACACTGGAAATCAGAGGAAAACATATAAATGATAACTAGTTAAAAAAGGGTGCTATTAACATATCCTGTAGTAATACTCCTAGTTATACATTCATATTTAGCATAAACATAAATGGATGCATGTAACAGAGAAAAGAAACAATGAAAAGTGAAGAAAATACTTCACTCCAAATAGCTCATCACAGGGATCCTGAAGTATGATGCCAATTTTCTTTGATCCAGCCTGCCACTCGAATTTTTGACACAAAAAAGCTTTAAAGTCGAAGAAGAAATGACTATAACAATCCCAGAAATTTTATTCCACCAAAATACTTCAAAGAGTGAAGTATTTATACAAATTCTAAACTAGAATATCTTGAAAAAATATCAAGATTGGTTTACAAATATCTCCAACTGTTTTACATAAATAGAACTTAATTAAAGGACACTCAAAACTAATGCATCTATTTGGCACTATTTTTTATGGATAGGTGATGACAAAGAGGAGAATTCGAATTTGATCTCAACTCTTAGTTGATGATGAGGCATCCAAGTCACTAACTGTCTCCTTTCTTTGTGCATTCTGCTCCAACAATTCTGCAAACTTGGGGTCCAATTATACCTTTGTATTTCTCAATCCTAAATAGACATGTAAAAAGTGAAAGAATTTATTCTAGATAAATATCTTGTTGAGATAGACCTCTCTCAGTTCCCTAAAATTCAGCTCCAGATGTTCACAATAGGCTCTGCAAAAAGATGTGTAAAAAAAAGCTTTGCATAGTCTAAAAGATAGGATTTAAAGATGTGCAGGTATCTCTCATTCCGTAATACCTGTACAAAAAGTGAGATATATTTTTGTAGATGGGTCTCTTAGGAACCAAAAACTCCTCTAGTTTTGTAATATGTATTTCTGATTGGCCACTATCTTCTCTGGAAAATGATGACTTAACAGGAATTTTCTATAAAACGTGCTTCCAAATATTGTTTAATATTTTCAAACCCATTAGTGAGAGAGGTTTTTATATTTGGACATCTTAAGAACATAAACCTCCTTCTTTTTTGCAAAATTCATCTTGGATTGCTCAATAGTTTCTGTAAAACAATGGCTTAAATAGGAAATGTTTGCAAAAATGTCCCTTCTTGCTCTGTTTTCATCTTTTAACCTTTTTGTTCTTTTAACTGTTTTTCTTTTACTTTGGATAAATTCCATTGTTGGTGAAAGTATTTTCATCTCTATTTAACCATTACTGCCTCTATTTTTACTTTTACTGTTTTACCTT
Source organism: Pinus albicaulis (assembly GCA_034641835.2). Taxonomy (NCBI): domain Eukaryota; kingdom Viridiplantae; phylum Streptophyta; class Pinopsida; order Pinales; family Pinaceae; genus Pinus; species Pinus albicaulis. The sequence goes on along the minus strand of CM076583.1, from coordinate 61,873,178 downwards.
GACTTCTCTGTAACTTTGTCTAATTTGACTTTCACTCTGACTTTCATCTGATACACTTTAACTTTGATGCTCTTTGACTGTTTTATTTTCACTGTAACTATGAATCCTTACTTTACTTTGAACTTTAACCTTTACTGTGAGTTCTTCCTTTTACCCTGAGTATTATGAATGCCGTGTTTTAATCTTTACGTTAAAATGCTCTTTTATCTTTCACAGGATGGCTTTTCTTTAACTCTAATGCCTGGAATATTTTAAGGAAAATCCTTTGAATTCATTTCCTTGTAAGTTCTTGGAGTAAAACATATATTTAACTAGTATTTATATTGTTTTATCAAAATTATCCTTTTTCTAATGACTTGCAAAAATCAAACAATTTGTTAATGAAACAGAGTTCTGCAAGAAGGGATAATGGCTTTGATGAATTGGGAAGACCTGTGAAATGAATTTTGACTTTGGAGGTTTAACTTTGTTGGCATTGAGTAATTGAGTGTAAAAATCGGGATTCTGAGCATTGGTAAAAGAATTTGAATCTTTCAAAGGGTTTCTACAAAAAATACACTCTTTGAAGGTAATTAAGGTTTTTCTATAGAGAAATAGGCTTCACAAAGTTCAATATTGACAGAAATAGCTCTTTTTGTTGATGAGAAGGTCACTTTCTTGAGGAGTACTTGTTTTCGCAGGTATTAGGTCTTGAAACAGGGTTTCTAAGGCGTCGGACAGGCTTTTCTAATGGATATTGAAGGTTTTTTGGAGGTCGATTGGACGCTTCCAGTGTTCTTGGCAACAATTTCAATGGCTTTTAGGTTCTTTGATTGTGAAAATGGTGGAATGGCGCTCGTTTTTTGAGTCGGAAAAGCTTTGAAATGGGAAAAATAATGCAGAAAAGGGTTCAACTGCATGTAATATGAATTTTTTATAATGTTTTAGGCTTAAAACATTATCGACATTAAATGCATGTCATATCAGAGCAGAGGCGGTTTGGAGCGTGAGGCAGAAAACCATAGGCGGTTATTGCACTGGTTATAAGTGGTAAGTGGTTTGGGATGGATCGAATGCGATCCAGTAGGAATTTGCCACATGGAGGACAGAGAGAATAGTGAAACCATCCATTTCACGCAGATTTGGTGGTCGGGTGATCGTGCATCTATTCTACGCAATATCAGATATGAATCGTCGGATCTGGAAGTTGAAAGCGAAGGGTCGAGATTAATTCGAGAGTTGTGTCGGGATAAGAGTAGTGGGACCGGGTGTGTTATGCAGCGGGATAAAAGGACTTAAAGCTTTATGAAGTGTGGTTTTACTAAAATTTAAGCCTTTTAGACTTTATTAAAATGGGCGGAGGGGTTTTGAATTTTATCAATAGTCATTTATTTGATTCAAAACCTTGGGTTATACAAAATACAGGCGGGGGAGTAACGCAATGTATTTCTATTTAAAACATTTGTAAAATGTTTTAATAAAACATATGCGGGAACCAGTGTATTATATAGTTTTAAACCTTTTGAATAGTTTAAAAACTATAGGGGCGGGGTATTTAATTAATGATAAGTTTAGACCAAAGGGTTTATAGGCGGGGGTTTTTATTTTATGCACGTGGAATATTTAACTATGGTCTAAACTTTATAATAGTGGGTTTTTGGGGGTTATTTTAGTTATAGGGGAATTAATATCTATGGGTAGGTGTAATTTTAGGGATTTAATAAAATAGGTTAAAATTTAATATGAAAAAGGGAAACAAAACACATATTATCTCTAAGTAAAGTATAAAATAAAGCATTTCTCATTTTTTATGTATTTCACTAGTACTTAGGATAAATGTAATTTGAGGGTTTTATGAATTCTTTTGAAAGGATGAAGTTAATTATTTGGGGTTTATCTTTACTAAGTAAGAATGTGTCTTTACTTAGGAAAAAAGGTGTTTTAATGTATGAATGAAGGGTAAATGATGATAAATATGGGTTTAACATAAGAACTCAATATTTTTAACTAGCCAGTCATCGAGTCTTGGGTCCAGTCCCAACAAAAGTCAAAGAAATGCTTTGAGCCTGTTCAACTGATTGCTTAGAATACTAAATACTTATAGGGGAGGGGAAATTAGTTATTTTACCCATTGATGTTTTATTGCATGATTTCCCAGCTGCTTTCTACCTACCCAACTTTATTTCTAACATTTTTTCTTCATTTTGTAGGTGCATTTAGGCTTGCAACCTTAAAACATTTTTCTTTCAAAGCATAAAAATATCTAAGTCTACCTTATGTCATCCTAGGGCTCAGATTAAACTGTAGAGCTTCCTCATTATTCTCTACCTATCTACTGATTTGTCAAGTTTAAAAGTTTAAACTGTTCGACAAATCTTTATTCTCTATCTAAAACATGAAATTGAAAGCATGAAAAGTTAAGAATAAACTGTTTAACTGATCATGGATTATGGCATTTATTGACACTCTGCACATAATCATTATTCTTGCAGTAAAAAGTAAAAGTAGTGGCATTTGGATTTTCTCACTTTCAGGTTTTATTTCTCTTTTTCTTTTGGGGTATATGTTTTTCTAAGTCCTTTGATCTTTATTTTAGGACTTTTTTTACCCTCTTTTTGGCTTTTATTATTTTTTCGTTTTTTCAAAATATGGGAAAAAAAATTGCAAAAAGCAAGGTATGTACATATTTACAAGACTATCAAAGTCAATTCAAAATTATGAATCCTATATTTATAGGACCCTAATAGCGGCTTCACATGGGGATGGCATCTCCTGGTGAGATGTCAAGAACATCGTTGACTAGTAGCCTAATCCTTTGAGCCAATCCTAAACATGAATTTTCTTTGTTATAAAATCTCTGTGACTGAAACTCTTGGACTGAATTTACACCCTTTTCTGCAAAGTGAAATCTGATCTGAGACTAAAAAGGTGTTGCAACCTTCTAACCAAACTACTAAATCATGATTATCTTAGGACCTTTTCCTTGGTTGAAAACTGAAAACTGAAATAAGTTGAAATCCTACCTACTTACTCTAATCAGATGTCCAACTGCTGGTTAGGTAAAATGAAATAGCCAATGCAACCATTCAAGCATTATGTACTTTGATAGATTTTGTTGTATGTGCTTGTTGATTGTCAAAACTGAAATTCTGAAACTTATTAGAAACCTATCAACAAATGAGAGAATAAGGAAATACTTGATTTCCTTTATTGACTCTAGAAAAATTTCAAAAGGATCTTCCAAGGTATATACACCAATGTTTAACTGATCTAAATAACTATACATCTGTTCTGGATGACCTCCATGCCATGAGACTAAATTGTCATTTTTAATTTTATTCCCTTATAAATCAACCTATGATTGTTCTGAGATACTTTCAGATTTTCAGATAAGATTTGTGATGATATTTCTTCTGATTGTAATGTTTGAATGATGAAACCTTTATCATCTTTATTCTGAAACTCATATTTAGTTAATGGAGAAAGGCTTTGAATGCATTCATTATCCAACATATCTGCTATTAGATCATGAAAAACTTGTGAGGATGGTTGCAATATATTGAATATGGAATTCCATGGGACTTCATAAACTTCAACAAGTTGCTCATCCTTTTCTTTAATGATGTTATACCACATTTCCTTTAAAATTTGAAATGATTCAAAACATAGTGGTATGGAATTTTCCTGTGTTATTTGATCATGTATTTCAATGGGAATTGATAACTGCAATTGTGAAACTGAAATATCCTGATCAAGAGTTTGATTATCTTCTTTGTTGTCAATCATAATTCATAAAGGCTGATGATTATTGATTGCATTAAAGTTGTCTCTAATAAACTGAAATGAAGCAAAACAAAGAGGTAAATAATCTTCACTTATTTCCAAATTTTGTGATTTTTCTTCCTCACTTTCATGGCTGATCTATATTGGCTGATCACTGTATTCTGGCTGCTAAAAATGAGTTTCATCATCGCACAAACTAGCTTCTTATTTCTCTGTAAAGTTAGCTTGAGGTTGGAGAACATAACTATCATCATAATGATCATACTTAGGCAAATCTTCAGAAGAAGGAATGTCATCAATTATATACATTAGATCAGTAGATTGATTTTCTAGTAATCTTGATATATCTTGATTAGATTGGTTGCATTCTATTTGAAGGTCAAAATTTTGCTCAATAGGAGTACTATCAGGCAGTGGGCCTTTTTGGGAAGGTAGAACAACATGAGCATCAACCTGTTCTTCTGTCTCTTCATGGAAAAAAAATTTAGTACATACATCAACATTAGAATAAGTAGAAACACTTTCTTCATTATGTAAATATTTTGAGGATGGTTGCATGTTTAGAAGCAAATTGATTTCTTTTTCGATGAGGGGGGGTGGGAATCTTTGAATTTTTATCTCTGAATAACAATTGTTTTCTCTCTTATGTAAAAACTGATCATGAGGTTAAATATTTTCTTTAACTTCATTCAAAACATTATATGAAACATCATTTGTTACTATAGAGGCGCTTTGTGGATCTTGATTCATTTCCCGATCTATTTGATATTTGATTAAATCCTCTTGATTATCATGACACTTAACTTGATAATGAAATTTATGGACTGCTTCTAATAAATCTTCAGGATGCCAGTTTCTAAAATCTTCATCAATATTTTTAAGGTAATGTATGAGATCTTCAGCTTGATCACAAAAAATTTGAGCTAATGATAAAGATGGAAAATCTTCTTTGTAATGCTCATAAAATACCTTATGAAAATCCTTTAAAGAAAATAAACTATCAGGTTTGAGAGCTTCATACCATTCCCTTGCTTGTCCTTCTAAGGTTTCCATGAATATCTTCATGAGACAATCCTCATGCCAATCACCCTTAAATATCCATGAGTGTATATTAAATTTAATGAGATGTAACAAAGGATCATCAATATTCTCATTTTGAAATATAGGAAGATTTTTATCCCAATTTACCTTTGGTAGTTTGTGTGGAAATCCACGTATGTGATCTTTGCTCATGGGAGCATACCTGCATTTTATTCTTGGGACATTTTGTAAATTAGTCATAAATAAGGGCCACCATATCTTTAAAACCAAGCTAGATCCTTCTATAAACTACAATATACATTGAAAAACTTTCTTAATGAGAAAGAACATAATGTATTGGATTAAGATCCAAGTTAAAATCCCGATCTTTCCATATTGTTCTTTTATGGTCATTCCTCCAGTGGAGTCTTGATTGTGAAATTGATTTGGAGTCACCAGGTGGATGATTTTAACCTTTGTGTGTCTGATCAATGTCCACCATCATAGATCAGATCTAAACCTGTAAAATATTTCTGAAGAAAATGTTAGTCTTCCCCAGTATGGTCTCCATTATGTTATCACTCAGTAATTTCTCCAGGTTCAAGGGAGAACTCACCAAGGTAACCACAAACCAACTTTAAACTCTAGGATCTAGCCTTCATAGGGTTCAGAGAGGGCTCTCTCTTTAAAATTTAACTTTTTTTTTATTTGTAAATATTAGGCTAGTTATGAAAGTGCAATTTTGGTTTGGTTTTGATAGATTTTGTGGGAAAAATCACTTGAAAGGATGGATAGTGGGAAATATATTTTTCCATTGGGTTATTGAGTCAAAATCAAGCTAACAGGACTAGGATCAAGGGCAAAAAGGTCAAATTTCTACAGGGAAAGATAGATAACCCTTGGAGATCTTGGAAAGTTTTTTTTGTGAGATGGTATGATCGGGATAAAGGGAACTTAAGAATCCTTAAATCCGGAAAAGGGAAGTAGTAGGAGAGGTCAAACGAATGAGGGAGCAATTAAGGGTTCCCTACACTGGAAATCAGAGGAAAACATATAAATGATAACTAGTTAAAAACAGGGTGCTATTAACATATCCTGTAGTAATACTCCTAGTTATACATTCAGATTTAGCATAAACATAAATGGATGCATGTAACAGAGAAAAGAAACAATGACAAGTGAAGAAAATACTTCACTCCAAATAGCTCATCACAGGGATCCTGAAGTATGATGCCAATTTGCTTTTATCCAGCCTGCTACTCGAAGTTTTGACACACAAAAGCCTTAAAGTCCAAGAAGAAATGATTATAACAACCCCAGAAATTTTATTCCACCAAAATACTTCAAAGAGTGAAGTATTTATACAAATTCTAAACTAGAATATCTTGAAAAAATATCAAGATTGGTTTACAAATATCTCCAACTGTTTTACATAAATAGAACTTAAGTAAAGGACACTCAAAACTAATGCATCTATTTGGCACTATTTTTTATGGATAGGTGATGACAAAGAGGAGAATTCAAATTTGATCTCAACTCTTAGTTGATGATGAGGCATCCAAGTCACTAACTGTCTCCTTTCTTTGTGCACTCTACTCCAGCAATTCTGCAAATTTGGGATCCAATTATACCTTTGTATTTATCAATCCTAAATAGATATGTAAAAAGTAAAAGAGGTTATTGTAGATAAATATGTTTTTGAGATAAACCTCTCTCAGTTCCCTAAAATTCAGCTCCAGATGTTCACAATAGGCTCTGAAAAAAGATGTGTAAAACAAAGCTTTGCATAGTCTGAAAAATAGGCTGTAAAGATGTGCATGCATCTCTCATTCTGTAATACCTGTAAAATAAGTTAGATAAATTTTTGTAGATGGGTCTCTTAGGAACCGAAAACTCCTCGAGTTTTGTAATATGTATATCTGATTGGCCACAATCTTCTCTGGAAAATGATGACTTAACAGGAATTTTCTGTAAAACATGCTTCCAAATATTGTTTAATATTTTCAAACCCATAAGTGAGAGAGGTTTTTATATTTGGACATCTTAAGAACATAAACCTCCTTCATTTTTGCAAAATTCATCTTGGATTGCTCACAATAGTTTCTGCAAAACAATGGCTTAAACATGAAATGTCTACAAAAATGTCCCTTCTTGCTCCGTTTTCATCTTTTAACCTTTTTATTCTTTTAACTATTTTTCTTTTACTTTGGATAAATTTCATTGTTGGTGAAAGTATTTTCATATCTATTTAACCATTACTGGCTCTGTTTTTACTTTTACTGTTTTACCTTGACTGCTTTGTAACTTTGTCTGATTTGACTTTCACTCTGACTTTCATCTGATACACTTTAACTTTGATTCTCTTTCACTGTTTTATTTTCACTATCACTGTGAATCCTTACTTTACTTTGAACTTTAACCTTTACTATGAGTTCTTCCTTTTACCCTGACTATTATGAATGCCCTGTTTTAATCTTTAAATTAAAATGCTCTTTTATCTTTCATAGGATGGCTTTTTTTTTAATTCTGATGCCTGGAATATTTTAAGGAAAATCCTTTGAATTCATTTCCTTGTAAGTTCTTGGAGTAAAACATATCTTTAACTAGTATTTAGATTGTTTTATCCAAATTCTCCTTTTTTTAATGGCTTGCAAAAATCAAACAGTTTGTTAATGAAACAGAGGTCTGCAAGAAGGGATAATGGCTTTGATGAATTGGGAAGACCTGTGAAATGAATTTTGACTTTGGAGGTTTAAATTTGTTGGCACTGAGTAATTGAGTGTAAAAATCGGGATTCTGAGCATTGGTAAAATAATTTGAATCTTTCAAAGGGTTTCTACAACAAATACACTCTTTGAAGGTAATTAAGGTCTTTCTGTAGAGAAATAGGCTTCACAAAGTTCAATATTGACAGAAATAACTCTTTTTGATGACGAAAAGGTTATTTTCTTGAGGAATACCTATTTTTGCAGGTATTAGGTCTTGAAACAGGGTTTCTGAGGCGTCGGACAGGCTTTTCTAATGGCTATTGAAGGTTTTTTGGAGGTCGATTGGACGCTTCCAGTGTTCTTGGAAACAATTTCAATGGCTTTTAGGTTCTTTGAGTGTGCAAATGGTGGAATGGTGCTCGTTTTTTGAGTCGGAAAAGCTTTGAAAAGGGACAAATAATGCAGAAAAGGGTTCAACTGCATGCAATATGAAGTTTTTATAATGTTTTAGGCTTAAAATAGTATCGACATTGAACGTATGTCATATCAGAGAAGAGGCGGTTTGGAGCGTGAGGCAGAAAACCATAGGCGGTTATCGCACTGGTTATAAGTGGTAAGTGGTTTGGGATGGATCGAATGCGATCCAGTAGGAATTTGCCGCATGGAGGAGAGAGAGAACAGTGAAACGATCCATTTCACGCAGATTTGGTGGTTGGGTGATCGTGCATCTATTCTGCGCAATATCAGATATGAATTGTCGGATCTGGAAGTTGAAAGCGAAGGGTCGAGATTAATTCGAGAGTTGTGTCGGGATAAGAGTAGTGGGACTGGGTGTGTTATGCGGCAGGATAAAAGGACTTAAATCTTTATGAAGTGTGGTTTTACTAAAATTTAAGCCTTTTAAACTTTATTAAAATGGGCGGAGGGGTTTTGAATTTTATCAATAGTCATTTATTTGATTCAAAACCTCGGGTTATACAAAATACAGGCGGGGGAGTAACGCAATGTATTTCTATTTAAAACATTTGTCAAATGTTTTAATAAAACATATGCGGGAACCGGTGTATTATATAGTTTTAAAACTTTTGAATAGTTTAAAAAATATAGGGGCGGGGTATTTAATTAATGATACGTTTAGACTAAAGGGTTTATAGGCAGGGGTTTTTATTTTATGCATGTGGAATATTTAACTATGGTCTAAAATTTATAATAGTGGGTTTTTGGGGGTTATTTTAGTTATAGGGGAATTAATATCTACGGGTAGATGTAATTTTAGGGATTTAATAAAATAGGTTAAAAGTTAATATGAAAAAGGGAAACAAAACACATATTATCTCTAAGTAAAGTATAAAATAAAGCATTGCTCATTTTTTATGTACTTCACTAATACTTAGGATAAATGTAATTTGAGGGTTTTATGAATGCTTTTGAAAGGATGAAGTTAATTATTTGGGGTTTATCTTTACTAAGTAAGAATGTGTCTTTACTTAGGAAAAAAGGGGTTTTAATGTATGAATGAAGGGTAAATTATGATAAATATGGGTTTAACATAAGAACTCAATATTTTTAACTAGCCAGTCATCAAGTCTTGTGTCCAGTCCCAACAAAAGTCAGAGAAATGCTCTGAGCCTGTTCGACTGATAGCTTAGAATACTGAATACTTATAGGGGAGGGGAAATTAGTGATTTTACTCATTGATGTTTTATTGCATGATTTCCCAACTGCTTTCTACCTACCCAACTTTATTTCTAACATTTTTTCTTCATTTTGTAGGTGCATTTAGGCTTGCAACCTTAAAACATTTTTCTTTCAAAGCATAAAACTATCTAAGTCTACTTTATTTCATCCTATGGTTCAGATTAAACTGTAGAGCTTCCTCATTATTCTCTACCTATCTACTGATTTGTCAAGTTTAAACTGTTTGACAAATCTTTATTCTCTATCTAAAACATGAAATTGAAAGCATGAAAAGTTAAGAATAAACTGTTTAATTGATCATGGATTATGGAATCTATTGACACTCTGCACATAATCATTATTCTTGCAGTAAAAAGTAAAAGTAGTGGCATTTTGATTTGCTCACTTTTAGGTTTTATTTCTCTTTTTCTTTTGGGGTATATGTTTTTCTAAGTCCTTTGATCTTTATTTTAGGACTTTTTTTACCCTCTTTTTGGCTTTTATTATTTTTTCATTTTTTCAAAATATGGGAAAACAACTTGCAGAAAGCAAGGTATGTACATATTTACAAGACTATCAAAGTCAATTCAAAATTATGAATCCTATATTTATAGGACCCTAATAGCGGCTTCACATGGGGATGGCATCTCCTGGTGAGATGTCAAGAACATCGTTGACTAGTAGTCTGATCCTTTGAGCCATTCCTAAACATGCATTTGATTTGTTATAAAATCTCTGTGACTGAAACTCTTGGATTGAATTTACACCCTTTTCTGCAAACTGAAATCTGATCTGAGACTAAAAAGGTGCTGCAACCTTCAAACCAAACTACTAAATCATCAATATCTTAGGGCCTTTTCCTTGGCTGAAAACTGAAAATTGAAATAAGGTTAAATCCTACCTTCTTACTCTAATCAGCTGTCCAACTGCTGGTTAGGTAAAATGAAATAGCCAATGCAACCATTCAAGCATTATGTAATTTGATAGATTTTGTTGCATGTGCTTGTTGATTGTCAAAATTGAAATTCTGCTACCTATTAGAAACTTGTCAACAAATGAGAGAATAAGGAAATACTTGATTTCCTTTATTGACTCTAGAAACATTTCAAAAAGATCTTCCAAGCTATATACACCAATGTTTAACTGATCTAAATAACTGTACATCTGTTTTGGATGACCTCCATGCCATGAGACTAAATTGTCATTTTTAACTTTATTTCCTTACAAATCAACCTATGATTGTTCTGAGATACTTTCAAATTTTCATATAAGCTTTGTGATGATATTTCTTCTGATTGTAATGTTTGACTACTGAAACCTTTATCATCTTGATTCTGAAACTCATAGTTAATTAATGGAGAAAGGCTTTGAAAGCATTCATTATCCAACATATCTGCTATTGGATCATGAAAAACTTGTGAGGATGGCTGCAATCTACTGGATATGGAATTCCATGGGAGTTCATAAAATTCAACAAGTTTCTCATCCTTTTCTTTAATGATGTTATACACACATTTCCTTTAAAATTTGAAATGATTCAAAACATAGTGGTATGGAATTCTCCTGTGTTATTTGATCATGTATTTCAATGGGAACTGATAACTGCAATTGTGAAACTGAAATATCTAGATCAAGAGTTTTATTATCTTCTTTGTTGTCAAGCATAATTCGTAAAGACTGATGATTATTGATTGGATTAAAGTTGTCTCTAATAAACTGAAATGAAGGAAAACAAAGAGGTAAATAATATTCACTTATTTCCAAATTTTGTGCTTTTTCTTCCTCACTTTCATGGCTGATCTATATTGGCTGATCACTGTATTCTGGCTGTTGAAACTGAGTTTCATCATCCCACAAACTAGCTTCTGATTGCTCTGTAAAGTTAGCTTGAGTTTGGAGAACTTAACTATCATCATAATGATCATACTTAGGCAAATCTTCAGAAGAAGGAATGTCATCAATTATACACATTATATCAGCATATTGCTTTTCCAGTAATCTTGATATATCTTGATTAGATTGGTTGCATTCTATTTGAAGGTCAACATTTTGCTCAATAGGAGTACTATTAGGCAATGGGCCTTTTTGGGAAGGTAGAACAACATGGGCATCAACCTATTCTTCTGTCTCTTCATGGAAGAAAACTTTAGTACACACATCAGCATTACAATAAGTAGAAACAAAGAAATACTTCAAAGAGTGTGTATTTATACAAATTCTAAACTAGAATATCTTGAAAAACTATCAATATTGGTTTACAAATATCTCCAACGGTATTACATAAGTAGAACTTAAGTAAAGGACACTCAAAACTAATGCATCTATTTGGAAATATTTTTTATGGATAGGTGATGACAAAGAGGAGATTTTGAATTTGATCTCAACTCTTAGTTGATGATGAGGCATCCAAGTCACTAACTGTCTCCTTTCTTTGTGCATTTTTCTCCAGCAATTTTGCAAACTTGGGGTCCCATTATACCTTTTTATTTCTTAATATGAAATAGATATGTAAAAAGTGAAAGAGGTTATTGTAGATAAATATGGTGTTGAGATAAACCTCTCTCATTTCCCTAAAATTCAGCTCCAGATGTTCACAATAGGCTCTGCAAAAAGATATTTAAAATAGAGCTTTGCATAGTCTGAAAAATAAGCTGTAAAGATGTTCATGTATCTCTCATTCCGTAATACCTGTACAAAACGTGAGATATTTGTTTTTAGATGGGTCTCTTAGGAACAAAAAACTCCTCCAGTTTTGTAACATTTATTTTTGATTGGCCACAATCCTCTCTGCAAAGTGATGACTTAACATGAATTTTTTGTAAAAAGTGCTTCCAAATATTATTTAATATTCCCAAACCCATAATGGCTGTTAGAAAATTGAGAGAGGTTTTTGAATTTGGACATCTTAAGAACATAAACCACCTTCAGTTTTGAAAAATTCAACTTGGATTGGTCACAATAGTTTCTGCAAAACAATAACTTAAATATGAAATTTCTGCAAAAATGTCCCTTCTTGCTCTGTTTTCATCTTTTAACCCTTTTGTTCTTTTACTTTGGATAAATTTCATTGTTGGTGAAAGTATTTTCATCCCTATTTAACCATTACTGGCTCTGTTTTTAGTTTTATTGTTTTACCTTGACTGCTCTGTAACTTTGTCTGATTTGACTTTCACTCTGACTTTCATCTGATACACTTTAACTTTGATGCTCTTTGACTATTTTATTTTCACTGTCACTGTGAATTCTTTCTTTAATTTGAACTTTAACCTTTACTGTGAATTGTTCCTTTTACCTTGACTATTATGAATGCCCTGTTTTAATATTTACATTAAAATGCTCTTTTATCTTTCACAGGATGACTGTTCTTTAACTCTGATGCCTGGAATCGTTTAAGGAAAATCCTTTGAATTCATTTCTTTGTAAGTTATTGGAGTAAAACATATCTTTAACTATGATTTAGATTGTTTTATCCCAATTCTCCTTTTTCTAATGACCTGAAAAAATCAAACAATTTGTTAATGAAACATAGGTTTGCAAGAAGGGATAATGGCTTTGATGAATTCAGAAGACCTGTGAAATGAATTTTGAATTTTGAGGTTTAACATTATTGGCACTGAGTAATTGAGTGTAACAATTCAGGATTCTGAGCATTGGTAAAAGAATTTGAATCTTTCAAAGGGTTTCTATAAGAAATACACTCTTTGAAGGTAATTAAGGTCTTTCTGTAGAGAAATAGGCTTCACAAAGTTCAATATTGACAAAAATAGCTCTTTTTGATGACAAGAAGGTTACTTTCTTGAGGAATACCTGTTTTCGCAGGTATTAGGTCTTGAAACAGGGTTTCTGAGGCGTCAGACATGCTTTTCTAATGGCTATTGAAGGTTTTTTGCAGGTCGATTGGATGCTTCCAGTGTTCTTGGCAACAATTTCAATGGATTTTAGGTTCTTTGAGTGTGAAAATGGTGTAATGGCGCTCGATTTTTGAGCCGGAAAAGCTTTGAAAAGGGATAAATAATGCAGAAAAGGGTTCAACTGCATGCAATATGAATTTTTTATAATGCTTTATGCTTAAAACAGTATCGGTGTTGAACTCATGTCATATCAGAGCATAGGCGGTTTGGAGTGTGAGGCAGAAAACCATAGGTGGTTATCGCACTAGTTATAAGTGGTAAGTGGTTTGGGATGGATCAAATGTGATCTAGTAGGAATTTTCCGTGTGGAGGAGAGAGAGAACAGTGAAACCATCCATTTCGCATAGATTTGGTGGTTGGGTGATCATGCATCTATTTTGCACGATATCGGATATGAATCGTCAAATCTGGAAGTTGAAAGCGAAGGGTCGAGATTAATTCGAGAGTTGCGTCGGGATAAAAGTAGTGGGACCGGGTGTGTTATGCGACAGGATAAAAGAACTTAAAGCTTTATGAAGTGTGTTTTTACTAAAATTTAAGCCTTTTAGACTTTATTAAAATGGGCGGAGGGGTTTTGAATTTTATCAATAGACATTTATTTGATTCAAAACCTTGGGTTATACAAAAAACAAGCGGGGGAGTAACACAATGTATTTCTATTTAAAACATTTGTAAAATGTTTTAATAAAACATATGCGGGAACGAGTGTATTATATAGTTTTAAACCTTTTGAATAGTTTATAAACTATAGGGGTGGGGTATTTAATTAATGATAAGTTTAGACCAAAGGGTTTATAGGCGAGGGTTTTTATTTTATGCACATGGAATATTTAACTATGGTCTAAACTTTATAATAGTGGGTTTTTGGGGGTTATTTTAGTTATAGGGGAAGCAATATCTACGGGTAGGTGTAATTTTACGGATTTAATAAAATAGGTTAAAAGTTAATATGAAAAAGGGAAACAAAACACATATTATCTCTAAGTAAATTATAAAATAAAGCATTGCTCATTTTTATATGTACTTCACTAATACTTAGGATAAATGTAATTTGAGGGTTTTATGAATGCTTTTGAAAGGATGAAGTTAATTATTTGGGGTTTATCTTTACTAAGTAATAATGTGTCTTTACTTAGGAAAAAAGGGGTTTTAGTGTATGAATGAAGGGTAAATGATGATAAATATGGGTTTAACATAAGAACTCAATATTTTTAACTAGCCAGTCATCGAGCCTTGGGTCCGGTCCCAACAAAAGTCAGAGAAATGCTCTGAGCCTGTTTGACTGATAGCTTAGAATACTGAATACTTATAGGGGAGGGGAAATTAGTGATTTTATCCGTTGATGTTTTATTACATGATTTTCCAACTGCTTTCTACCTACTCAACTTTATTTCTAACATTTTTTCTTCATTTTGTAGGTGCATTTAGGCTTGCAACCTTAAAAAAAAAATCTTTCAAAGGATTAAACTATCTAAGTCTACCTTATTTCACCTGAGGGCTCAGATTAAATTGTTGAGCTTCCTCATTATTCTCTACCTATCTACTGATTTGTCAAGTTTAAACTGTTTGAAAAATATTTATTATCTATCTAAAACATGAAATTGAAAGCATGAAAAGTTAAGATTAAACTGTTTAACTGATCATGGATTATGGAATTTATTGACACTCTGCACATAATCATTATTCTTGCAGTAAAAAGTAAAATTAGTGGCATTTGTATTTTCTCACTTTCAGGTTTTATTTCTCTTTTTCTTTTGGGGTATATGTTTTTCTAAGTCCTTTGATCTTTCTTTTAGGACTTTTTTTACCCTCTTTTTGGCTTTTATTATTTTTTCATTTTTTCAAAATATGCGAAAACAAGGTATGTACATATTTACAAGCCTATCAAAGTGAATTCAAAATTATGAATCCTATATTTATAGGACCCTAACAATGACTTCACATGGGGATGGCATATCCTAGTGAGATGTCAAGAACATCGTTGACTAGTAGCCTGATCCTTTGAGCCAATCCTAAACATGCATTTGCTTTGTTATAAAATATCTGTGACTGAAACTCTTGGATTGAATTTACATCCTTTTCTGCAAACTGAAATCTGATCTGAGACTAAAAAGGTGCTGCAACCTTCAAACCAAACTACTAAATCATCAATATCTTAGGGCTTTTTCCTTGGCTGAAAACTAAAAACTGAAATAAGTTGAAATCCTACCTACTTACTCTAATCAGTTGTCCAACTGCTGGTTAGGTAAAATGAAATAGCCAATGCAACCATTCAAGCATTATGTACTTTGATAGATTTTGTTGCATGTGCTTGTTGATTGGCAAAACTAAAATTCTGCAACCTATTAGAAACTTGTCAACAAATGAGAGAATAAAGAAATACTTGATTTCCTTTGTTGGCTCTAGAAAATTTTCAAAAGGATCTTCCAAGGTATATACACCAATGTTTAACTGATCTAAATAACTGTGCATCTTTTTTGGATGACCTCCATGCCATGAGACTAAATTTTCATTTTTAACTTTATTCCCTTGCAAAATCAACCTATGATTGTTTTGAGATACTTTCAAATTTTCAGATAAGCTTTGTGATGATATTTATACTGATTGTAATGTTTGACTGCTGAAACCTTTATCATCTTGATTCTGAAACTCATAGTTAGTTAATGGAGAAAGGCTTTGAATGAATTCATTATCCAACATATCTGCTATTGGATCATGAAAAACTTGTGAGGATGGCTGTAAGCTATTGGATATGGAATTCCATGGGACTTCATAAATGTCAACAAGTTTCTCATCCTTTTATTTAATGATTTTATACCACATTTCCTTTAAAATTTGAAATAATTCAAAACATAGTGGTATGGAATTTTCCTGTGTTATTTGATCATGTATTTCAATGGGAACTTATAACAGCAGTTGTGAAACTGAAATATCCTGATCAAGGGTTTGATTATCCTCTTTGTTGTCAATCATAATTCCTAAAGACTGATGATTATTTATTGCATTAAAGTTGTCTCTAATAAACTGAAATGAAGCAAAAAAAAGAGGTAAAGAATCTTCACTTATTTCCAAATTTTGTGCTTTTTCTTCCTCACTTTCATGGCTGATCTATATTGGCTGATTACTGTATTCTGGCTGCTGAAACTGAGTTTCCTCATCCCAAAAACTATCTTTTGATTGCTCTGTAAAGTTAGCTTGAGTTTGGAGAACATAACTATCATCATAATGATCATACTTAGGCAAATCTTCAGAAGAAGGAATGTCATCAATTATACACATTATATCAGCAGATTACTTTTCCAGTAATCCTGATATATCTTGATTAGATTCGTTGCATTCTATTTGAAGGTCAACATTTTGCTCAATAGGTGTACTATCAGGCAATGGGCCTTTTTGGGAAGGTAGAAAAACATGAGCATCAACCTGTTCTGCTGTCTCTTCATGGAAAAAACTTTAGTACATACATCAACATTAGAATAAGTAGAAACAATTTCTTCATTATGTAAATATTTTGAGGGTGTTTGCATGTTTAGAAGCAAATTGATTTCTTTTTCGGTGGGGGGGCTGGGAATATTTGAATTTTTAGCTTTGAATAATAATTATTTTCTCTCTTATATAAAAAATGATCATGAGGTTGAATATTTTCTTTAACTTCATTCAAAACATTATATGAAACATCATTTGTTACTATAGAAGGGCTTTGTGGATCTTGATTCATCTCCTGATCTATTTGATCTTTGATTAACTCCTCTTGATTATCATCACACTTAAATTGAGAATGAAAGTTATGGATTTCTTCTAATAAATCTTTAGGATGCCATTTTCCAAAATCTTCATCAATATTTTTAAGGTAATGTATGAGATCTTCAGCTTGATCACAAAATTTTTGCGCTAATGATAAAGAGGATTCTGAGCATTGGTAAAAGAATTTAAATCTTTCAAAGGGTTTCTACAACAAATACACTCTTTGAAGGTAATTAATATCTTTCTATAGAGAAATGGGCTTCACAAAGTTCAATATTGACAGAAATAGCTCTTTTTGATGACGAGAAGGTTACTTTGTTGAGGAATACCTGTTTTCGTAGGTATTAGGTCTTGAAGCAGGGTTTCTGAGGCGTCAAACAGGCTTTTCTAATGGCTATTGAAGGTTTTTTGCAGGTCGATTGGACGCTTCCAGTGTCCTTGAAAACAATTTCAATGGCTTTTATGTTCTTTGAGTGTGAAAATGGTGTAATGGCGCTCAATTTTTGAGTCGGAAAAGCTTTGAAAAGGGATAGATAATGCAGAAAAGGGTTCAACTGCATGCAATATGAAGTTTTTATAATGTTTTAGGCTTAAAAAATTATCGTCATTGAATGCATGTCATATTAGAGCAGAGGCGGTTTGGAGCGTGAGGCAAAAAACCATAGGCGGTTATCACACTAGTTATAAGTGGTAAGTGGTTTGGGATGGATCGAGTGCAATCCAGTAGGAATTTTCTGCGTGGAGGAGAGAGAGAACAGTGAAACCATCCATTTTGCATAGATTTGGTGGTTGGGTGATCGTGCATCTATTCTGCGCAATATTGGATATGAATCGCTGGATCTAGAAGTTGAAATCGAAGGGTTGAGATTAATTCGAGAGTTGCGTCAGGATAAGAGTAGTGGGACCGGGTGTGTTATGCAGCGGGATAAAAGGAATTAAATCTTTATGAAGTGTGTTTTTACTAAAATTTAAGCCTTTTAGAATTTATTGAAATGGGCGGAGGGGTTTTGAATTTTATCAATAGTCATTTATTTGATTCAAAACCTTGGGTTATACAAAATACAGGCGGGGGAGTAATGCAATGTATTTCTATTTAAAACATTTGTAAAATGTTTTAATAAAACATATGCAAGAACCGATGCATTATATAGTTTTTGTTTTTTGTTTTTGTTTTTGTTTTTTTTTTTAAATTTCTGAATAAGACTAATTCTATTAAGAAAAAACATATTGTACAATCAAAGCTTGCATAAAAGCAAAGCTATAGAGCAAGGGAGACGGAAATGATAGACTATCAACCTTGGTCCTAATGACCATCCACGACATAAGCAAAAAGATAACAAGGAGAACATAAAATGGAGAGCAAGACTAAGGAGTCAACCCAAAATGGGTAGAATCTCCCAATCGACATTTTTCCCCTTTCTTCTTACTAAATTTGACCCAGGCATTGTGATCTAGCTGGACAGGAACCACTTGCAAACCAATCTGCACTGAAGGAGCAGTATCCTTGTCTGAATCGGAGGAAGAAGACTTATGAGTGCGTTTTTGCGAGATCGGAGGTGCTGAAAGATCCTCGGGGCGGGTTGGGGGCACGTCCTTTGGGTGTTCCAGATTCTCCCCTTCCACTTCAATATCCTCCTCATCAGAGCTAGAGGAATCTATGTCATCCATAGGGGGTATATCACATGGTTTCCAACTCTTAGACTTGGATTTGCGATAACTGTTCTTCTTTTGGTCGAGGAACATTGCACATGTATTCTGGAGATGCCCCGTTTGGTGGCAATGATGACACCTGAAGGCAGTGTTCTCATAGTCCAAGGTTTGTGTCCAATGAAAGTCCCCAAATTTAAGGTTGATCTGATCAGGTAGCCATTTTCTAATGTCTATTTCCACGCATATTCTACCAAAAGTGTATATGCCTTTCTCCCCCCTTGAGGTATCCGTAGCCATGAAGCAGCCTAAGGTATCCCCAATCCCTTGAAAGAAAAAGAAGTGCCATAAATGCGCAGGGAGGTTTGGAAGCCTGACCCAAATGGGAAGCTTGGTGATGACAGCCGAAGAGGGCTCGAAGTCTGGGAACCAGGGGGTGAGGAATAGTCCTGCTGATCCCCAGAACCAAGGGCCTCTCGTTAAGGCTTTTTGGTAATATTCGTTGAAAGTAAAGGCCACAATAAAGAAGCCTTTCGAGCATAAGAAGACCTTGCTGTTGTTGGTCCAGTTGGAGTGGATCCATTGATATAAGTCGACAGTACGAGGCCATAGACCATTAAATCTGCAGATAATGGTTGTTTCTACAAACGTCTCATATTGATCATCTAGAGATGGATGAGTGATTTCAATGGAGGGATTTTCTTCCATTTTGTCCACCAAGAAAGGCTTGGGAGCCTCAGCTGGCTGGGTAGGCTTCTTGGAAGGTTGTGCATGAACTGCATCTTTGTAGGAGAAAGCACAAGCCGAGGAGGTCTTCCCAGAAGCTCCTCCTCGCAGACGTAGGCTAAGCATCACTAAAGCATCTCTTTCAATACATTAATAAGACAAGGGCATAGGGTCTTCGAGCTGTTTACCTTCATAGGTTATTCTATGAAGGGATGAGGGGATACACAACCTGAGTTCAAGATCTCGTAGGAGGTCATGCACCAGATCCGAAGCACACACCCAGAGCAGCAACGTTTTGCTGGAGAGAAGTAAGATCTAAATCTGAAAGCCTGTGGTTTTTCCAGAGGGCAATGCTACCTCAGCTTCCCAATCATGCTGATCTATGTGGCCGTGCTGTGTTATGGCCTATGTTGCGTATGAGGCCTCAATGCCGTCTATGCTAGGGTAATAGATGTCATGTGGGTGTTTGTCAAGTAGGGGAGCTGTGCCTCCTATTCGATGGGATGCCTTACTTCCCGGGGCGGCTGCCGCTAGCTTCCCAGCTGAGGCAATCATGAAAGCTACCGTGGGAGCAGAAGTCTTCTCCCAGCCTTCGCTAATAGCGTCGTCGGCAGCACAGAGGGGGTTGGGGTCTTGAATCCTGATCTTGGAGCTAAAGGGGAAGGCCGATACGACTTCAAGAGCAACGTCCGATTTGGAAGCAGTAGCGGCCGCGGAGGCATCCTGAACGAGCGTGGTATCAATGGTGGCGAAGTCGTATGGAATAGCCATGTCGACGGTTGCAGGGATTTGCAGAACCCTAGCTCTCAATCTAATTTAACCTTTTGAATAGTTTAAAAATTATAGGGTTGGGGTATTTAATTAATGATAAGTTTAGGCCAAAGGGTTTATAGGCTAGGGTTTTTATTTTATGCACGTGGAATATTTAACTATGGTCTACACTTTATAATAGTGGGCTTTTAGGGGTTATTTTAGTTATAGGGGAATTAATATCTACAGGTAGGTGTAATTTTAGGGATTTAATAAAATAGGTTAAAAGTTAATATGAAAAAGGGAAACAACACACATATTAACTCTAAGTAAAGTATAAAATAAAGCATTTCTCAATTTTATATGTACTTCACTAATACTTAGGATAAATGTAATTTGAGGGTTTTATGAATGCTTTTGAAAGGATGAAGTTAATTATTTGGGGTTTATATTTACTAAGTAATAATGTGTCTTTACTTAGGAAAAAAGGGGATTTAATGTATGAATGAAGGGTAAATGATGATCAATATGGGTTTAACATAAGAAATAAATATTTTTAACTAGCCAGTCATTAAGCCTTGGGTCCGGTCCCAACAAAATTCAGAGAAATGCTCTGAGCATGTTTGACTGATAGCTTAGAATATTGAATACTTATAGGGGAGGGGAAATTAGTGATTTTACCTGTTGATGTTTTATTTCATGATTTCCCAACTGCTTTCAACCTACCCAACTTTATTCCTAACATTTTTTCTTCATTTTGTAGGTGCATTTAGGCTTGCAACCTTAAAACATTTTTCTTTCAAAGGATAAAACTATCTAAGTCTACCTTATTTCATCCGAGGGCTCAGATTAAACTGTTGAGCTTCCTCATTATTCTCTACCTATCTACTGATTTTTCAAGTTTAAACTATTTGACAAATCTTTATTCTCTATCTAAAACATGAAATTGAAAGCATGAAAAGTTAAGATTAAACTATTTAACTGATCATGGATTATGACATTTATTGACACTCTGCACATAATCATTATTCTTGCAGTAAAAAGTAAAATTAGTGGAATTTGGATTTTCTCACTTTCAGGTTTTATTTCTCTTTTTCTTTTGGGGTATATGTTTTTCTAAGCCCTTTGATCTTTCTTTTAGGACTTTTTTTACCCTTTTTTTGGCTTTTATTATTTTTTCATTTTTTCAAAATATGGGAAAACAACTTGCAGAAAGAAAGATATGTACATATTTACAAGACTATCAAAGTCAATTCAAAATTATGAATCCTATATTTATAGGATCCTAACACAAGGATGTATCTAGGAGCTACAACATTTTTAGCTTTGTTGCCGGGGAACGAATTTGAAAACCTTTCCCGGGAATACGACATTATCTTCACCCTTCAAATCAGGTGAGCACGAAGGGTTGAGAGTTGGATAGCCCTCACCTTAGCGACTCCACTATTATCAAATTTAAAATCAAGCAAAATCCTGGCATACACCAGACCTCATATCCGATCATATAATTCTCAGCAAAGAACCCCTTTCTGTATCTAATCCTGAACATATTATGTTCACGAGAATCTGGAGGGAGAAGCATCCCATCCAGGCTGACCTAGCCTCATTTTCCTTAGAAGATTCGCCTTCCTCTTCTCAGAAAGCTGATATATATGGTCCTGGATCCATAGTCCGTGTACTTGAGTACCCTCCAGAGACCTCTGTTTTAACCAGTTCATACATAAAAGACGAAGCCGAATCCATTGATATTTCTTTGCCTCCTTTGCATCCTACTCCAGAGGCTGAACAAGTCAAAGAAGTTACAACACTTCAGAACTCATTATAGATAAACATCCGAACCTATCCTTAGTGTACACCTGTTGTACCACAGTCAAATCACCCTCAGAACCCACCATCGCCCCTCATGGTTGTACCTAGTTTCCTTCTCAACAAATATGCTCCATTGGCTTTACCTCAAGTATTGAATGACATGCCTCAAGATTATCTAAAGCTTTTGCCTAGGTTTACCGAGGAGGATAGTACTTTCACATAGAAATATATTGAAGACTTCTGCGCCTTTGCTGATAATGTGAATGTGGAGCACCTAGATGTGGTGTTGAGGTTTTTCATCCAATCCTTGGATGGAGAGACTCAGAAGTGGTTCAAATCTCTTGCTAATAATGCAGTCACCACTTTGGAAGAAATGGAGAATTTCTTCACACTAAAATGTGGAGAGAAGAGGGACTATGGATATGTCCTCACAAATTTCAATGCTCTGAAAAAGAGAGACAACAAGGATGTTACGAAATTTATAAAGAGATTCAATAAGCTCTACAAAAATCTCCCTGTCAAGATAAAACCTCCCCAAGCAGCTGCTACGGTGGTTTTCGTAGGAGCTTTCGAACCTGGGTTTGGCTTCACCCTAAGGGAAAGAAAGTCTACATCCCTAGACCAGATCCAGACTGATGAAATGGAGGTAGAAGAAAAATTTTTTTCTACAGGTAAATTCAAAGGGAGGACAGAGCATGATGATAGGAGAAAGAGTAGGGAGGAGGCTTCTACCTCCAATCAAGGAAGGGAATCACCGGAGTATAAAATTGAAGAGATGAATAAGCTGATCAAGAACCTCTCAAATAAGCTGGTGAAGCTCGAATTAGAGGCTAAGAATTCCTCTCCTCGTCCTAACCAAATGATTCCATTCCATGGGTTTAATCCCCAATACCTGAAGCCCCCTCTAGAGTTGTTACAACGGGAAAGGAAGGAGCAGCAAGATCACATCCAACCTTCTCTATACTTAGAAGGGGAAATGGAGGGACAAGCCGAGGAATTAATTGATGGCCAAGAAGATCAATTCCTCGCTTATTCAGAAGATGAAGAAGGTGAAATCACCCTGCGAGATGAACTAGAAGAAAAGGAAGTCCCCCAAAGGATAAAGATATTGATAGTTACTAGAGGTAGTTTGTGGACTTCATGCAAGCTCAAATCCATAAGAAGTATGACCTCAAGTCCTCTAGAAAGAGAACCCGAGTGCAGGAGAAAAACGAAGAATCAATACCAAGAGGAAAAACCTCTTCTAGTTCTTCCAGTAAGGGGAAGAAGCCTTTAGAATAGTCTGCACATCATAAGGCCACTGCTTCCACCTCCACAAAGCTAGGTTCTGATCCTCCTTCAAACTATAAGTCCTCTTCTATGGCCTTGAACCTGCCTGACCACCATAAAGAGTATTATAAAGAATTCATTACAGAAAAATCTGCCATGGCCTTTAACCTCCAGACAGAGATAGAGAAGGTCAAGATCCTGGTTCCCTTGATCGAACTCCTAAAGCATACTTCATACAAAGCCCAAGTGTCTCAATTCATGTTGCCCCATAGCGTAGGCCCTCTCCCTAATATCCTCAATCTCCAAGAGGAAAGGCCCATGGTAGTCTTTGGACCTCATGTAGAATATTTGGACTCTGCCACTCCCCCATTCTATGTTTCTCTAGTTTATCATGACTTGTTGTTGCATAACTGCATGCTAGATTTTGGGGCTTCACATAATCTATTGCCATTGTATGTCATGGAGAAGTTGAGGTTGAAGATCACCAGACCTTATAAAGATCAGTATTATTTTGATTCCAAGAGGGAAAGTGCTTTGGCATGATCAAAGATCTGGTAGTAAAATTGGCCTAGATTCTGGCCAAAAGTGTGGTGATGGACATCATTGTAGCTGATATCATAGCTCAATTTGGAATGTTGCTATCCAGATCCTGGGGATCCAAGATTGGAGGGTCCATAAAACTGGACCTCACTTATGCCACTATTCCAGTATTTGGTGGAGAGGAAAGAAGGTTATACTGTGAATCCAAATTCATGAAGATGGTAACCAAAGAAAATGGTTCCACAAATTCTCCAGTGTATGGTAAGGAGGGTGAGTTCTCTTGTCTCATGCTTGATGAGGACAAATATTTCCTACAAGAAACAAATATTTTCCCTATAATATAGAATAATCCCATGAACAGAGAGAAAAACGAGATATGAACATTGCAGTTTGATGGAGCTAATTCACGAGAAGGCAACAGGGCCGGGGTACTCTTGATATCCCTAGAGGGATGCTTGGTTCCCATCTCCTTTAAGCTGGAATTCAAAGCCACAAATAATGTGGCTGAATATGAAGCACTAATGCTGGGGTTGCAGACATCACAGAATATGAACATACAAAACCCCAAGGTGTTTGGAGATTCAGAGCTTGTAGTGAGACAAGTCAGGAACCAATGCCAAACCAAACATCTGCGGCTCAGAGCCTATAGGAACAAGGTATGGGATTTAGTTGAGAGCTTATTTTCTGCATTTAATATTCAGTTCATGCCAAGGGATAAGAAAATAAAGTTAGACTCACTGGCTGTGGCTGCTAGTAGTTTACGCTCACCACATAATACTCTACTTAGATATGAGGTTGAAGTGCAATACCCTTTGATTCCGAACAACATAAATCATTGGCAAGTCTTTGAAGATGAAGAGAAGGTCCAACGTTTCATGGAAACGATAGGAGAATTTTCAAATATGGTGATTGATTCAATCCTTGAGGATGAAATCAAAGAGCCAAAAACCATGTGGGAAGAAACACTGGCCAGACACCATGTTCTGCAATTAAAGGGAAATGTCATTCCCAGGGGGCTCGTGCCATTGGAGAGGTTGTTTGACAAGAATGACATCCCAGTAAATCGTAGCAAAATGACCCTCGATGAGACTGTCAGGGATGTGAATATTGGGACATAGGAAGATCTGAATGTGATAAGGTTGTTGAAAGGGGTTCCTGAAAAATACCAAGTTCAGTATCTCAGTCTGTTCCAATCATACAAATACGTCTTCGCTTGGTCAAAAGAAGATGTGAAGTCTCATAAGCAGAAGCTGAGGTAGATCAAACTTCTTCTCTTCCCAGTAATCAAGAAGGAAATAAATAAGCTTTTGCAAGCCAAGATCATTGTGCCTTTAAGATATTCTGAGTGGGTGGCGAACATTGTGTCGGTAAGGAAGAAGAATGGTGAAATCAGACTCGCGTGGATTTTCGCAATCTGAACATAGCCTCACACAAGGATAATTATCCCCTCCCAAAGATGGACCACATCCTTTAAAAAGTGGTGGGATCTTCCCACATGTCTGTGATGGATGGCTTCTCAGGATATAATCAGGTGGCAGTGCTATCGGAAGACCAAAATAAGACGACATTCACCATGCCTTGGGGTACTTTCATGTACACCCAAATGCCCTTTGGCCTGATAAATGCTGACGCCACATTCCAACGTGCAATGGACATCGCTTTCATAGGAGAGAAAGACAAATTTGTGGTGATTTACCTGGATGACATCACTGTCTTTTCAAAGAGTGACGTTGAACACATCGAGCACCTTCGCAGAACCTTTGAAAAATGCTGCATGTATCGTTTGTCCCTGAATCCTTAGAAATCCATGTTTTCTCTAGAGGAAGGAAAGTTACTGGGGCACATAGTAACTAAGGAGGGAGTGAAGATCGATCCAAAGAGGGTGGAGGTGATAGATGACATCGACCTACCAGGAAACAGGAAGGAGATCCAGGTGTTCCTGGGAATAATTAATTTCCTTAGAAGGTTCATTCCCAACTATGTCGAAATTGTCTGAAACATCACTGTGATGCTGAAGAAGAACCATGAAGTTATATGGACCCTAGAATCTAGGGACTCCTTTAATAGGATCAAACACGCCTTTGTAGAAGCTCCAGTGCTGGTAGTCCAGATTATGGGAAATCGTTCATGATCTTCTCTTTCGCGTCTCCTCACACAATAGGCGTAGTACTTTTACAAAGAATGACGAAGGACATGAGCATCCCATTGCGTTCTTCAGCCAAGTCGTGTGAGACGCCGAGCTGAATTATGATATCCTGGAGAAGCAAGATTATGCCCTGGTCAAATATCTAAAGTCATTTCGGGTATATTTATTACAGTCTGCTATAACTGCCTATGTTCCCACAACAATGGTGAAGGATGTTTTGATACAGGGCGACAATGAGGGAAGAAGGGGCAAGTGGATAGCCAAGATTCAGGAGTATGAAATGGAGATAAATCCCACCAAGCTCATTAAAGGCCAAGGGCTGGCGAAAATCTTGTTTGAATCCAACTGTCAAGCTCTAGGTATAAATCTATCTATGACAGGAGGAGAGGCACAGGAGGGCATAGGTGCATATCAGGGCATAAAATCCTCTACTCAAAAAACACACATGAAGTACCTTCTCTCCCCATGGTATAAAGATATAGTGGAATATCTTTTATCGCTGAGATGTCCTCCTAACTATGATAAGTCCAAGTACCGCACCTTAAGGCTGAAATCTCAAAAGTATATCGTGGTGAATGGGCGACTTTACTGGAAAGACCCGGCAGGGATCCTACTATTGTGTTTAATAGAGCCAGAGGTGGACCAAGTGATGGCTGAATTCCATGAAGGGATATGTGACAGACACTATAGTTGGTGATCCACCACACACAAGATCCTGAGGGTAGATTTATTTTGGCCTAAACTGTTCGGTGATGCACATGCTCGCATCTAGGCATGCGAGAATTGTCAGACATTCGCTGAAAAGCAAAGGTATTTACCTCTCCCGTTGATCCCAGTACATGTTGAAGAACATTTTACGTAGTGGGGAATTTATTTCATATGAGATATTCACCCGCCTTCCATCAATCAACATCGATGGATCCTTACTACTACAGATTACTTCACCAAGTGGGTAGAAGCCGTGCCCATGAGAAATGATACAAATTCAGTGGTGATAAAGTTCTTCAAAGAGAATGTAATAGCCAGGTTTGGATGCCAAGCTAAAATAATTACAGATAATTCACTGGAATTCAAGTCGGCTAAATTTGTAATTTTTTTTCAGTGTTACAATATCTTGCTGGGACACTCCACTCCATACTACCCATAGGGCAACGGGCTGGCCGAATCATCTAACAAGACGCTAATGAGAATTTTGAAGAAAACCATCAACGAAAATCAAAATAACTGGGACTCTCATGTCAAGTTCGTACTCTGGGAAAACTGAATCACAACTAAGAGATCTACGAAAAAATACCCTTATGAGCTGGTGTATGGCAGGGCCATAGTCTTCCCCATTCAGCTTGCATTTCCTATGGCACGGTTCTTAGAGGAAATTGAGGAGGATCCAAATGACTCGTTGGAAGAATGAATCATTTGGTGGAGCTAAATGAAACCTGGGAACATGTAAGCCTTAGACTAGCAGAGTATCAAGAAAAAATGAAAGGCTTGTTTGACCAGAGAGCTAAAGATAGACAAATCCAAGTTGGCGATGTGGTGCTGCGATGGGATATCAGGCGAGTAGACGAAGGGAAACATGGGAAGTTTGACCCCCTCTGGTTTGGTCCATTTAGGGTGGAAGACGACAAATGAAACAATACTTTCACGTTGGAGAACCTAGAAGGAGACATACTTGAGTCGCCCGTAAATGGGCAGTTCCTCAAGTTTTACTTTCATCACTAATGAGTGCTAATCTAGCTAACTGTATATATATTTTTCACTGTATATGTCATCCAACTGTACTCCCTTTTGCTTACATTCCTCCCACTTCATATTCCATATCATGTTCCATTGTTTCCATTTTGTTTCATCCATTGCTTGCATTTTCCATTTCATATTCCATATCATCTTCCTTTTCATTTTCCATTTCGTGTCCACTTGACTTTTGGTATAAAAATTTGTCTAATCAATGTGCATTTGCAGCTCCATGTACCCAATAAAAGAACAGGCATGCATGTCTGTAGGTTCTCAACGCACTGAAGAACATCACGTTGTCCTCAGATGCAGCCAATGTTGGCATGTGACCACACAGAAAGGGAAGAGAGAGAAAGGAAGGTCAAACCTGACTGTCAAAGAGATTCAAAGGAATCAATTTGCATCTCAGTTCAGTATAAAAGGGGAAAAATTGTAGCTGAAAAGGCTTACATAGTGAGAAAACTTCATTTCTGCCATCCCTCATCTCATCTACCCTCCTTTACCTACATTTTCCCTCTCTTATCCTTCACTTTCCCTTTTATAAAGCCTCGCGTCGCATTTCTTCATTAGCAACCCCACCTGTGCAAGTTTTAACCTTTACATCTTAAAATACTCACTGAAACCTATCTTGCCGCCGATGCGACTTAGTGGGACCCATCCAACAGTGATACACTACTCACGTCCGCATGAAAACCTTCATATTATACATTTTACTTACCTTCCGCCTTTTCACACTTAACCGCTTTCAGCGCGTCGCATGTCGCAGTTCACAGATTTCACAACTTACCTATTACAGTGCCTGCAAGTTAAACATTTTAGCTTGTGACATGACCCGATCGCCATCGCACTTCGTAACATATCGCAAATCGACAATTACAACTTTTTCATCCTTGCTAACCTCTATCTTTTGCGATTGTCGATGTGCGATATTGCATCGCACACATTATAACTTTATGCTCCATTGTGCCTCACAAATCTTGAATTTTAAATCATGTTCCCAAAACATATCCTGTTCTGATAGCGATTTTGCGATGCGCTTTGGGCCCCACTTCCTTGCCACATCATCAAAGCCTTCCCC
The DNA here is from genome assembly GCA_034641835.2 of Pinus albicaulis. Lineage (NCBI taxonomy): Eukaryota > Viridiplantae > Streptophyta > Pinopsida > Pinales > Pinaceae > Pinus > Pinus albicaulis. The sequence continues at coordinate 61,844,660 of CM076583.1, read as the reverse complement.
ACGGCCTTTGTCTCATCCTTTGCAGTGATTAAAATCATTTCGCCGTGTGTTATGTGTCGCACATTCCCTTCTAAAGTTCGGTCTCCGCTTCTGACTAGTCAAAACACATAATGAGTTCTTGGTGGAACAACGTAGCTATGATTGTTCAGTTCGTCCATTAACCTCTGCTGAAGAGTGGAGAAGGTGCAGTGCAGATGGATTTTCCATTTTGGTTAATGTGAATCATGAGAACATGGAATGAAGGCCTTTCTTCAGTAGCTGAAATAAAGTAGTAGAAATCATACCGCTCATTTGTTGTCAGCCACTTCTCACCACTCCATTGAAGATTCTGGGTTTTGGCCTCCTAGGCCAACTGTTTTGTTCCTTGTTACTGTTATATAGTGATTTTTTGCTGGGTAAAATCCCGATTTTACCCATTTTGTTTTGATTTTTTTGTTGCAGGAGCGATTCCTTGAAGCACGCTTTGATAGTTTGTTAAGATATTTTGGTTTCACCTGTGTGGGTCGATCTTGATAGAATATTCGGTCAAAAACCCTCAAGGAGAAATCTATATGTAGTGAGTTCTAAGATGAAACAAAGGTTCTGGAATTTTGGAAGAATGTTTCTGTAGTTTTGTACGACTGTGCTCCCTGTGCTTTGAGATAAATATTTGGGAGAGCTGTTTGAACTCAATATAATACAGAGCTGGTATTTGGATTCCAGATGGAGTAATGAGTAGTATGTATTTGATTTCTTTTGTTATCAAAAATCTCCTTTTCATGTGTAATCAACTTTCATGCTATGCTGCTTTGATGGTTCGTGTAATGTAGCTATTGGTGATCTGAAATTTTATTCATGAATTCGTATGCGTATAACGCTTAGGTGTTAACACTCATGTATTAAGCTTGCTGCACTCCCTTAATTCGCGCTCCACGAATCTCTATTGTTTTCCATATCTCATTCATATTCGTTTCCTCTGAGTTCATAGGGGACAGATTCTTAAATCTCTTAAGCCTGTCCCTTGTGGGTTCCTTCTCAGTCCTCTCTCAACGCCTCTGCATATTTTAAAAGTTTCTGCTCATTGTTTTATACTTGGCCCATTTAAAAGCCATCAAACCTCACGGCCCCTTGAGCCCTCTCACATTATAGGAAATTCACAGGAATCAACTCCAAGGTCTTCTCCATCCATGAACCACCAAAACCATTGTTTTCTCATTCCATATTTTGTTAGAGGCCTTTTATACAATTGTCCACATTCAATCTCTGATTTTAAGATGTCCTAGGCACTCGTCTTTTGCAACTCAAGGCTATCTATAGGAGCTACAACATGTCCTATGGTAGATATTAACTATACTACAACACCGTAAATATTTAAAGTTTGTTGGTTATGTATTTGGGGGATTGGAGTGGCCAGCCCCTTGGGCCAGCCGCTCCCCCATTAGACCTTAGCCCATGTCCAAGGGCTATCTCCGGGCATTGTTAACCGTCTTCGCCAACCGTTTCAACACTGTTCACATGGAAACTGCTATAACCAACGATTAATGTGAGGTTTAAACACACAGTTTTGTAAAACTCTGCAGTCACTGCTAACGTTCCACATAACACATTGACATGGCGTTTAAAACAACCTCCGTGGTTTTCGTAAACTCCTCCACAATCGAAGTTAAATTCAATGCAACCTCAGTTCTAAACGGAGTTCCCACCTGCGGTTATGGGCATGACTGCCTAGTTTGGTCATGTGCCCAACTCAAAATTGCTACATTTATTACTAGTGGTAGTTTAGGCACACCACCAAAAATGTGTGGATTTTCCAAACTTAACTGGAGTTATGTGCAGTTTCTCCACATTTAGTGGAGGATTTTTAGGGAACATTGGGCAAAATCAGTTTAGGCTCTATCTTGAGCTAGATTCGACCATTCTGAGAGTGTGAATAGTCAATTTCGACTATCTTAGACATTCAAGACTCATTTATTAGGGTTGTAGAGACATAAGAGAATATTTGAGCAGGTTTTTTCTTCATAGAATTTCTAGGGGCCATCAGGGCCACCATGGGCCAACAACAGTTTGAGGCCTAGACAGTGCATCTTGAGGCCTTACTGAGTAATCCAATAGTAAATTTTGGATGTTTCAAAAATTATAGAACTAATGGTGTATTTTTCAGAGCCTGTAGAGGACTGATGAAGGCCGAGATGCTTCAGATAAGTTCCAGGGGCCACCAGGGAAAGCAAGTGCCAATAGGAGAATGAGGCCTATCCAGAGCAGCCAGTATCCATTATCAGTAAACCAATAGTCATTTCTAACTGTTTTGATATTTATGAATCCATTGATGGATTTTTCATAAGCTTTTGACGACTTCTGAAAGCTAATATGCTTCAGGGAAGTTTTCAGTGACCTCAGAGCCAAGGGGTTCCACCAGGTGTTGGAGGCGAAACCAGAGCAGCCGGAGGCCAGTTTATGCAAGTGAATAGTATATTATGACTATATTTGACATTATGAATCCATTGAAGGTATTTTGAGAGCCATTTGAAGAATTTTGAAGGTCGAAGAGCCACAGGGAATTTTTGGGCAGCCTAGGGCCATCAGTGGATGGAGGCATAGATTGGGGAGCCAGTGCTCATTTTAAGAAAATTATCAGTCCATTTTGGAGGTATGATATGTGCTGGAGATAGTAGGTGAGGTTTCAGGGATAGAAAATGATTTCTGAGGGAGTTAGTGCCATAGAGAAGCTCAGGGTAGCTCAAGAGCACCGACTCAAGGAGACTAGTCTAAGGGGACCTAGTTCTCTTTTCAGAGTGATGATAACCATGATAGGGATATAAATGGTATTCTAAACTCATTGGTTCACTTTATTTAACCATTGGAGTTGAGTTTGTAACTTGTAAAAGAAAAATTTCCATAATCCCGAAGAGCCAAGTCAAGATAAAAAGAGCTCAAGGAGACGTAGCCCACGATATTCAGGTGAACTCCTTTATTAAATTTGATGTTATGTGTTGATGTTTATTTGCTGCATTATATGGCTATTTCACATGTTTAATATCAGCCAAAACAAAAGGGCTTAAAGCACTTAAACATTTAAAAAACGTACACCTGTTTCAAGTATAAAATTTCGCAAAAGCCAATTTTAAGCTAGATATTTTATTTGTTTAACTGAGTGGGAGGTTCTTGAAACGCATAACAAGTTATCCAACCCATTTTCAGATCATCGATCTCTTCTCCCTTGGCCATCATGAATAAGTGCATCTGGTTCTCCAGAAGCATTCTCCTTTGGACAGATCTTCCCTCATATAGGGAAGTTAAGGCTTTCCACATCTCATGAGCCATTTTCTTGTCAGCTATGTGTGGAACTATATGATCCTTAACCGCATCCATTATGAATCGTTTGGCATGTGCAATATCTTCATCATGCTTTTCTAGGAGAAGACCATTGGTTGGCATGGCCATGAATTTTTTTGCATGGTCCCTTAGATCGCATGCCTCCATGACTACCACGATTCTGGCCTTCCAGACTACAAATTTGGATAGACCGTCCAACCTATATTGATCACGTAGTCCGTGAGGTGCCATATGATTAGAAAATCATTCGAAACGAATCCTACTCTTTATGCTAGAGACTCGGATCTAGGGTCCTTGGTGAGAAAGACACCCTCTTCTCCCTCTGACAACTAAATTCCTCTCTTGGAAGTCTGGAAAATCAAAACGAATCAGATCTCTTCGATCCTATGATCAATCTGCAGATTTCTTTGCCTAGAAACCCTCTAAGAAGTTGATTTTCCTCCCGCTCTTTTTCAACAAGTGCTTAGGTCAATTTCTACAACTTGAGAAATTAAACCCCGCCGGCAACTACTAAAGCTCTGCAACACTACTTCTGACACTCTGAATCAGCAACGACTTCAGGTCTGCCTCACCCTTGCTGGCCTCTGCATGAGCAGACAGTCCCAATGTTGTTTTTGCACTGAATTTTCATAATAAGTACGTGGGCCTATGTGGAGACTCCGTAGGACTGTGTCACTCTGGCCTCTGCGTGGCTCTTCTCCCCCTACTGTTGCGCCGTCCCTTCTGGTTCGAATTTCTACGACTGCTCCTTATTTTTTTGCTACTTTCTGCAGCAAGGATTCTTCAGTATTTTGTTGGTGATCCTACTAGATCTACAATCGCTCTGATACCATGTGAAAATTTCTGAATATTACTTTATGCAGAAACCATACTGTTAAATCTGGTTGTAATTCTCCTACTTAATCAAGTTATTAATGCTAAAAATTCATATTAAAATCGAAGTAAACACAAAATTTCGTCACCTATTCAGATCTAAGAAAAGGATACATGCACACAAACAAAGTGACACACAATATTCTCTGGACAACTATCCCTAGAAACACCTAATGCGGGAAAATCGATCTTTTGGCGCTACTCTGGAGAGGGTCGCATAATCCCAAACTGGGTGACACAGTCCTTGGATAGCCTCTTCGTAACACTGATGGGCCCCTAATCCCTCAGCGCTTCCCTTTCTGGGCCTTTGTAGCGACTGAACCCCTCTGTGCTGCGCAACTACTGCGTAGCCTCTGCTTCCTCTGTGTTGCTCCTGGTTGCTACTTTTCTACCTCTTGCTGATTCTTGGCTCCAAGATCAGATCATCCCCTTAGCCAATACTACCCCTCATTGTATATGAAACACTTTTGGAAGTTCTTAGCAAACCACGCCTTAGGATTCTAGCTCAGTCTCAGTGCTTTGCCTCCGTGTGTCTGTTCTCCAATTGACCCCAAGCCTTTCCTTTATACGTTCTCGTTGGGAAACCAATGACCATGATATAATCTTGAATCGATGGCTAATATTAAAAGAAATCTTGATCCATGTGACTTAAGTCATTTCCATCACATGTTTAAATTAATTACCTTTAATATTTTAATTTTCCTAAGTTAGACTTAGGGTCCTTAATTAAAAATATTAATTAATTAACTATCTCCAAAACTGGATGGAATTTCCCAAATCCCTATCTGGGTCTTGGTGATCTCATGTACTCTAGTCCCTCCACAAATTTTGGGAGCTAGAGAACATCCGATGCTACCCCAACACTCAAAAAATTCAACACTAAAAATAGTGAAATTTTAACCAATAGTACAGTAATAGGCATGTTATACAAATCTAACCACAATACTACTAGAGCAATATGAACATGCTTTGGTATTAAAGAGCACACCATAATAAGAAACCCTCATTTTGAATGGAGGTTTGAAGTTTTATACTTTTTAAATAAGAAGTTAAATAAAGAAAGTTCCTTTAGAAAAAATTCTACACAAAAAGTAGAATGGCAATTAACATTTATTAACAAGACAAATAACATCTCTGTAACAACTTGAAAAATCATGTTAGTATGCAACTTCCTTATAGTAGACATAGAATTCATACAAATCCTTCTTTGAAAATTTGAAAACCAACTAGAATTCCATTTGTTACATAAACAAACATTGTGCGTCGGAGCATCTAAAGTCATAAAAAACATCAACGCTTACCTTCTGATTTGACAAAAGTACAAAATGTACTCTTTGAATCTTTTATTTAATTGCAAGACAAAACATTGGTAAACTAAATATCATAATGAAAACCAATGGTATATTCCTATAACAGTAGAGAAAAAACAAAATTAAAGAGTACCTTTGAACTTGTCAGGCAGAGTATCAATCTTGTTTCTTCTTTACCATCTCTCCTTTATCCCAGTTTTCATATGAAAGTATTCATAATCAAAATATATGCACACCCCCATTCCATTTTAAAACGAATACATTCACAATCGGGAGGATATACATAGCATAACATAACAAAAAACCTTTAAGAAAATAAGAGTGAGTTCCCTACAACCCCATTGTTTATAGCACAAAGATGCTAAACTTGAAATCATAAAAAACACATTGAGAAAGTCACTGCATATTCATATTAAGACTTCTATGGATTAGTAGAAACACACTTTTTTAATGACCATACCATGTAAATTATTTGGTCAAAAATATCTTCTTTGATTCGCAATTTACTACCTAACATGTTGATTAATGCTCTCGCTCTTTTATTATTTCTATATGTTTTCAATTTTCTATGGAAAACTCACATCAATTCCTCTTCCACCTCTCCATCTTCATTTGCACTATGCTTGCTTCTTATTGTTTTCTTAGAGGACATTAAAAAAAAAAATAGAGAGGACTTCATTTTAGGAAGCGCCGCAACAGAGTTTTTATAGTATCAAAAAAAGTAAAGGAGTTAATGGCCATTAGATAAATTTTGAGGTCTAAATGGGCCTCCTAAAAATATTATAAAATAATAGTGAAAATAATAAAAAATATTACATTACATCATCAAATTTTAGGAGGAAAAAAGGAAAAAACTACTTTTTTTAACTCATATTTTCAACATCTCCCTACGATTTTACTCAAATTTCATGTGGGAGAACTTGTTGGATGTAAAATTTAATTCCTCATCTAAGGAATACCCATGTTTCATACTTTCAATAAACCCTTCTACTAAAAAAATAAGAAATACATGAAAAAACATGATTGCAATCATGTTTTCATATATTTCTCATTTTTCATATAGTAGGGGTCATTGAAAGTATGAAACATGGGCACTCCTTAGATGGGGAATTAAATTTCACATCAAACGTGTTGGGGTCCTGTGATTTGGCTGATTGGAAAACCAAATGACAAGGAAACATATAAACCAGTCTTTAGAGCTCTAGGATCTAGCCCTCCTAGTCTCAGAGAGGGATCTCTCAATTGTTTGCAAATATATGACTTGTTTGCTTGTAAAAGGTTGATTTTAGGCTAGTTATTAAGTGCAATTTTGTTTTAATGTTTGGTGGGACATGATGATCTAGGCAGCATAGATAGAAAAGGGAAAATCTCTAAGTCATTGGGCAATGGAGTCAAGTGGAAGTTTGTAACAAGTTTGTAGATGAATCGGGGATATCAAAGGGAAAATATAACTTGGCTATTGGATCTACAAAGCTTTCCAGGTGGAATGAAATGAACATTAAAGGTTTAGAATGAAAAGTAGAAGTAAGGGCAATTAAGAATCCTTAATTATATGTAATTCTCAACAAAGGGACTTAAAAAAATTATCTAAACATGAAGAAGTATTCCATAGACAGGGCTAACCCTGAACTCTACAAATCACACTTCAGCAAATAACAATTTCAAGACAAACTTTTCAAATGAAATCTAGGAGTCGAGGAACGCTCTATTTCATCCAAATATTTCACTTCAAGGATAAGAAAACATAAAAGATTCACAAATAACTGCATTCATAGAAGAGGGAACTCCTAAACATCTTTGATTACATCTATATAGACCTTCAAAACAATTATTTAAGCAAGAAAAAAGGGTATGATAAAAAAAGACCTCTTTGGCAGACTGTAAAAAATGGTACTTTAAAGGGAGACTTCAGAAGTAGTTTTCAAGTGGCAGCAAGTAAGCAGGGAAAACCATAAATCATTCTTGAGACCAATTGTTTGAAATATTTCTGAAATAAACAAGCTTAAGGGTTGAAAAAGCAGTCAAACTACTCAATAAAACCTTCAGCAGATGAAAACATAAAGGCAGTGAAGAGTAAACAGGCCTAAGGTGCTTCTAGGAGACATTTCTTAGCCTAAGCTTTTTACTCTACTACAAGAAAGAAATGATGAAACAGAATGGAAAACAGGAAAAAAATTAACAGATTAGAATACTTCACCAACATCCAAGCTCAGGGATCCAATGACAGAGCTTTCTCCATCAACAAACAGGTCAAAACATCCACAGGTTCCAGAACATCAATTTCGTTTCAAGTTCAGCAGAGCTATGTATTACTTCAAAGAGTCATCAAATGCCCACTTTACAATGAGTTCCAATGCAGCATTTATGTTGCAAATGAGGAGGTGGAACTGATCTAGGGTTCAAGGGTTATTAATTACAGAGTAAATGCATTCCCGACCTTGAAAACCATGCAAGGCATAAGGTAGGAATATGTTCAACTACTTCTCTGTTTTAATAATTTTGTATTAACTTCTGATAGAAAGATAGGAGAAAATATTGACTTTCAAGGCTTATTCTTATCTTTACAATAACTGTCCTGGCAGATTAAAATATCTTATTTAGTGTAATAACTATCAATTTGCCCTTTGAGATAGAAGGTAGGCTATAGGTGGCAACTAGATCTTTTGGAGAAATAACTGCCTCCTGTTGATGTATTCGAGGCCTGTTCTAGCCTAAGTTTCCTTCATTTCATCAATTAATTGTGTTTAGCCTAATGACGCTTTAGGCCTACATAATCCATTATGTTGTCTTTATTGACTGTGCTGACTGATTTAGCTTTAATTATCTGTCTTTAAACTGCGCTTTAACCATTAATCTGCATGATTAAGTCCTTTGATCTTCAGGTTTTGACTTTTCATCCTTTATCTTTAAATATCTGATACTCTTTACTATTCTTCACTGTTCCTTTCGTTTTTGTAATATCCCAAATGGGGAAATTTTTTCTTTGTTGGGAATATCTTAAGATATTCCTAATTTCCATCTCCGGGAGTATTAACAATCAACACTGAACTATTTCAAAGATTGACTGCTGGGGAATTTATTGGATATTTTATATTCACAAGGAAGAATGAGATCCAGAGGCTACCTGGCCCACTAGCAGACTCTGCCAATAGAACTTGTCAAGAGCTAATAATTCCCTTCAAGGAATTTCTCCACCAGTTGTCCATGAGGACGGTGTATAAGGAAGCCCATGTGAAAATTAGGCAATCCACTACTGGGATGCCTTGAAACATATCTGATACCAACTCCCTCCAGAATATTAGTTCAAAGAAATAACCTTAAGCATGTTCTTCAGATCTCCCACCAACATGTATACCGAAACAATGCTCAATAAGGGAATCTTCAGCAGCATGAAAACTTCAATATGAAAAGCAGTGAAATAATGACTCATACAATATGAGAAGAGTACAAATCTGATGTATAATATTCAGCAGCAAATATAATACAAATTCCTTGAGGAAAATGCCTCTTATGGTGAGCTCGAATCAGCCTCAAAGGGAAATGTACATAAAACATAGAAACACTCTGCTACACCACCCAACAACTCTATAACTGCGCAGTCCATAAGGGAAAATGACTGCAAACTTATTTACATATGATGATATGACAATAACAGCTGAAATAAATATGGGGGAGCAAGATCTCAACCCCAGAAAACATTATTATAACAATCCTCCAAGGGATTGGCTAAAACACATAAAACTAGTAAAATGCTAGAGTTGCAGTGTAGCTGCTGCAACTCAAATACAATACAAAATAGGAGAAGGGAAATAGATGCTGCAATGAAAATGAAATATCCTCCAAGAATCTCCAAAGTAAAGGAGCTGATCTCCTTCCTGAAGAAAGCACTCACTAGTGCACAAAATGAGCACCACTTGCAAACCCTCACTGAGAATAACGCTGTAAGAGAAAGGGACTGCACTGGGCATGAGAGAAACATGTATGGCCTGCTTCCAAATCTGCAATAAATATCTGATATGATCCTTTTCTGATCTCCTAGAGAAGGAATGAGCTTCCTCTCTACAAACCAGCTTCGGAAGTGGTAAAGAAGGTCCCTCACTGCAACACCAACAACTCCAGTGTTCTCTTGCTGCAAGAATAACGTAGTAGCTATAGATGACTGCCTTGGCCTCATGCCATGATGTGAGGAAGATGAAGTAAAATCTCTCCATGGCCTCCCATGGAAGAGAAGGGCATTCCTAAACAGGAATCCCTCTTGTGCTAAGCAGAAACAAGTTGAAGAGAGCGTCAACTTTGAATTCTATTTCCAAAAACTGAGCTTCACAATAACTCTCCTTCATCTTTTATGCATTGTGTTCATGGACCCCACTCACATTAGGGTTTCTCTCATTTGAATTTCCCTCCACTCCATCTACGCAATCTTCTTGTGCAAGCTTCCCCTCTTAGGGTACGTTGTTGACTTTGGTCAACCATGATCTAGCTCACTTGCTTTTGGCCCTTTTCACACTTGGGGCTGCTATCTTAAGCCACTTAAGTGAATTTTGCACCTTAGGAGTGTTTATTAAGTTGCTACAATGGGTTCCCTCACCCACTTATTCACTTTTATTAACATAAAAGTAAAATTAATGTTCCAAATACTTTATTGCAAAATTTGGAACATTACAGTCCTCTCCTCCCAAAACTTGCTTGTCCTCAAGAAAGAGCAAGGATGAATTGCAAAAAGGTCCTCCAATCAAGGCATGGAGTCTGAAATATCCTCCTGTAGATCCTCCATCCTAAAGCAATCAAGCAAAATGAGTCACCCTCCAACTAGGCAACTCCTGAAAATACTCCTCCACCTTGTGCTCATGTGAAATAGGTGGGCTGAATTCCTGAACTTGGTAAGTTTTATAGCCTACCCCACGATGTCCTCTTCTCCACTTATGTTGAATGTGGAGTGAAAGCAGAACTTGGGCTGCAATAGTGTTTCCTTCAAGAGGCAAAATTAAGTCTAGATCCCCAAAAGATCTCTCCTCCAACGCTGCAAAACAAGCTGGCCCAAATCATCTCATATGTGATGAGTTGGAATTCATAATCATATGGCATCCAACAATCATATGGTCCACCTCATGAAGAAGATACATGGCTGAACATGGTGACCATATCGTCTCTCATACTCCTCTTGGAGCATGTGCTGCAAATAAATGGAGGTCTCCTTCCCCAAAGGGCACATCCACCCAATGAGTCTCTCCCTCCACATGACACATATGGGGCTGCTGCTGATATATGGCTGAAATAAAATGGTCTTCATGAAAGACCCAAGCCACCCCATCAATCATATAATCCATGAAATGCCTCCTCCAAAATTTTGAACTCTCCAAATAACTCCTCCCACATGAAGGAAAGAGATGAAGCTTGGCAATCATGGGCTGCCCATTGCTTCTCCTGAAATATACAACATGAAAAGTAGGGAGAATAATACTCCCAATGGGCATCATCAATTCATATCCCACTCTCCAAACAATCCCCCCTTGAACCAATAAAAACCTGCAAAGCATGGAAGCAAGAATCAATAGAAGCAAGTTGTCTCATGACAACCGGAAAGTGGATCATTGTTCCACCAAGGGAATTGCGTAGTGCACTCCTGGCCTGCATCAAAATGAAAAATAACAAGTGCTTTACAGCCACTTGTTTTCTGCCACATTCATCCTGCAAGATATGATCATGAAAACAAAATTTGGTGCCAAAGGTGCACACCAAAACTATGTGGCTTTCCCCCACAAACCACCCATAAGATGGCCATCATTCTTGCTGCAATAGACCATAGGTATAGCCAGTCATAATGTGCAAGAAGGAAGAATCCTCCTTGATATAACATGCTGATCATAAGAATAAGAGAGCATAAGACATAGAACAAATGGTTACCTCCCTCATCATGCATTTTGGTCTTTGAGCTGAAAATGGCTGAAGTGAAGTGTCCCCCCCTTTACTACAACATTGTTTCGGCTTTAATCACCCCAGAGGTTTGCTTTAGTCGTAAAACTTCCATGCATCAAGGCATGCTATTCAGAAGGACTCACACACAACCATACTTGAATGCAAAAAACTAGATAACAACAACAGTAGAACTCACCCGTAGTCCTACATTCGATGTAGATCCCGCTGGGTCCAAACCCCCAGCAACCCTTCTTCCTCCTTCAACCTGGAAAACAAGAAAGAATGTGCACGGAAACCTAGTTGTACAACATATACTTCTCCTAAACGTTAGTGTAATCCATGTGAAACATTATATAAACCATAATAAATGCTTAATAATCAATCTTTTCACATATGCAAATAGATGTTAACACGTAAGTTCAGGAACAAGATGGTTCTTCATTATTACGAACAGCATGTACAAAAATAAAGAGTGGAGAGATCACCTGAATCCTTCCACGATCTTCGAGCAGACCGTCGTCTGGATCCGTCCCGCCCTTGCCTCGTTAAGATACTTTCAAGACTTGTGCACTTGAGATGGCATATAAATGGATGAACATCTCCAGGAAACAAGGGTTTCCTGTATAAATCTGGGAAAGTGCAGGAGGCACGGGGAATCAAACTTGAATTGGGATTCCAACAGAGTATAATGTCTATAAAATTTCTCCCTCCCTTAGGCCATGCACATGAGGGGCTTTTATACTCCCTCAAAGTAGTTTCAATCAGTTGGAAACAGTTGGCCACGTGCTGGGGTGGTTGAACTACTAGAGTAACCATCAACCCAGCCCGAAAATAGGGAATTTTAATATATTTTTTAATGATTTTAATGGCATACGCGGAAAAGTACATATGGACTCGCGTATACACGCGGAAAAGTCTGGGCATAACCGCGTATGGGAATTTTAACACTGTTTTTTAGTGAATTTTGTTCAATTCTGTAGGAATGGGTGCCCAAAGCCATAAAGACAATCATGAATCACCCGAGGGTGAAAAATGATGCTATCTGCAACATAGTAGGGGAGTGGTTGTGCCAACCATCTCATCATCCTTGGGCTATTCATCTAGCCATATGCTGATATGCAACCATTAAGTTGCCCTCCCAAGTGGACTCCTCCATCAATGAAGAATATGGATGGAAATGCATGAAAGAAGAACCCAAAAATTTCTGCATGTAGATCCCTCTTCTTGTGCTTGTGCAACCAAGCCAAGAGAGTCAAAGTGTAGTGAGGAATTCTTCCCTCCATTACTCCTTAATTCTCATCACCTACATGCCTCCAAAATGCATCACTTGTGAAGTGGCTTGGAAGACACTCCAACAAGTAACTCAAGCTCTCAAGTGACAGCGCTGCTGGCCTTTGGAGTAGGGCCACTGTCATCTCGAAGCTCCCTTCTTTGACATGAATCTTTCCAAATAATCCTCCATCATGTTGCTGCAAATTTATAGCTCTCCTCATGAAGAAAGTTCTACTTGTCATCCAAGATCAAAGAGAAATCCTCTTGCACTATGCTAGTGCCTCCTCTTGCTCCCGCAACATGCAAACAAATTTTGATCAACAAATTTTTGCTGCTCCCCTATACTTCCACCATACCCAATCTGAAATGGGAACATAATGAGTGGAAAGAGAAATTCCACTCCATCATGATGCACCCATACTCTCCCCTTTGTCCGTCAATGCAATAAGTGTGAAATGATCCTGGGACCTATCGGTTATGGATCCTCCACATTTTCACTGGGCACATATAATCCACAAATTTCTGCTCGGTGTAAGTATCCTGCCACTTGGTATCTCTTTCACAAGAGCTACCATTGTCCCAAAACAGATTTCTCCTTTGCATTTCATGGGACATTTAAATGCAATCTCCTCCATGGTTTATGTCTCAAACCCCAACCTCATGTGTGGTTCATGACTCATCAAGGGTGTCTGAGAATAATGGCACAGCACAGTGAAAGTACCCTCCTCAAGACAATCAGCATGCAATAATGTACAATCCTCCATGATAGATGAAAACTCATGCATACCTTGGATAGATCTGGAAGAATCTTTCTGCAAGAGTCTCCTCCTCAAATGTGCCGTCGCCTAATAGCTAAAGGTGGAGGCTGCTCCTCCATGAATGTAACAGCGCTGCCATGTGCCTCTGGTGGTGAGGGCTCCTCCCTCCTTTGGCCAAATCTTCTGATCAAGATCTGAGAATAATCAGCAGGAGTAGAAACCCTTACATGCCTCCCATGGCTGAACCACCAAGCTCTTTCTTCTTTTGCTGAAAAAGTGTAAAAGATAGAGTCTCTTGGAAGACTCTAGGGTTTTCTCCATATTCAGCAAGCTTCTCAATTAGAATTTCAAATTCTAAGTGTCTCCATGCTTCTGCTCTGCTCCTCTATGAGAATAGGAAGTGCATGGTCCTTCCACTTCTCCTCCTTATATCTCCTCAACCTCCTTGGAGAGGTTGTTGCTGGACCCAAAACTGATGAGATTGATCTCATATTCTGCATCATCTTGACCTTTTCTTCTATGAAATTCGAACTTCATAGGCTGAGCCAAGTTCGAAGCTCTGATACCACTGTAATATCCCAAATGGGGAAATTTTTTCTTTGCCGGGAATATCTTAAGATATTCCTAATTTCCATCTCCGGGAGTATTAACAATCAACACTGAACTATTTCAGAGATTGACTGCTGGGGCATTTATTGGATATTTCATCTTCACAAGGAAGAATGAGATCCAGAGGCTACCTGGCCCACTAGCAGACTCTGCCAATAGAACTTGTCAAGAGCTAATAATTCCCTTCAAATAATTTCTGCACTAGCTGTCCATGAGGACGCTGTATAAGGAAGCCCATGTGAAAATAAGGCAATCCACTATTGGGATGCCTTGAAACATATCTGATACCAACTCCCTGCAAAATATAAGCTCAAAGAAATAACCTTAAGCAGGTTATTCAGATCTCCCACCAACCTTTATACCGAAACAATGCTCAATAAGGGAATCTTCAGCAGCATGAAAACTTCAATATGAATAGCAGTGAAATAATGACTCATACAATATGATAAGAGTACAAATCTGATGTATAATATGCAGCAGAAAATGTAATACAAATTCCTTGAGGAAAATGCCTCTTAGGGTGAGCTCGAATCAACCTCAAAGGGAAATGTACATAAAACATAGAAACACTCTGCTACACAACTCAACAACTCTATAACTATGCAGTCCATAAGGGAAAATGATTGCAAACTGATTTACATATGATGATATGACAATAAGAGCTCAAATAAATATGGGGGAGCAAGATCTCAACCCTAGAAAACATTATTATAACAATCCTCCAAGGGATTGGCTAAAATACATAAAACTAGTAAAATGCCGGAGTTGCAGTGTAGCTGCTGCAACTCAAATACAATAAAAAATAGGAGAAGGGAAATAGATGCTGAAATGACAATGAAACCTCCTCCAAGAATATCCAAAATGAAGGAGATGATCTCCTTCCTGAAGAAAGCACTCACTAGTGCACAAAATGAGCACCACCTGCAAACCCTCACTGAGAATAACGCTGTAAGAGAAAGGGACTGCGCTGGGCATGAGAGAAACATGTATGGCATGCTGCCAAATCTGCAATAAAGCTTTGATATGATCCTTTTCTGATCTCCTAGAGAAGGAATGATCTTCCTCTCTACAAACCAGCTCCGGAAGTGGTAATGAAGGTCCCTCACTGCAACACCAGCAACTCCAGCATTCTCTTGCTGCAAGAATAACGCAGTAGCTGTAGATGACTGCCTTGGCCTCATGCCATGATGTGAGGAATATGAAGTAAAATCTCTCCATGGCCTCCCATGGAAGAGAAGGGCATTCCTAAACAGGAATCCCTCTTGTGCTAAGCAACAACAAGTTGAAGAGAGCTTCAACTTCGAATTCTATTTCCAAAAACTGAGCTCCACAATAGCTCTCCTTCATCTTTTATGCATTGTGTTCATGGACCCCACTCACATTAGGGTTTCTCTCATTTGAATTTCCCTCCACTCCAACTATGCAATCTTCTTGTGCAAGCTTCCCCTCTTAGGGTACGTTGTTGACTTTGGTCAACCATGATCTAGCTCACTTGCTTTTGGCCCTTTTCACACTTGGGGCTACTATCTTAAGCCACTTAAGTGACTTTTGCACCTTAGGAGTGTTTATTAAGTTGCTACAATGGGTTCCCTCACCCACTTATTCACTTTTATTAACATAAAAGTAAAATTAATGTTCCAAATACTTTATTGCAAAATTTGGAACATTACATTTTTGCTGTGTGCAGGGGTTTCCTTTGATCGAATTTATGACCATGAATCATCAATTATACCCCTCGGAACTAAATACCCCATCTTCTTTTGTTTCAGGCCCTCGGATCGTCATCCTGAGGCCTTAATCTTTATCTTGACTGTGGGATGGCCCCTTGGGCTTGGGGCGCCATTAAACCTGCACATAAACATTTAAAAACATTATAAAAACCTGTGTGGTGGGTTAAAACTGCTTCAAAGGCGATGGCGATGGTGGAAGAGAAACTACAGAGGAGATGAATGCACAGAGAGGATTTCATGGTGAAACAATAAGAAACCAGGGTTTCAAATTTGATTTGGGCGCGGAAATGGTGAGGTGGTATTTCGGAAAAATAGGGATGGTTTTCACGCAGGATTGAGGTGGTAAACGGTTTTGAGTTGGGCAGACGCGATACATGTTGGAGGCTGATGTGTGTCCCACCAAAAACCACTTATTTAGCGCTCAAGGTGCACGGAGGGGGAGGAGGAGCAAAGTGGAGGCGAAACGGGATCTGGGCCGTTAGATCCGAAAGTTACAAATCTATGGTTGAGAATGAACGCAGAGGGATGTGAGTAGCATGGCGGGAGGAGATGGTGTGGCCGGGCTGACGTAAGCCTATTTTTTCGTGGAGTAAAAATTTCAATGCGCGGAGTGAAATTTGCTTGGGTGGAGTGAAAATGGTATGATCAATGGGAGCCGTTGGATTTGGAGAAACGGACAGCTGAGATTAACTGTGGGGGGGACTAGGGGTACAGAAGGATCTAACTGGCGGGTGCCTCCGCGGTGAATGGGAGAATGTGGGTCATTGGATCAGGAAATGATCAACGGTGGAGATGAATTGTGGGGGGACTGGGGAGTATGGACCACCCTGGACGGGTGCCCTCGCAGTGAACCTGCGTCGTCCGATCTGGGAGAGATCGATGGTGAATATTTCATTGCAATTTCACGCAAATCGCAAATGATCAAGAGGGTTAGAAAAAATTCAAGAGTGCGCTGGCCGTTGGATCTGAAAGATCAACAGTCCAGATTATATCGCAAACGCGCTAAAAGAATGAATGGGGAGGAGGGAAGGCAGAGAAGCGAAGGAGCGATGGCCGTTAGATCTGGAGGGGCCAGATCAACGGTAATGATTTTATCGCGAGCAAAAATGAGAATGGAGCAGAGGAAGGCCCGACCGACGTTAGATAAAAAGGATCAATGGCCAGGATTATATCGGGGGGGAAACATAATCGGGGGGCGAAGTATTTATCGGGCGGAGTTTGGATTCGTGAGATAGCACGAGCCGTCGGATCTGAAGCAAGATCAACGGCTGAGATCTGCTCGGGGTATCGGCCGTCGGTGAGAAAATAGGAAAGGGGATCAGAACTGGGGAAAGAGAAATTGCGATCGTGCGATGCGATGGCGCGATGCGATGAAGACCGTCGGATCGGAAATAAAATCAACGGTGGAGATTTTAAATCGGGAAATCGCATCGGCGGGGGGAAAAAGAAGTTTGGGGAGTGGAAATGGGAAATGTCGTTATGCAATGGCTGATGGGCTTAGCACTTAGTTGCAATGCATAGTTTTATGGCAGAAAAGGGGTTAGGGCCTAAGCCGAAAAGCGCTTAAGGCGTTTTTTATGAAAAAGTTGGAAAAAAGGCCGAAAAGGTGGGTTTTTGAGCCTTTTTGAGGTTTCGATAGAGGAAAAAGGGGTTTTAAACTTTGTAAAAGAGATTTACAAGGTTTAAGGGGGATTTTTTTAGGAAATGGAGGATAAGGTAAAAAGAAAAATGGGATTTTTAAGGGGGAAGAAAGAACACTTGTGGTGAAGGAGAAAATGAATGAAATGAGGGGTTTGGAACAGTTTTCTTTTGAACCAGCAGGGTTATTTTGAAGCTTTGAGTGAAGTTTTTTATGAGAAACTGATAGACTTAGGATAATGAAGACTGTGAGATTTCTAGAACTCACAATGTTTCTGCAAATATTGTTTCTAGAAATCTGGGATTGTCAACTTAGTCATCTTTGGATAGGATCGAAATTATAGATGACTAACAATGGCTCCACTTGGGGAGGACAACTGTCTTTCTAGGTGTCTAGAACCTCAGATTATCAATCTCTTGGCCTTTAGAAGACAAGTGTCTTATCCATTGGGCAGAATTTCTTTGTTTTCTTACTGATTTTCTTTTCTTTTGACAATTTTTCAATGACCTGTAGCATGAAAATTCTTTAAGACAACACCTCTACCTACCCAATCTTACTTGTCCTAGAAATTTTTTCTTCTTTTTGAGTGCACTTGAATTGGAAAACTCTTTTGACATCAATATTTTATTCTTTTATTAAAAGTTGGAAACTAATCTAAATCTATCCTTATTTCTTCCATGAGTTCAGATTAAACAGTTGAACACATAAATTCTCTACCTAAGCTACTATCTGTCAGGATTAAGCTGTCTGACAGATCTTATTCTCTATTTTCTAAAACAGAAATTTAAATACAGACAAACCAGGATTAAGCTATCTAATTTGCTGTAAGACTATGGCATAAGAACAAGCTGCACATAGACTGAAATTTACAGAAATTTAAAACAAAATTGTGAAGGCTTAAGATCTGAAAATTATGAACATCCTTCCTTCTTCTTATGACTCAGATTTTGATCTGTTTTGAGTCATCCCTTTTCTTTTATGTCTTGGTTCAGATTTTAAGCATGTTTGAACAATTTTTTTTTTTATTCTTTTTTCTATCCTAATCTATTTCTACTGATAATCCAAGATTAAATAGTTTGGAAAATCTCCTTCTCTAACTTATCAGCAATAAATTGAAATTTATCTAGTCATGATTAGGTTGTATGACTAAATAACAATGTTCCTTTAAAGTAGTGGCATTTAAGCTTGCACACTTTCAAAATTTCTCTTTTTTGGGTATGGGGCTGTACCTCTTTTGAATCTGCCCTCTTTTTCTTTTCTTTTTATTGTTTTTGTATTTTCTTATGATCTCTTTTCAAGTGGATTATGTATAATGAATGAAAACTTTGAAACTACGATTCTTGATAGAAGTAATGCTTAAGCATCCTGCCATTGACAGGACCTTGAAATAAATCTTCTCCATTCAGCTCTTGCAAAAAGAATGCATTATGACCCCTGATAGAATGAATAATGTAGGGCCCTTTCCACAGATTCTCAAATTTTCCATGTTTTTCCTTTTCTTCCCTTCTAGAATCCCACTTTAGAACTATATTTCCAACTTGGAAATCATTTTATTTAGTTCTCTTGTCAAATAATTTCTTGATGCTTTCTTGGACTGTTTGTGTTCTCTTGTACACTTTCTCTCTGGACTGCTGTAAATGAATAGTCTGATTTATCCTTCTCTGCATATCATTCTCTTCAGTTTGTACTTATTGAAGGAGTTTCATGATTGGAACTCCTAGAGAGGTTGGGAAGATTACATACATGCCATAAACCAGCTTAGAGGGGGACATATTTATTGACTTTTTGGTGGTTAATCTATCAGCCCATAAAGCATGAATAAGCTTACTATGCCATGATTTATGATTCTGTTCCAACAATTTTTTGATAATATTGACAAGGCTTTTTTTGGAGGATTCAGCTAATCTATTTCCTTGAGGATAGTAGGCAGTGGAATGACCCAAGGCCCTATGGTATTTATAGCAGAAGTCAACCATTCTTTTAGACTTGAAGGCAACAACATTATCTGTGATAATTTTTCTAGGACAACCAAATCTGGATAGTATATTGGTTTCAAGGAACTTGATAATGACAGAGTCAGTAACATTCCTAGAAGGTATGGCTTCTAACCATTTGGTTAAATAATCAGTGGTGGTGAGGATCCACTTATGTTGGGCTGAAGAAGATGGGTGGATTTCCCCAATGAAGTCCAAGCCCCATTGTTGGAAGGGAGCCTCAACACTGATGGGATGTAAAGGTAAAGGTAGGAGTTTTCTCTTGCCATAAAAAAATGACACTTATGGCAAGGCATGACAAGTTTCTGAGTGTCTGGGAAAAGGGTGGGCCAATAGTAACTAGATCTGAGGATTTTATTTGCTATAGTCTTCTAGTAGAGATGTCCTCCACATTCTCCCTCATGCAGCTCATGCATGATTCTTTCTGCATCAATCTCAAGAAAACATTTAAGCAATATTCCAACAACATTCTTCCAATATAAAACCCCATCTAATATGCAATAATTTAAAGCCTTTTGTTTCAAGAATCTAGCTTTAGTTTTAGACAGAGAGGGAGGGGTATTCAGATAATTCAGCACATATATGATATCAGCATACCAAGGTGAATTCACAAAATTTTCTTCAATAAATGGAGCTGTGAATTCTTCTGTTTCTTCTAAGACATCAACCATATTCATATCTAGTGCTTGGAAGTTTGATTCAGCCATGAGTTTTTCTAATCCCTGCCCTTTGATTAGTTTGGTAGGTCTGATTTCTATGTCATATTCTAGAATAATAGCAATCCATTTTCCCCTTTTACCATCAAGGTCTTGAATTAGAATATCCTTGACAACAGTGTGTGGGACAAAAGCAATGATGTGAGAATGTAATATGTATACTCTAAAGTCTTTCAATGCTTTTACCAAGGCTAAGGCTTGTTTCTCCATGATGTTATACTTGAGTGGAGCATCTCTTAAGGCCCTACTAAAAAAGGATATAGGTTGTTCATGTCCCATGTTATTCTTTTGTAGTAACACTGCAGCTATTGTATGTTCAGATGCAAAGGAAAAGATATAAAATTCTTTGGTGAAATCAGGACTAATAAGAACCAGTGTTTGGGTTAGAGCTTGTTTTACCAGTTCAAATGATTGTTTAGCTTGTATCGTCCATTTAACACCTATCTCTTTCTTTAACATGTTTGTGATATTTCTCAATAGCTCAGTAAGGTTGGGGATGAACCTCCTTAAAAAATTTATCTTCCCAATGAAAGATTGTAATTATTTGAGGTTTCTAGGATGGCTGATCTTCAGTATGCCATAAATCCTTTTAGGGTCTACTTTGATTCCCTCTTCAGAAATTATGTGGCCAAGAATCTTTCCTTCTTGGAGACCAAAGAGTGTCTTTTTGGGATTCAAAGATAAGCCATATTTCCTACATTTCTCAAAAAATTTCTTTAAATGAATCAAATGTTCTTCATCAGTTTTGGAGAAAACAGTAATGTCATCAAGGTATATTATTATAAAATAGCCTATGTCTTCTGAGAAGGATATATCCATGGCCCTTTGGAAGGTGGCCCCTGCATTCATTAAACCAAATGGCATTTTGACATACATGAATGTACCCCAAGGTGTAGTAAAAGCAGTCTTATGTTGATCACTTAAGAGTACTAACACCTGATTGTAACCTGAGAACCCATCCAATAGTGAAATTCTTTTAGAACCAACCACCCTTTGAAGTATATGATCCATTTTTGGCAAGGGATAGTTATCTTTAAGGGAGGCTCTATTTAGATTTCTGAAATCAGTGCAGAGCCTAATTTCCCCAGTCTTTTTCCTAACAGATACTAAGTTGGAAACCCATTCTGAATACCTAAGGGGAACTATGATCCCAACATCATACATTTTCTTAATCTCTTTCTCAACTAAAGGCAATAAAATAGGGTTTATCCTTCTGAGTTTTTGTTTGAAAGGTTTTTGATTTTCCTTAAGAGGAATTTTGTGTTGAATGATGTTGGTATCATATGATTTCAGATCCTTGTATCCCCATGCAAACACATCTCTGAATTCTTTGAAAAGTTCTATGTATTGTTGTTTTATATGGGCTGGGAGAGTGTTGGATAGCTTTATCATTTTGGGTTCTGCTAGGCTGCCTATGTTATGTTCTTCTATGTTTGTTTCTATAGGCTCCATTCTTGGTTCTTTGGCTACATCATTAAAATAAAAAAGTTTCTATAATGGTGTAAGACCTCCCGGAATTGTATCATTTTTACATTGTAAAACTTCCAGGTATTTCTGGTCTGTATTGTCAACTATATCTGCTCTAAAAGGATGTTAAAAATGGTTTATATCAGCAGAAAAGGATAGCTCTGTTTCAGGGATTTGTTCTTCATTTAAACATTTTTCCTCATGGCTTGAAATAGGTGTTGGTATGGAAAAGTCATTCTTTGATTGCAGAAAATCATCTATGTGTTTGTATCCTTCGAGTGACTTGCCACTAATCTTCATTGTCAGGTATTGCAGGCCTTCTTTTTACCTTTATATTGAATTGTTCATTTTTCTGTGGTATTTGGAAATTACTAGCAGCAAAGGCAAGTTCATTTGCTAGATGATTTTGAGCTCTTGGGATGAAAATGAGTTCATATTTTTCGAAGGTTTTTAGGAGATCAATGGCAACATTTCTATATTATCTGAGTTTTAGGTTTTTGGTTGAATATTCCCCTTTAATGTGTCTGATAATTAGCTCGGAATCTCCTTGGACTGATATTATTTTAGCTCCTAAATCTTTGAGTAAGTGTAGGCCGATAAGGAGGGCTTCATTTTCAACAATGTTATTTGTGCATGGAAAATCCAGTTTATAGGAAAATCCTTTGTTTGTGTTCTGTATCAGACACCATCCCCTAAACTTAGTTTTCTACAAGAGCCATCAAAGTTCATTTTCCAAGGTACTTCAATCTCATTTTCATTTTCTTTCTCCTGTTCAGGGCTGCTAAAGTTTGAATTGTTTTGTGCTTGTATTGAGGACAGATTTGACTATTCTGGTAGACTAAATTCTTCTTTGTTTTCCTTTTCTTGTTGGCTGATTTCATCTTCACTATATAAGATAAAGGAATCCAAATTTTAATGGATGGAGTATATAGGAGAATTTTTTGGCCTATCTGTGTTACTCACCATGTATTTCATATGAGACTCCTGGTATAGTCTTCTGGTTTGGTTAAACACTGGTATGGTGGCATAAGACATGTCCATTTGAAGGCTCCCCATGATCTAGATAGAAGCATGCCATACTTAGGGGGAATGTCAACTACTACTATGTCCATAACTAGACTTTTAGCAGGAATCTGTGCCAAATTGATACATAAATATTTGATTAGGCCCAAGCATTTGACCCTGCTTGAATCAAAGGAATACAGGTCTTTGTATGGTTTAGTAATTTCTAAACCTAGGCTTTCTATTACTACTTTGGGCCTAAGATTGTGAGAAGCTCCAGAGTCTAACATGGCATTGTGTAAAATGCTATCATGTACATTCAGGATGACATAGAAGGGAGGGACAACCCCTTCTTGGTATTTTCCTTCAGCTTCAGGACCAAACAATAATTCTGGTTTATGATCTGTCAAGTTTAAAGTATCAGTGTCACTTCCTATATTCAAAGCTTTCAAAACTTGATTTTTATATACATCATGAGTTACTAGTTCAGCTAAGGGTATGGTGATTTTTATCTTGGCAATTTCCCCTTCAAGGCTGAAAGGAACTATTTTTCTTGACATATTTACATCTGTTTTGTCATTTACAACTCTTTCAGCAATTCTGATTTGCTGAACTTTATTTGGACTGCTATTTGGGACAGATTTATTAGGGCCACTAGCAGAAGTGCTAGGGCAACTTTTTTCAACACTTTGCTGGCTGTTTTTGTCTTTATTTAGATCAGTTTTCTTGGCCACAGTGTTGGTGTTACTGGCTGTCTTTTTAGGCTGATTTTCTGAAGTTTTCTTAACATCAGTACTAGTATTTTTGTCATTAGAAATCTCTAGGCTCCCTTTTCTTCTAAGATTATATTTTTTTTGTACCTCCATGATTACATTTTCAAACCCCAATCTGTAATCTTTAGAATCTTCATGGTTGTTTTCAATTTGTTCTGAAGAGAGGAATCCTTGTTCTTCTTCAGTGAGAAAAACATCTATCTCACTGTTAGATCCTATCAAGTTTACATGATTTTCTTCCAACCTTTCAACTTCCCTTTCTTCTTCTTGATCAACATAGTTTTGTTGAAAGGGAGGCCTAATCTATTGGTCATTGTCTCTTTACCTATCTTGATTAGGTTCTCTTCTGAAATTTGTGTTTCTATTTCCATTTTGGGGGTTATTTTGGTTTTCTCTAGGGGGAAATCTATCATTCAGATTTATCTTTTCAAGCATTCTCTCCATTACCTTCACTAAGTTATCAATTTTAGTATCTGATGATGAGGTTGAAGCCATTGTATCATCCCTATATGTAACTCTTTTATATGCTCTTAACCTAGCTCTTTTCTCAATCAAATTTGCTTCTACACTTAAGGCTCCCCTCTGCATGTCTTCTAAAGTTGAGGGGTCTCTTTCTCTTAGCTGGTAGGCCATTTCAGGATCAAAGCCCTCTGGAAATTTAGCCAAGGCTAAGCCTAATGGAGATTTCATGTCTGGGGGAAGTGCATTATAAACACTATTGGATCTAGTGCAATAATCTTGGACACTTTCCCCAATGTTTCTTTTGAGATTGGTGTATTCTGAAAGGATTTGGATAGGGTTCTTCCTAATTTCCCATTTTTTTATGAATGTTTGATATAAAAAAGGAAGCTCATTAATGAATGTTTGGCTTCTCCTCCTAAACTTTGAGCAAAAATTCTCATCTTAATGGTCTCTTCTTCTATTTCCATGTAATCAAAAGCATCATTCAGTTTATCTACATGCTGTTCGGAAGTAGTAGGTTCATTTCCAGTGAAATGGGGAATTTTGGATTGGTAATCATTGGGTAAGGGAACCATAGGTTGTGGTAACACTAGTGGAGCATACCATGCTGCCATGATAGGAAATATGAGGGATTTACAAGAGGGAAAGTGGGCTGAAATGGAGTGTTTTGAACAGTGGATGTGTGGACAGTAGTAGAAGAAACACTTGGACTAGCAAATTGATGATGAACAGATTTTTTATGGATGGAGCTGAAATGATGAATAAGCTGAGAATCAGGTGGAGTAGAAGGTGAAGCTTCTTTGCTAAAGCTCTGTTGCAAATCTGTAGTTTCAAAGTCAGCTTGATTTAAATCACTTTGAGACTTATTCCTGAATAGGTTCTTTGTGTGAGGTAAGTCAAAGTGAAGATCTTTTAAGACTGTAAGATTTTCAGGGACAAATCTTGTTCTTGGGATAGTCTTATCAGTAGTTGGTTTTTCAGATCTAGAATTTTGCCACAAAATCCTTCCTGGATTGTCAACTATGGTAGGGGGATTAGGATCTGGATGGGATCTAGTTTTAACCCTATGTGAAGCTAGATTTTAGTTTCCAAAATTTTTAGAGAGGCTGAGGTTTTTAGGACTGTTTTTCAAGATTTTTCCTGTCACAGTGATTTCTATAATAGGGGACTAGGTTTCTAAACTTTCTTAGGGCTGGTTAACACAATACTAAGGAAAAATAGAGATCTAGAGAAATAATAGGCCTACTGGGGCTAGTGGAGTCGCCAGGTGGAAATTTTTAGCTTTTCTGAAGGTAAAATGTTTTATGGTCCACCACCAATGATTTATTTGAAAACCAAGCTGAAATGTTTTGGGATTTTCTGAGTTTTTTGTAGTTCTATGGTTTTGGGAGTGTCCTATACCTGCTTCAACACTTAGCTAAGGTGATGAAACAAACAGAGCCTACTCTATGGCTTATCAGCTGATTTC
This sequence comes from Pinus albicaulis, assembly GCA_034641835.2. NCBI lineage: Eukaryota > Viridiplantae > Streptophyta > Pinopsida > Pinales > Pinaceae > Pinus > Pinus albicaulis. Next base: position 61,819,359 of record CM076583.1, on the reverse strand, counting down.
TCCAAGGTTTGATAAGGGTCTCTTAGAATCCTAAGGGTTACTTAGATTGCCACTGATTCAGACAGGTCCTATCATGATTACCATTATGCTGGTAGTGCTTGAGGAAAGCTATAGTTCACTTGAATTAATACTAAGTGTCTTGTTTAGGGACTTTTACTCAAAAAGGTCCCACCGTGATCACCAAGATGTTGGGGTCTTGTGATTTGGCTGATTGACAAACCAAATGACAAGGCAACATATAAACCAGTCTTTAGAGCTCTAGGATCTAGCCCTCCTAGTCTCAGAGAGGGATATTTCAATTGTTTGCAAAGATATGACTTGTTTGCTTGTAAAAAGTTGATTTTAGGCTAGTTATTAAGTGCAAGTTTGTTTGATTGTTTGGTGAGACATGATGATCTAGGCAGCATAGATAGAAAAGGGAAATCTATAAGTCATTGGGAAATGGAGTCAAGTGGAAGTTTGTAACAAGTTTGTAGATGAATCAGGGATATCAAAGGGCAAATCTAACTTGGCTATTGGATCTACAAAGTTTTTCAGGTGGAATGAAATGAACATTAAAGGTTTAGAATGAAAAGTAGAACTAAGGGAAATTAAGAATCCTTAATTATATGTAATTATTAACAAAGGGACTTAAAACATTATCTGAACATGAAGAAGTATTCCATAGATAGGGCTAACCCTGAATTCTACAAATCACTCTTCAACAAATAACAATTTCAAGACAAACTTTTCAAATGAAATCTAGGAGTCGAGGAACACTCTATTTCATCCAAAGATTTCACTTCAAGGATAAGAAAACATAAAAGATTCACAAATAACTGCATTCATAGAAGAGGGAACTCCTAAACATCTTTGATTACAGCTATAAAGACCTTCAAAAAAATTATTTAAGCAAGAACAAAGGGTATGATCAAAACAGACCTCTGCGCATCGTAAACAATGGTACTTTAAAGGGAGACTTCAGAAGTAGTTTTCAAGTGGCAGCAAGTAAGTAGGGAAAACCATAAATCATTCTTGAGACCAACTGTTTGAACTATTTCTACAATAAAAAAGCTTAAGGGTTGAAAAAGTAGTCAAACCACTCAATAAAACCTTCAGCAGATGAAAACATAAAGGCAGTGAAGAGTAAACAGGCCTAAGGTGCTTCTAGGAGACATTTCTTAGCCTAAGATTTTTACTCTACTGCAAGCAAGAAATGATGAAACAGAATGGAAAATAGGAAAAACATTAACAGATTAGAATACTTCACCAAAATCCAAGCTCAGGGATCCAGTGACAGAGCTTTCTCCATCAACAAACAGGTCAAAACATCCACAGGTTCCAGAACATCAATTTCCTTTCAAGTTCAACAGAGCTATGTATTACTTCAAAGAATCATCAAATGCCCACTTTACAATGAGTTCCAATGCAGTATTTATGATGAAAATGAGGAAGTGGAACTGATCTAGGGTTCAAGGGTTATTAATTACAGAGTAAATGCATTCCTGACCTTGAAAACCATGCAAGGCATAAGGTAGGAATATGTTCAACTACTTCTCTATTTTAATAATTCTGTATTAAATTCTGATAGAAAGATAGGAGAAAAGATTGACATTCAAGGCTTATTCTTATCTTTACAATAGCTGTCGTGTTAGATTAAAATATCTTATCTAGTGTAATAACTGTCAATTTTCCCTTTGAGATAGAAGTTAGGCTATAGGTGGCAACTAGATCTTTTGGAGAAATAACTGCCTCCTATTGATGTATTCGAGGCCTGTTCTGGCCTAAGTTTCCTTCATTTCATCAATTAACTGTGTTTAGGCTTGATGATGCTTTAGGCATGTATAATCCATTATGCTATCTTTATTGACTGTGTTGACTGATTTAGCTTTAATTATCTGTCTTTAAACTACGCTTTAACCATTAATCTGTAGGATTAAGTCCTTTGATCTTCAGGTTTTGAATTTTCATCCTTTATCCTTAAATCTTTGATACTATTTACTAATCTTCACTATTCCTTTCATTTTGCTGTGTACAGGGGTTTCCTTTGATCGAATTTATGACCATGAATCATCAATTAGACCCCTCGGAATTAAAAACCCCATCCCCTTTTGTTCTAGGCCCTCGGATCGTCATCATGAGGCCTCAATATTTATCTTGACTGTGGGATGGCCCCTTGGGCTTGGGGCTCCATTAAACCTGCACATAAACATTTAAAAACATTATAAAAACCTATGTGGTGGGTTAAAACCACTTCAGAGACGATGGCGAAGGTGGAAGAGCAACCGCAGAGGAGATGAATGTGCAGAGAGGATTTCATGGCAAAACAATAAGAAACTAGGGTTTCAAATTTGATTTGGGCACGGAAATGGTGAGGTGGTATTGCGAAAAACTAGGGATGGTTTTCGCGCAGGATTGAGGTGGTAAACAGTTTTGAAATTTGGGCGGACGCGATACATGTTGGAGGCTGACGCGTGTCCCACCTAAAACTGCTTATTTAGCGCTCAAGGTGCACGGAGGGGGAGGAGGAGAAAAGTGGACGTGAAATGGGATCTGGGCCGTTAGATCCGGGATCTGAAGATCTATGGTTGAGAATGAATGCAGAGGAGATGGTGGGGCCAGGATGAGGAGATGGTGGGGCCGGGCTGTCATAAGCCTATTTTGTCATGGAGAAAAAATTTCAAAGCGCGGAGTGAAATTTTCTTGGGCGGAGTGAAAATGGTAGGATCAATGGGAGCCGTTGGATTTGGAGAAACGGATGGATGAGATTAACTGCGGGGGGGACTGGGGGTACAGAAGGATCTCGCCGGCGGGTGCCTCCATAGTGAATGGGAAAATGTGGGCCGTTGGATTGGGAAATGATCAATGGTGGAGATGGACTGCGAGGGGACTGGGGAGTATGGACCACCCTGGATGGGTGCCCCCACAGTGAACATGCGCTGTCCAATCTGGGAGAGATCGATGGTGGATATTTCATCGCAATTTCGTGAAAAACGAAAATGATCGAGAGAGTCAGCAGAAATGTGAGAGTACGCTGGCCGTTGGATCTGAAAGATCAACGGTCCAGATTATATCGCAAACGCGCTAAAAGAATGAATGGGGTGGAGGGAAGACAAAGAAGCGAAGGAGAGATGGCCGTTAGATCTGGAAGGGCCAGATCAACGGTCATGATTTTACCACGGGGGAAAATGAGAATGGAGCAGAGGAAGGCCCGACCACTGTTAGATCAAAAATATCAACAACCAAGATTATATCAGGGGGGAAACATAATCAGTGGGTGAAGTATTTATCGGGCGGAGTTTGGATCTGCGAGATAGTGCGAGCCGTCGGATCTGAAATGAGATCAACGACTGAGATCTGCTTGGGGTATCTGCCATCAGCGAGAAAATAGAAAAGGGGATCGGAACTGGGGAAAGAGCAATTGCGATGGCGCGACGTGATGAAGATCGTCGAATCGGAAATAAAATCAACGATGGAGATTTTAAATCGGGAAATCGCATCGGCGGGGGGAAAAAGAAGTTTGGGGAGTGGAAACGGGAAATGCCGATGTATGATGGCCGATGGGCTTAGCGCTTAGTCACAAGGCATAGTTTTATGGCGGAAAAGCGGTTAGGGCCTAAGCCGAAAAGTGCTTAAGGAATTTTTTATGAAAAAGTCGGAAAAAAGGCCAAAAAATTGGGTTTTTGAACCTTTTTGAGGTTTTGATAGAGGAAAAAGGGGTTTTAAGCTTTGTACAAGAGATTTACAAGGTTTAAGGGGGATTTTTTTAGGAAATGGAGGATAAGGTAAAATGAAAAATGGGATTTTTAAGGGGGAAGAAAGAACACTTGTGGTGAAGGAGAAAATGAATGAAATGAGGGGTTTGGAACAATTTTCTTTTGAACCAGCAGGGTTATTTTGAAGCTTTGAGTGAAGTTTTTTATGAGAAACTGATAGACTTAGGATAATGAAGGCTGTGAGATTTCTAGAACTCACAATGTTTCTGCAAATATTGTTTCTATAAATCTAGGATTGTCAACTTAGTCATCTTTGGATAGGATCAAAATTATAGATGACTAACATAATGAGTGCTCCCATTCAAAGTTTGAGTAAAATCCTAGGGAGATAAATTGAAAATACGAGTTGAAAAATAGTTTTATTTTTTATTTTTTATTTTCTTACTCCAAAAATGGAATCATCCCCATGGTTGTTGACATCATCATCTTTTATCTTATTGTTGCTATAAAGTTGATTTTGGTTGTACATTTTTGTTTTGAGGTCCATTTTAGACCTCAAAATTTGTCTAATGCTTATCATATTCCTTGTTGTCTTCATCTAAATCATGCAAAGCTTCAAGCTCTTTCAAATGTTTATCAAAATATGAATTTTGGACATTGAAAAGGAAAAAAGAGCAAGAAATATCACAAAAGATAGTGTTCATACGTTATAAGACACTTCCTTTGTGGCTAAGTAATACTCCAGGTTTAGATATCACCAATCGTTTTTGCTAAGTTCCCTTCTATCTTTCAAAACCTTGAAGGAATTGCCAAATTCAGTATTTTCTTCCCACGAGAGAAACATGAACTAGAGGACCCATGCAGATCTCATCTTCAATATGCTTGGTGAAGATAAGTTTGTAAATTTGTGCACAAGCATTTGTTTTTTTTCAATCACCTTTAAGGGAGGGTGATAGGAGTTAACATAGTATAATGGTCATATCATAATGTATCTTAATTAGCATGGTAATTTTATGTATGGGTCTAAATAAACTGTTGTAAGTGATTTCATTGAGTCATGTGTCTTTTTAGTTACATCTTGGTGGTTTCCACTAAATTATTCTCACTCACGAGACCAATAATTTTGGGTATATCTCATTATTACACATTGAATAATATAAAAATTCTCTTCTCTTTGAAACTTTTACATGTAAGTGTGTGCAATATTTAGAATCCTTGCAAGGTGAAGACACTAATTTGAAATTATCCGCCAAAGGAACTGTGAAAATATAATCTGTACTAAATTTCAATTTGTGTCTCCTTATTCCTTCCTGCCTATTATTTTTCCTAAATGTAGAAACCTCCATAGATCACCAACACATGGAGCTCTTAACACTGCGAAAAACTTATGAGAACCCATGTTAAATAAAAATGTTCAAAATAGCTTTAAAGAAACAATAAAACTAGTTTAACAATTAGTGTTTGAAATGAATCCTAGTTGCCAAAAGCGAAATGGCAATATTTTCATATGCACCATAATAAGGTTTAAGATGATTTTTTCAGCAAAAACAATGGATATGACATAAACAAAGAATTTTTTAAAAGAATCTTGCTTGATGAACATCATGGATCACAACAAAGAATCAAGAGATTCATATCAGTATAATTTTGATTTTATCTTCTATAAGAATGAGCTAAAACAATCAATGACTTGTCAAATGAGTCTAGGGACTTATAACATTGTCATGCATGAGATGAGGTAATTACCCATACAAAAATTGTGTGACAAAATGATTTTACTAACAATGGAAAAAGTACATGGAAAAGTACCATGTTTCTTAATTCTCACAGAAGGCCATGAAACTTTTGAATTTAAGAACATGAATCTCCAACGTAACATATTGTGTATTGTGGTATCATTGTCATAATAAATTTTCACTCCTCTAAACTTGGTAAAGTAATCAATATTCACAAGACAGACTGCATCTTGGAGACAAAGTACACTTATAGTCACTATTTGTGGATGTTATTTGTGCGATTTATATTTTCAAAAATCTCATTGTTCATCACCCTTGGCGTAACACGCTTCTATATAACACCATCCATATTAGTTTGAAGGAATCTCTCCATGGTTTCTTTATTTGTGCTAGTCGTTAAGGCCACAACCAAAGGACAATTTATTGATCTGAAGTTCTATAGTATATAGAATGCTACCTCATATCCATCCATATGGGACAAGAAAACTTCCATAAAGACCACTTGAAATTCACTTCCAGATTGAAGAAAATTCATTTAGCACCTATAACCTAAATCTACTTCAGTTGTTTGACAACCTAGCTCTTGAAGCAACATACTCATAACTAAATGACTAACATGATTGTCATATGCTACAAGAACTTTCAAACCTTTAAACGAAGAATTGTAAATATTGTCGTCTTGAGACAACTTGAATGTTTTTTTTTAGTTGATGTCTACATTTGTACCATCAGGACCCTTCATTCAAAATCCTAGATGTTTTTTATTTTGGGGAATATCTTGTTCCCACCACACTCATGGCCCAGTTGCCCCACTGGTTGAACTAGAGCTTAGTAGGAATTATGTTGTTCCAATCAATCATCTCTTCTTTTTGCATGATTTGGTAGCAAAGGTGATTTCTTTGTCAAAATATGGATACCATGCTCTCCTAGTATGCGTCTTGTTCGTTAGGAGTTTTAGAAAATAAAATAAATTTCAAGATCTTGACAACACTGGGTGAGATGAAAACAAAGTTTCCAACTACCAATTGTAGCCCGATCTAAGAACTCTCTAACATTATTTAATAAGGGCTTGAAATAAAAAAGAAGAGAATACCTAAGATACTGACACGTTGAAAATACTGTAAATGGAAGTCCATATGTACACCAATGAATTTTAGGACCCATGCATAGTATTGGTATAGAAAAAATATGAACATTAGTTTGGAGGGTGTAGGAAAACAAAATTATAGAACAAAGATGGGTACAGAGATTAACCTTTGCATATCAGAATCAGAAGATGGATAAAGTACATAATTGAAGAACTGTACGTGAGTTAGTAAAGTCAAAGTTGTGTATACACACGGGTACAAAGAAGTAATGTCGCATATGAGATACCACACTAATTTTATAATACCAGGATTCTCTACCATGGTATTATCCCACAATATTGAGCGCGATAGCGGTTATTTGATCCTGTCCAAGAATACCATTGACATTTGTGTGGTTTTGGCTCATGGTATTGGTTAAGGCTCAAACCATATAAAGAGGTGAAGATCATAGTCCTAACGGTGCATGAGTATGTGAGTTGAATGAATACTTCAATATGAAGTATATCTGCATGAAATGGGCTATAATCAATAGACAGACCTAATATTATGATGCACTCATGAATACAATGATGGATCATGATCTCTAAACCTGAAATGAATATGTATTTGCATGATTTGTTTATGAGATGTTTAGATCTATGGTCTGGCACATGTTTTTTGTAGCGAAGGCTATGATCTAAGTAAGTTTGCAGTTATGAAATGTTTCATAGTCTTGAATTATTCAAAGATCTATACGCAGGTTTGAATCAAGGAATGCACATATACAGGATGGTTCAGTTCTGCAGAGGCTTGTATATATTTAGTAAAAATACTGAGATATATACGCAAGTTAGTTTTGGAATAAGCGCGTACAATCCCAGATATATCTTATGGAAGGCGCATATGCAAGCCAGGGTTTTCCTAAATAATGCTAAAGAAAATGTCTGATCAGTTTTGTTGTGTTTTTTTTGTCTCTCAATGATGTCTTCATATAGATCTCGGTTGTTTGAGTATTGATTATACTGCTAGTAGATTGTGTATAAATATCAATGACTGGTTGATTAAAATGATTGATGCTGCTAACTGTACGAGGGCTCTGTAGAACTGACAAAATATGTCAGAATATCTCTGATCAATTCTGAGTCTGAGTTAGAATTCTAAACTTAATATATTGAGATCTATATGCTGGTTTTTCCATAGAAAATCATGTATACACGTGGGTTGCCGTAAGTAAAGTAGCGTATACATTTGTTTTATGAATGACCAAGGTTGTAGTTGATTCTGTGTGTTGATGCATGAGTTTGGGTTTAGTTTTTTGTTTTTTTTTAGAGTGATCTCCCTGTTCTATTCGAATTGGGTTGATGTTTACTTCAGTTCATATACAATTTGTGACGTGTTAAAGATATTGGGTCTAGTGTGAAAATTTATGAAACGTGGTCCGCAGTGGTGCTGAGGCTTGGAGACTTCAATTTGGAAGTCGAAGCTTCCTGCCAGTAGGAGCTGGTGATCATATCAGGGGGTTGTATCTCCCTTCTAGTGTGTAATATTCCTAATTTAGCTTTAGATAATAGGAATATTAATTTTTCTTTTGAAATCTATATGCATGAATAATTGAGCAAGGAGGCTCCTAATTTTCTCAAGTATGAATAAAAATCCCTCCTAATGTGAAAGGGGATCATGTAATAACTAGTTCAAGCATCCACATGTATGAACAAGGTCTAAACTATGTGGACAAGGTCAAGTTTGACCAAGTCAACATGATTTATTCTCAAAGAAGTGGATTCTAAATAAAGCCAACTCAATGTGAATAGAGATCAATCCAGCTAGATAAAATGAAGGCACCTTGAGTGTGAAAAGGGATAGAGCATGAAGAATCAGTCAAGTTTGACCAAGCTAACAAAGCTGTCTAGATACATTACACCATCTTGATGGACAACACAATTTTTGTGGAGGAGCCTTTGCATGGAAGCAACCTCATAGTGGGTGGGACCCTTGGTGAGGAAGCTCATCAATTATATAATGAAGGATATGGAAAGAATATGGATATATTGGAGATGATATTTTAATGAGGTCTTCTTAGACTTCCTGCATACTTGGCTGTTTAGCTAAGTTGCTGCACTGCTTAGTGCAAGGGTTTGCCCGGGTGGGGATTCCCTACTCTTTCTTGGAGATCTTGCTTGAGAAATCTAAGAGGAGGTTTCTGATATGAATTTTCCACTACCTAGTGTTGGGCCAAACACCTACCTTCAGCAAAAATTTAGTCCCTTTAGAAAATCATGTTATTTCTTAGGGTGTGCAGTGGAAGGGGCTAAAACCCCATTTTGAGGAGCTAGTTTCCCAAGAGGAGGATCGGCCTTTCTTTGGGAAAGATAGAGGGAACATATACAGCCATTTATTTGCATGTTCAGCCATCTATTGCAGAGCTTCAGCCATACAGTATTATTCAGCCACAGATTTGCAACAAATTTCTCTTGTGCATATTTTCTGCCAAGAAACCCTTGTCGGGTCTTCTTAGATCTATGTAAAAGAGATTAGATATTTGTTTTTGCACCTAATTGAGTATTATAATAATATTATCAAACATATTTCTCTATTTTCTGAGTTAACCTCTATTTAGACTGTGCAGTCACTTGTGCAGCTGCTTGGGCATTTTGCAGTCTTGGGGTTTTGGCAATTTTTAGCTGTCTTGAGCATGGGAGGCCTATTTAACTAGGCTAAAGGCATTTGTTTCTGAAAATATTTTGCTTTCATGTCCTATATTGTTCATTCTAAGGGAAACAACCATTATTTTCCACTTTAATAACTCAATATTCAAAAAATAACGTTTTTAAGGCGAAAATAGTTGCTTTTCCCCACTTGGTGAAATGTATAAAGGCATAGTTTGTTGCTGTGATTGTTATTATGATGGATATGTGTTACAAAAAACTACATGCATTGATTAATTACTTTTCTCCAACTTTGGAATACCTTAAGGTATTCTTATTGTTGTAGAAAATTCCAGATTTGAAATATTACAGTGGTATTAAAGCAACAATCTTGGCTCAGCCTGTGAGCTTCAAGCATCACGGAGTATTCTCATGGGGAGGGGGAGAATTTCAGAATAAAACAGTGAAAACCCTTTTTTTCTAGAGAAAGAAGGTTTTCAAAACTTCTTTTTCCAAATCTGCAGGGTGGAAGCAAGGGCATCAAAGAAATGAGGAGGGAGAAATCTGAAAATCCCTCAGCAAGATCTATACAAGAGGAAGATTCTAAATACTCATCTTATGGATATGTGCACTCATCCATATCATTATATATACCATGTTCTATCAACCATTTCTTCATGAAGAGGAAGAAAGGAGATGTGCCATAGAGAGATACTCTTGGTGATTATTTGTAGGAATATGAAGATCAATCCAAGGAGTTCAAAGATCACTTGAAATTCCAAGGGTTTTTCCAAATGAAAGAGGAAAAGAGCATAAGGAGCAAGAATTAGGGTGAGGGTATATTCTTTCTATCCACTTTTGATGGATCACCTCTATGTCCAGCTAGGGCTTGGGTGAAGGAGCTAGACACCTTTGTGCAGCAACATCAAGTTTCAGAATTTGAAGCCATCAAAGTAGCAGCGCTGCATTTTGAGGGTAAGGCCTATGCTTGGTGGTTGTTTGAATCATTTTCCTTGAAGAATTCAAATACATATACTTATGCAAAGTTCATTAAAATATTAGTAGAGAGGTTTGATGATATTTCATGTGAAACATCTTCTATTGCAACTATCAAACCACATCAAACAAAACTTTTGCATGAGTTGGGAGGGTCTATCTATCCAAATCCATTTCTGAAAAAAAATAAATAGGAGGTGAGCTTTTTTTATACCTTTCCAAGGGCAAGATCTCCTTTAGATGAAGGGATTTCTTCTCAAAAGGAAGACATGAAGATTCCTTCTTCAAAAGAGGACCAAGATCTAAGGTCTCTTGTTGAAGGTAAGGCAACTTCAACTAGTGAAGAAGAAAAAGGAGAGGCAGGAGAAGATAATGCAGTCATAACAAGGGCACCTCAAGCATCTCATGATGAAGAGGATGGAGCACTTGCTCCAAAGAAAGAAACTCTTTCACTCTTGTAAGGAGTTCCAAAAGGTCTCGCACATAGAGCTCTTGGCATAACACGTGAGCAACATGTACCTTCATTTCCAAATGTTGAGATATTGAAGGTAGGAGGATGAAAAGAGAAGGAATGGCATCACAAGATGAAGAGAATGTACCCTTCTCTATCTCAAAGTTTGAAAGAGAAAAGAAGGCAAGGAGACCTATGCAACAAAGGTAGGGGAAAATTTTTCCACCTACACTCACATCATACTCTATGCCTTGATGCCTCTTTGCAAGGAGGAATTTCAGCAAGAACACCTCCTGATTGGAGGGAAACTAAAGTGTTCTCTAAACTATATGCATCAAAAACATATTTTTTTAGAGAGGGAACCTTGGAAGGAGCCACTACAGCGCTAAAAATCATTGATGGAAGTCTAGGCAAATTTATGAAATTGACCTTAATTTCTTCCATTCATCTATTTGCGTTGGAGGGAATAGATTCAGAAATTTGTGCTGATATGAGCATAGTATCAAAAGGCTACTCCATAGCTTTGGGGTAGAAAATGATACTCCAATATATAATGAAGATTTCTGAACATAACAAAAAAACAATTTCATTCTTGTATGCAGGAGCAAAATTGTAGAAGTTTTTGAGAAAGAGAACCTTTCAAGGGGAGGGTGACTTTCCTAAACTTCAATCTTGTGTTGAGAAAGATCAGCTGCAAGGAAGATAGCAAAATAAAGTTTGGAATACTCCAACATATGACTTTGACATCAAGCATGTCAAGGAGGAGAGCCATCATATGACAAATGCATCATTTCATATTTCTACAATGCTGTCAATGTTGGGAAGCCTAGACCCTTATTTAGAGTCCCAACTCTTGATGGAATATTCTAAGGACCTATTCACATGTAAGGTTCTTGATGGGAAAGCATTGGATGAGAAGTATAAGGTAGTTAATGGAATCATTTATGTTCATGATCAAATCTACTTAACCAAAGATTCCAAACTCAAGAATAAACTACTCGATACAACTTATGAGGTCTTGCTTTAAAATCCCACTAGCTTCATTAAAACATATCATACTATCTTATATGGATTCATGTGGGAAAATTTCAAGGAGGAGATGCACTCTCATATGAGTAAGTGCATGAATCATTTGCTGGTTGAGGAGGAACATAGCTCTTGGGAAGAGTTATCATTATCACCTCCTTATTCATTGAGTGTGAGAGGGAGCTCATCCATGAGCTACCTTGCTGATTTTAAACAAGTGTATGACAAACATTGTATTGCTAAATCTCATGATGTATTTATTATACACTTGTATTTTCTTAACACTCATGTGCAGGTCTTGGCTCCAAGAGGGGGCACTTTTTCTGATGAGCTTCATGAGCCACTTTGGGCCATGAACAATGGTGATGTTGGACATTCTTTGGGAGATATTGGAGAGATGATGTACTCCTCATGGTGTGATTCATCAACACCACCCATCATACACCTTCTCCAAGCATGCAAGAAGGATGGGGCAGCAAACAAGTGTTGGGGAGAAAGCTTGTCATGTCATATTCTATGGTAGTTAGGAGGAAAACTGTGTTGGTTTCACATGAGGGACCATTGTCCTTCTCCCTTATTGTATATGGCAGCTAGCATGATCTTACTTATGATCCCACATGATGAAGATGTTCTTATTTTTGTTGGGAACATGGTTGGAGGAGAGACACATTTATTGGGTGTGTCTTTAGGGAAAGAGAGTCCCTACTTTTTCTACACTACATGTTCCAAGGGGAGCATGAGAAACTATATGGCCACCATTGCATACCACTTGTTTCTATATGATGTGGACCATATGTTTGGTTGGAGCACTTGGGGCATGCCTCTCATGAGCCATTGGGAGGAGATTTTCTATGAATTACCAAGCTGGAAGGTGATTCATTTTATTTGGATGATAGCATGGAGGAGGGAGGTCTCCATTGATGAAAAAATTCCCCATGATTGTCATCACTTCTATCTTGAGAAGGCCATGGATTAGCAAGAAGGTTTCCATAGCAACTTTCCATTCTTTCATGATGAGAGCCATTGGGTTTATTCAGCAAAGGCCAACTTGCACACTTGGGAGGAGCCATTGGGAGATAGAATTTTTGCAGAAATTTTGAAGCAATGGAGGAGACTATGGGATGAGAAAGCCATAAGAGGAAGAGGGGAGATTTTGAAGCACCCTTGCAGTTGCTTGAGGACAAGCAACATTTGGGAGGGGGAGACTGTAATATTCCTAATTTAGCTTCAGCTAATAGGAATATTAATTTTTCTTTTGAAATCTAGATGCATGAATAATTGAGCAAGGAGGCTCCTAATTTGCTCAAGTATCAATAAAAATCCCTCCTAATGTGAAAGGGGATCATGTAATAAATATTTCAAGCATCCACATGTGTGAACAAGGTCTAAACTATGTGGAAAAGGTCAAGTTTGACCAATTCAACATGATTTATTCTCAAAGAAGTGGATTCTAAATAAAGCCAGCTCAATGTGAATAGAGATCAATCTAGCTAGATAAATTGAAGGCACCTTGAGTGTCAAAAGGGACAGAGCATGAAGAATCAGTCAAGGTTGACCAAGTCAAAAAAGTTGTCTAGATACATTGCACCATCTTGATGGACAACGTAGTTTTTGTGGAGGAGCCTTTGCATGGAGGCAACCTCATAGTGGATGGGACCCTTGGTGAGGAAGATAATCAATTATATAATGAAGGAGATGGAAATAATATGGATATATTGGATATGATATTTTCATGAGGTCTGATTATAATTCCTGCATACTTGGTTGTTTAGCTAAGTTGCTGCACTGCTTAGTGCAAGGGTTTGCCCGGGTGGGGATTCCCTACTCTTTCTTGGAGATCTTACTTGAGAAATATAAGAGGAGGTTTCTGATCTGAATTTTCCACTACATTGTGCTGGGCCAAGCACATACCTTCAGCAAAAACACATTCCCTTTAGAAAAATGTGTTATTTCTTAAGGTGTGCAGTGGAAGGGGCTAAAACCCCATTTTGAGGAGCTAGTTTCCCAAGAGGAGGATCAACCTTTCTTTGGGAAATATATAGGGAGAATATACAACCATTTCTTTGAATTTTCGGCCATATATTGTAGAGCTTCAGCCATACAACATTATTCAGCCACAAATTTGCAGCAGCTTTCTCTTGTACATCTTTTCTGCGAAGAAACCCTTGTCGGGTCTTCTTAGATCTGTGTAAAAGAGATTAGATCTCTGTTTTTGTACCTCATTGAGTATTCTAATAATATTATCAGACATATTTCTCTATTTTCTAAGTGAACCTCTATTTAGACTGCGCAGTCACTTGTGCAGCTGCTCCGGCATTTTGTAGTCTTGGGGTTTTGGCAATTTTTAGTTGTCTTGAGCATGGGAGGCTTGTTTAACTAGGATAAAGGAATTTGTTTCTGAAAATATCTTGCATTCATGTCCTGTATTGTTCATTATAAGGGACACAACTGTTATTTTCCACTGTTATAACTCAATATTCAGAAAATAACGTTTTTAAGGCAAAAATAACTGCTTTTCCCTACTTGGTGAAATGTATAAAGGCATAGTTTGTTTTTGTGATTGTTATTATGATGGATATGTGTTAAAACACACTACATGCATTGATTACTTGTTTTTCTCCAAATTTGGAATACCTTAAGGTATTCTTATTGTTGTAGAAAATTCCAGATTTGGAATATTAAACAGTGGCTACTGGTAAACGATATCAGGGGGTCAGAGTTCCATTCTAGTAGCAGCTGGAGAATGAGTAAAAAGTGTCTACTATTGAGAGAAGCAGGATCTACAGACTATTACTGTTATTCAACTTCATGGGATCCTGACTGCTTTTGAAATGAGAAAAGGAGGTCCGTCTAAAGTTTGAGAAGCCGCATTTAAAGATACTCCGAAAGGAATGGAAAATGAATAAAAAAAAGAATTTGGGTATGTATCAGAAGAATATGAGGTAAATTTTGTAAAGAAACCTCAACTTGGCATCAGAATCTTTAGAGGTAAGCTTCCTTTCAAATGTTTTGCTTGTGGAAGAGTGGGTCATTATGTTGCTAAATGTCCTCATAAAGATAATCATGACAAGGGAAAGGATATAGAAAAAGGTAATGGAGATGATTTGACAATAGGAAAAGTTATTATACTCATGAAGATAGTGATGGCTTGTCAAATAGTGGAGAAGGAGAATGTGATCAAGATCTTAAACTACTCATAGCATTTGAAAATGACACTAATGAGTCTAAAGATAATTTTATGGATGCTTTATAAGAAAATGATTTCTTTGAAGAAATCACTCAACTCAAAATATTCTTGGAAGAAAAAAAAATAGCCATAGATACTCTAAAAAATCAACTCATAGAAAAGGAGAAGAATAATGAGAAGTTAGAATGTGAAATAGTAAGCCTAAGAAAGGAACTTGAGAAAGTAAAAAATCTAAATCTTAGATTTGCTAAAGGATATGAAACCTTAGATGAAATTATCAAGGTTCAACACTCTCCTCTTATGAAGACAGGGCTTGGATACATTGGTCAATCTTCGTAGACAGAAAAATCCTTAGCCACAACCAAAAGATATCTAAATGTAGCAAAATCCAGTCAACAAAGTTTCAACACTCAGCAGAAGAACAAAGAAAATTCACACGTAAATCATGCTCACTCTAATTCAAGGATGAACAATAACAGAAGCATGAGTCAAAAGCTAAATACACTATAAGTTTCTATGATCACATGAATTTCTTCTTTAATGGTCAATGTTTCTCATGTCATAATTCTGGTCACAAGCTTCTCAATGTGTTGCATACAAAACCATCATGACTAGAGAAGCAAGAAAACAAAGAAATGAGTCAGGAATCAAGAAGAATAATTAAAATAATTTCGCTCCTCTTAAAGATCAAATTGAATGATCATTTTGCAATAACTTTGGACATGAGGAATATGAATGCAGGAGAAAAATACAACCAAAATAACAAATATCCACAAACTTTAAGGTATGAAAAAATAAGGACTCACAATTCGAAAGATGCGACATAGCTTTATTTGCAGAAGGAGAAGAAAATCAATGGTACATTGATATTGGATGTTGAAAACACATGACAGGTGATAAAGATAAACTCATTTCACACAATGCGTTAGAAAAGGAAAAGAATGTCACTTTTGGAAATGACTCTCCTGTTGTCATTAAGGGTAAAGGATATGTTTTTCTAAAAGAAAAGGTTAAAGCTGGTAATGTAATGTATGTTGATGGATTAAAGCATAACTTGTTGAGTGTTAGCCAAATGTGTTACCAAGGAAATGAAGTAGTCTTCCGATCAAAATAATGTGTGGTTTGTGAAATTGACACAAGAAAGACCATAATAAAAGGAACAAAAATACCAAGCAATCTTCATATATAGAAAGGTGGACGAGAACAATGTTATCTAGGAAAAGCTGCGGAAACTAGTTATGGCACTAAAGGTTGGGACATCTGAGCTTTTCTCAAATAATCAACTCAAGCAGAATCAAATTTGTTGTGATCTACCCAACATCACCCTACCAGCAATTACCATATGTAAGTCATATCAATTTGGTAAGAAAATCAGAGTTCAATTTAATGCCAAAGAAGGATCAACAAGTAAGCCTCTTGAACTTATACATACTGATTTGTGTGGAACTGTAAATAAAAATTCACCTCGTGGAGAATAATACTATATCTTATTCATTGATGACTTTTCTAGAATGTGTTGGATCAGTTTATTGAAACAAAAAGATGAAGCATTTGATAAATTTAATGTCTTCAAAGCATTAGTTGAAAATGAATTTGATCTAAAAATCAAATGTCTCAGATCTGACCAAGGAGGAGAATACATATCTAATGAATTCTTTGATTTCTGTGCACAATATGGCATAGAAAGACAAATTTTTGTAGTTGGAACTCCTCAACAAAATGGCGTAGCAGAAAGAATGAATAGAACATTTTAGCAAATGGATCGTGCTCTGCTTGATGATTCTGGAACTCCTGACACCTTTTGGGGTGAAGCTGCAAATACCACAGTAAATATTCTCAACAAGGCCCATGTTCGTGTGAATAGTGATAAAACTCCTTATGAACTCTGGTATGGTAATACCCCCACTGTGAAGCACTTTAGAGTCTTTCGAAACAAATGTTTCATAAAAAATAATGATGAAAAACTAGGTAAGTTTGAAGCTAGAGAAGATGAAGGAATACTTCCTGGTTACTCTTCTAGAAGTAAAGAATAAAAATTCTAAAATAAGAGACTTCGAAAAATTGTTGAATGTATTTATGTTGTGATTGATGAAGCATGCAGAACTCCCAAAAAGGAAATAACAACAAAAGAGGATGAAGATGATGATGAATTCTCTCCCACATCAAATCACAACTATATAGAAGAAGAAGCTAATGAAGCATCAGAAGAAGACACATCGGATAAAGAAAAGGCTCCATCCAGTTATGTTCAAAAGAATCGTCTAGAATCTAAAATTCTGGGAGAAAAGGAATTTGGGGTACAAACAAGAAGAACACTTGTGGGATCTCCTAGTTATCTAGCACTATTATCCACCATTGAACCAAAAAATGTAAATCAAGCTAGTAAAGATGAATGTTGGATTAAGGTTATGAATGAAAAACTTGATCAAATTGAAAATAATAATACTTGGGAATTGTTTCCAAGGCCTCATGATAAAAATGTTATTAGGACAAAATGGATATTCAAAAATAAGTTAAATGAAAATGGAGATGTAATTAGAAACAAAGCTAGAATTATTTTTAAAGGTTATGCTCAACAAGAAGGTATAGACTTTGAAGAAACATTTGTACCAATAGCTAGACTTGAAGCCATAATAATTTTTCTTGAATTTTCAAAATTTTCAACATTTCAAAGTTTATCAAATGGATGTAAAATATGCTTTCCTTAATGGAGACCTGGAAGAAGAAGTATATATAGAAAAACGGGAAGAATTCATTTTGGGGAATGATGAAAAAATTGTTTGAAAACTAAAAAAGGCTCTATACGGGCTAAAAAAGGCTCCACAAGCATGGTATTATCATCTTGACAAATATCTTCAACAACAAGGCTTCACAAAAGGATTTGCAGACAATAACCTGTACACAAAAATTGAGGATGAAAAACTATTAATTATTGTTGTTTATGTTGATGACATCATTTTTGGGAGTAATGAAGAATCCATGAGTCAGAAATTTGCTTATGTTATGAAACAAGAATTTGAAATGTATTTACTTGGGGAACTAACATATTTTCTTGGTTTACAAGTGAAACAAGAAAAATATGGCATCTTTCTCTCACAAACAAAACATCTCAAGTAGATTCTGAAGAAGTATGGGATGGAAGACTGCAAACCTATGTGTACTCCAATGATGACTGGATGTAACCTCAGTTCTCATGATGAATCTCCCAAAATAAACCAACCAAAGTATATATATATGATTGGTAGTCTGCTTTATCTAACAGGTACTAGACCATATATCATGCATGCGGTTGGGATTATTGGACGTTTTGATCTGAATATGGACAAACTAGTTTTTCTGTGATAGCTTCCTTGTCAGTATAAAATAAAAGTGCTTAAGGATTGTGTCAAATAGAAATTTTATGAGAGGGTTTATGTGTCAAATTTGTGTGTTTTTTATGAGCAATTCATGAAGTAAAGTGTTTTATGAGAAATTCATGAAGTAAATTAACTTTAAAAACACATAAAAAATAAGTAAATTGCAGAGAATATAATACACAACAAGCACACTACATAGTAGTGATGAAGGAGTTCACCCCTCCTGGGCTACATCTCCTTGGATCATTGTCAATGGCTTCCCCCTCTTTGATTAACTAATAAAAAATTTGAATAGAGTCGTTTATTGAGCTCTGATGGCTCTCAAACCTACTCCAATAGCTCTGGGACACCCTCAATACCCCTATTTTGGTTGTGACTGAGTCGAAATCTCACTCTCTGGGAAAACATTATGCCTCTTTTAGTTTTTTCCACTAACTGCTCCGCTAAACTACCTAACTGCAGTTAAAACTGGCAGTTATACCAATTTCGGAGGTCCACCAATTAAATGTTAAATCAAGGTTAGCACTAATTAAGCATGGTTAAGCACTTAATTTTCACTTAGATTAATCTATATTAAAGATTTGGATTAACACATTAAACATGATTTAATGGTTAATAAAGTGGGGTTAAGTTTGTTAATACTCTTCTTAGCTCAGAGATCCACATGTGCTCACAGGTGCATGGTCATGTGGACTGGGGCTGGCCCCTCTTTTTCCCCGCCTTTCGAACTATTTGAATTTAATTATAAATGAGTTCCAAATATGGTTAAGAACCATGTGGTAGCAAAGGCGGTTAGGTCATGGCTTTGTGAGGCGGGAGGTCGCGAGGTCGAATCCTAGTGCCTTCGCCCAGAATTTGATCCAAAATTCTTACAATAAATTTCAACCATACTTGCCATTTCGACCTTTGGGAGGGGGTACGTGGTGGCCCCGGCTGCACCACGTGTCCTCATCCCATTGATTTGTTCAAAAACCAACCAAAATTTTCCATGTAGACCAAAAATTTGGGCCAACCACAAGCTGACAAGTGTCAACACACCATTGGATGGAGAAAAACCCATTTTGACAAAAAACTGACCCCTTTGACCCTATTTGACTTTTTTCTTAAATTCGCCTGTTTGGCAAAGCGGACAACATGCTCTAACTTTCTCATATGAAGTTGATTTTTTATGAAAACAAAGTGCACCATATTTAGGACGACGAGCACTTCACGGTCATTCTAGTTTTGAGAGATTCTTAGCACTTTCATTTTTTAGCAAATTTTTGCCCCCAATTCAGTTTCTGATCACTCCTTCCCACAAAAGCTGGTTATTTGATGAGAGTTTAATCCTCTTCACCTTTCCAAGTTCTATCAACTTGATTCTACTTGGAAAAATCTTCACAACAACCACTTTTCTTCCTTGAAATGCCTACTCTTGCAAATGGCTTGGTACTTCAACCAATGTCCTCCTTTCATTGTTGACTCTTACTGGCTTATTGCTGACTAATGAAAAAAATCTCGTTGTAACAAAGAAATTTCTATGTGCTTAGAAATCTTGACTGGTGGCCTTTCCACTAAGAATCATGTTCCTCCTTTGCATAAACATGCATTTGATGCAAGCTTCTCCTTGGAAACTCTTTTCCAATTTAAGCCCATGTGAGTGACTAGAACAATGAATTTAAATATCAGTAATTACTAAAAATGAAATGACCATTCTTTTACCTCCACTGTATCAAATTCCCCATCTAGAAGAATGTCTTCACCATATCTTTTGCTTCTTGGTGTCATGCATCATATGGTCTACAAAAGGGTTGTTTTTGCTGCAATATTTTGTCATCTTGTCCCTCTTTCCACTTATTGATTCCATCATCCTCCACTATTGACATGCTGCTCATGCCATGATTTGAGAATGAAGGCTAATCATGAGCCTCTTGCTCAAGAGTGGACCTTCCAAAATCCTGAGACATCTTGTCACAAGCAAAACCATTAACTTGAAAAACACATCATGCAGGAAACACAACTTGACGACGTCTTCCTTTTGCTCCTTCAAAGAAACAAATGTCACATCCTGTGAACATCGCCATGCATCCTTATATCTTGGTGTATAAACCCATCAACCAAACACAAGTCGAAAAAACATGCGTCTTCAAACCATTGAATCTTAAGTCAAACAAAATCATGCACAACACTTGACGATTATTTTCCCAAAACAACAAGAATTTCACATCTCATGAAACAATTCGTCAACATCTCCTTTCATCCTTGGAGACTAAATCAACTCTTCCAAGTAGATAAGACATACATGTAACAATCAATCAACCAACACAAGTTGATCACTCATGCATGTTCAAGCACAATGAAACTATAAAAAATTCCACTGTTCACACACACAAACTCTCAGGCATGTCTACAATTCTCAACTCTCTCTCGCAAGTACAATCACAAGTACAAGAATCCCAATGTTATGTAAGATTAATTAAAGAGCTGAAATGACCAAATTTTTTGCATCAAAGTGAGTCAACATACTCCACTTTCAAACACCTTCCCAGTGTAAACATGCAACATGCATTCTAGAGAAAAAGAAATGCATTCACATGAAAATTGAAACTACAAATTTCCATCTTTGCTATCTAAGTGACTCAGTATAACTCTACATTTCCAACATATTGCTTCGTGCAATATGCAACATAATTTCAAGAGAAAATAAATTCATTCAAATAACGAGTAAATGCATCAATAAGGCAAGATTTTCATCAATTATCAAAAGGAATGCAAGGCCTTAATTGGTTAATAAATCTAACCATCTCTTTCCAAACCACTTCAATGGCACTTCTTTCAGCTGCACTTCATCATGTATATCATCCTAACCCACATCAACTATGTAATCCTCTTTTACATTATTCTCAAAATCTCTCTCCACCTTCTTTAAATTTTGTGGATGAATTGTTGGATACAAAGTCAAACACTTGTCTACAAGATGACCTTTCTTATGGCAATCAGTGAAAAATAATTGCATTTTCTTTTCAACATGGTTTTCATTGTCCATTGGACCTTTGGCTTTTTGTCTCCTTTGTTTTGAAACTTTCCTGTGTATGGCTATCTTCTTCCAACACCTCGAAACAGTATAGTTATTCAAACCACAAAAGGAACATGTAAATTTTCTCCAAATCTTATGTGAGGATTTTCCATGTTTATCATAATTAGAAGAAACTTGATTAAACACAGATTTATAACTTGCACATTCACCTTCGTTGCCTTCTTGAGGAGGTGAATTTTATGAGGCAGTGGCTCTCTCCGGAATACCAACAATGGCTTCAATGGCTTTAGAGCTTTCAAAATCCTCTTGTTTTCCATTTCCATTAGTTGCATGCTTATGATCATCTTCTTGCAAAGTGGGTGTAAAAATTTTTCATTCCTCATGAAAAAAAACTTCACAAGCTTGAGGTTATGAACATGTAATGAAAGTATTTCTTGGAATACCTCCATGTGCCTCCTTTGATTTGGATCATTCTCCATCTTCTTGTTGTCCATAACCACTACTTGCATGGCTAAAATAAATCTCTTCAACAAGGGGACAATAAACCTGTTGTATTCTCCACGAACAAAATGTTGAGGCAGTGAATATGTAATGGAAGCCTTTATTGAAACATTTCCAAAATTCTCTAGAGTTTTTGAGTGGTCTACATCATCTTGTTCACCAAAACCTAGACCCATGTACCTAGAACTTCCCTCAACAAAAATAGGGTTTATAGTTCCATGTGCATGTTTGCCTAACCCTTTACCTTCATAGCCCGTTTTTTTTAACAATTTGGATCCTATACCTCTAGTGTGTTTTTGAAAACCACTAAAAATTTCATTTTTGAGGAAATTGAAGATAAAATTGATTTTCATACCTCATTTTCAAGCACATAATTGGCTAGTGTTTCCTTGGCATCATGGAGTTGAGTCTCCATCTCATGCATCTTTGCTAGGGTTTCATTTGAAATATGGAGCCGAGTATCCATCTCATGCATCTTTTCAAGAAGTTCTTGCTTCTCCTCCTTCATGGCTATCAACTTCTCCTGAAGCTTACTTCTCTCCTTCGTATATTCAACTATCTCTTGCACCATATCTCTCATGATGAAGAGATTCTACAACAACTCTTCATCAAAGAGTCTTGCTAAGGAAGATAGATTAGAAACAATGCTGGATGAAGCTACCATCTTCACACTTGTAATACATAAAAAAAAACTTATTTGGTATGATTTGAGAGTTGGGTCCTCAATCTTGACCTTCTCCTCTCTTCAACTTACGCACATAAACTTGCACACAGTTAAATTCTCCTTGCACAAATAAAAAACCAATAGCTAATTTTCTAGCCAACCTTGGAAAAACCTAAGATAAAATTGGGCTAAAATGAGCTAAACTATGCTCTGATACCAACTTGATCTGAATATGGATAAAACAATTTTGTTGTGCTAGCTTCCTCATCAGCATAAGAAAATTTTCTTAAGGATTGTGTTAAATAACAAGTTTATGAGAGGGTTTATGTGTCAAATTTGTGTGTCTTTTATGAAAAAATCAAGAAGTAAATTAGGTTTAAAAACACACAAACAACAAGTAAATTGCAGAGAATATAATAAACAACAAGCACATTACATATTAGTGATGAAGGAGTTCACCCATCCTGGGCTACGCCTCCTTGGACCAGCTTCAATGGCTTGGCCCTCTTAGATTAACTAATAAAAAATTTGAATACCATCATTTCCTGAGCTCTAATGGTTCTTAAAACTACTTTAATGGCTCTGGGACACCCCCAATACCCTTATTTTGGTTATGACTGAGTCGAAATATGACTTTGTGGGAAAAAGATATGCCTCTTTCATTTTTTTTCCACTAATTGCTCTACTAAACTAGCTAACTACAATTAAAATTGGCAGTTCTGCCAATTTCAGAGGTCTGCAAATTAAATTTATATGAAGGTTAGCGATAATTAAGCACAGTTAAGCGCTTAATCCACACTTAGATTAATCTATATTAAAGATTTGGATTATCACATTAAACATGATTTAATGGTTAATAAATAAGGGTTAAGTTCGTTAATACTCTGCTTAGCTCAGAGCTCTGCCTGTTGTCATGGGCACATGGTCCTATGGACTCGGGCTAGCCCCTCTTTGCCCCTACCTTTCGAACTATTCTAATTTAAATATAAATGGGTTCCCAATATGGTTAAGAACCATGTGGTAGCGGAGGTGGTTAGGTCATGGCTTTGTGAGGCGAGAGGTCACGGGGTACCTCCACCCGGAATTTGACCCAAAAAATTTCTACCATACTTTCCATTTCGACCTTTGGGAGGGAGCACGTGGTAGCCCTTGGCTGCACCACATGTCCTCATCCCATTGGTTCATTCAAAAACCAACCAAAATTTTCCATGTAGCCCAGAAATTTGGGCCAACCACAAGATGACAAGTGTCAACACACCACTAGCCGAAGAAAAACCCTTTTTGACCAAAAATCGACCCCTTTGATCTTGTTTGACTTTTAAAAAAAAAAATCATGTTTGGAAAAGTGGACAGCTTGCTCTAATTTTCTCATATAGAGTCAATTTTTGATGAAACTAAGTGCACCAGATTTAGGGCGACAAGCACTTCACGGTCATTCTGGTTTCAAACGATTCTAAGCACTTTCATTTTTTAACAAATTTTTGCCCCCAATTTAGTTTCTGATCACGTTTCCAAGCTAATCCAAATGAATCACATCTTCAAGCAGTAAAAAGAATATTCAAATATCTCCAAGGAACTCGAGACTTTGGTCTATGGTATCCCAAAAATGTCGATCTTACCCTTCAAGCTTACACAGATGCTGACTGGGCTGGAAATGTTGATGACCAGAAAAGCACTAGTGGAGATCCATTTTATATGGGGCCTTGATTAGTATCCTGGTTCAAAAAGAAACAAAGTTCCATTTCTTTATCTACATCAGAAGCAGAATATGTGGATGTTGCGTCATGTTGCGCACAACTTCTCTGGATGATGCAGACATTATAATATATTCAAGTTAAATGTTCTCCACCTATCTCCATCGTATGTGATAGTACAAGTGCTATTATTATCTCAAAATATCTTGTTATGCACTCCAAAACCAAGCATATTCCTATAAAGTATCACTTTTTACGAGAAGAAGTGCTTGAGAAAAAGGTTAAATTGGAGTATGTTCCCTCCAAAGATGCTGACATATTTACTAAATTTATTCCCAGAGAAGCATTTGAATATCTCAGATAGAAACTGGGAGTTGTCTCTGCCTCATTATGTTGTTAAAATTATCTTATCTATTTTCCAGATGAAATTTCAGAAGGATGGTTTCGATACACAGGTTTCTTGACGCATAGTCGTGTATATATGCAAGTCTCTTTCAGACTGTCACATATGGATCTCTCTGTCATGAAATCAATGCGTCAACCTCTAGATTTTTTTTTTCATGTTGCTGATAGTTATAATTTAGCTCTATTGATCAATTGCACAGGTTTAAGGGGAGCATTAACGTTGTTGGGCATAATGCATTGTTGGAATTATGTTGTTGAATTATGTTCGATGATCTCTCTCTATTGAGGTCCTTTGGTCTTGGTTATAAAAGTCATATATTTAATTTTATGTAAAGGTCATCTTGAGACCTATGAAGTAAATATTGTCATATTCTATCATGTATGGACTTTTTCAAATATGTAAACCCACTTGGTTGGGTGATTGAGTTAAATATGTAATCCCACTTCATTGGGTAGTTGAGTCCAATATGTCACCCCACGTGGTTGGGTGATTGGTTTGAGTCCTTGGTGATAGGAAAGGTCATACTCAGTTGAGATATAGAGTCTTGTAATTCATTGAAAATATATCTGAAGATTCATCATGTGCTCAGGGGGAGCATGGTCGGTATAGTGCAGATCAGATCTATAGAGCTCTTGTTTATACAAGGAAAGAGAAACCTTGTTTCAGTATTGGTCCACCCTTTGCCCTTAATGTCAAAGGGGGAGAGTAACTAGGTGTTTGAATAACGATTATGTTGATGTGTCTATCAAGTATCTACAGGTTGTGGTGATTAAAAACCAACATGTTTGACATCAAGTCCAAAGGGGGAGCTTGTTGGCATCATGATGCATGTGTTGTCCTTGTTGGAAACCCACATGTAAAAGACCAAGTATATGGTTTCTGTATAAGCTCGAAGGTGACAAAGTGATGGAGTGGAATGTCAGAATGATGGGACAGAGGCTTTGCAGATAAGAATCAAAATATGGATAAACTACATAATTGAAGAACTATACACGAGTTAGTAAAGGCAAAGTTGCGTATACATGCGGGTACGAAGAAGCAAAGTCGTGTATGGGATAGAACACTAATTTTATAATACCATGGGTCTTTACCATGGTATTATTAACCCACAATATTGAGCGCAGTAATAGTTATTTGACCCCATCCAAGAATACCATTGACACTTGTGTGGTTTTGGCTCATGGTATTGGTTAAGGCTCAAACTATATAAGGAGGTGAAGATCATAGTGCTAAGGGTGCATGAGTATGTGAATTGAATGAATACTTAAATACGAAGTATATCTGCATGGAATGGGCTATAATAAATAGATTGATCTGATATTATGATGCACTCATGAATAAAATGATGGATTAGGATCTCTAGACCTAAAATAACTATGTATTTGCATGATGTGTTTATGATTTGTTTAGATATGTGGTCTGGTGCATGTTTGTTGTAGTGAAGGGTATGATCTAAGTAAGTTTGCAGTTCTGAAGTGTTGCACAGTCCTAAATTATTCACATATATATACGCAGGCTTGAATCAAGGAAGGCGCGTATACACGCGGGTTCGGTTCTATAAATGCACATATATATTCAGTAAAAATACTGAGATATATGCAAGTTGGTTTTGGAATAAGCGTATACAATCGTGGATATGTATTATGGAAGGCATGTATGCAAGCCGAGACTTTTCTAAAGTGTTACACCAATTCTTGGTCATCTAACCTGTTACTATTATATGGACTAAAGTACAACATGTAAGACCAATTTTACCACAGTAAAATTGCTTTCACTATGAGAAATAACTTAATAACCCATAGTTTATTAAGTTGTTTATGGTCTAAATAGGAAACCCCATGAGTAATAATTAAATAAATCCTTATTTGTTTGATTTTCCTCTAGGGATAATTAACTAAACCACTGTTTAATTAATATTCCTGGTCATATTTAACCCAAAACAAGAGAATTAATTAGATAAATTATTATTTATCTTATTATTTTTAGGAATAATTATTCAAATCATTATTTAATAATATTCCTTATTAAATTTGACTAAATCCTTTATAAATAATTGAATAAATAATTATTTATTTAATTATTCCTTAACCTCATCCTTGAAATAATAAGCAAATCATTTATTTATTTATTATTTCTAAATAAAGGGATTTGACCAATTTTAAATTCCTTTTACCTCCACCAGAAATAATAAAATATTCCAAGTTAGTTGGATCTAGATTTGGTTAATAATATTTTAATTATGCACCAATATCTAGACTAACTCAATATTTTGTTATAAATAGAAGGGTTTTCCATTCATTCACTACCTTTTGTTGCCTTCAGACCACCTCCTGATCTATACTTTTGGTCTGAATTTGATCCTCCCTAATTGTCATATTTTTCTACTTTTTGCTTGTGAGCTCCCTTTGAGTTCCATTTTTGTCTGGGTTTTCTACACCATCAAGAGAGAGAGATCTCGGACCGGAAGCACTCAGGACATACAAGAACCCATCCCATTGAGGGGGACTAGTAACATCTTTCTATGTTCCCTTACCATGTGTCATAATATAAAAATTATTTATAAATTCTTGTCTTCTCCATTGGATGTATGGAGAAAAATATTGCTTATTTTTGTTGTTTAATGTCTTTAACTGCATAGATCTGGATTTTTGAAGAATTTATTCTGATCACCTACTGCAGATCTAAGGAAATTGACAACCAAATTTGATGTTAGGGTTGTTTGTTATGCACAACTAAAGTGATATTTTTTCGTATGCTTGCAATTAGAATTCACACTAACATAAAGAATGCTGAAGAAAATGTCTGATCAGTTTTGATGTGATTCTGTTGTCTGTCAGTGATGTATTCATATAGATCTGGTTTGTTTGAGTATTTATTATACTGCTAGTTGATTGTGTATAAATATCAATGATTGGTTGATTGAAATGATTAATGTTGCTAATTGTATGAGGGCTCTGTAGAATTGACAAAATATGTCAGAATATCTATGATCAATTCTGAGTCTGAGTCATAATTATAAACTTAATATATTGATATCTATACGCAGGTTTCTCCACAGAAAAGTGCGTATACACGTGGGTTGCCGCAAGTAAAGTAGCGTGTACATTTTTTTTATGAATGATCAGGATTGCAGTTGATTATGTGTGTTGATGCAGAAGTCTGGGTTTAGTTCTATTTTCTGGTTACAATGATCTCACTTTTCTGCTTGAATTGGGTTGATGTTTACTTCAGTTTATATACAAGTTGTGATGTGTTAAAGATATTGGATCCACTGTGAAAATTTATGAAACATGGTCCGTAGTGGTGCAGAGGCTTGGATAATTTAGTGTGGAAGTTGAAGCTTCCTGCCAGTAGGAGCTGATGATCATGTTAGGGGGTGGTAGCTCCATTCTAGTGGTGGCTAATAAACGAGATCAAGGGGTCGGAGCTCTCTTCCAGTAGCAGCTAGAGAGCGAGTTAAGGTTGCAGCCTTCTGTAGGTGGGTGCCTGCATACTAGTATGAGTATGGGCCAATACAAGATTGTAAGTAGTCTTACATATAATAAATATTGAAGATATAGATGAACAAAATGGTGGTTTTCTCCCACATTAGGTTTCCACCTTAAATCCCGGTGTTCATGTGTGTTGCTTATGTGTGATGATTTATTATGTTCTTACTGCACATTTTTACTGCTTCTAAATGTCTAATGAAACATTAATGGATTGGTCTAAGTAAATTTCTGAAGATTTATCTGAATTATAAGTTGATTGGTCATACGTAAGTTTCCTTAAATAAAGTCGTGTTCATATGCTAGTCGCCTTAAGTAAAGTTCTATATAGAAATCAATAAAGAAAAGAAAAGTTTGTGTGAGTTTTAAATACTGATTCACCTCCCCCCCTCTCAGTATTTTTCTGAACATTTGGAAGTATTTATACAAATTTCTCAAAAATATCTAGATCTGTTTTGAAAATATCTAGAACTGTTTATCAAACAAAAATGCAAAAATATAGTAAAATCAAATTGAACAAGTTTTTGGCTCTATAATCGAGGGTTTCTGGTACTAATCGGATATGGAAAATAGCGTTCTTGTTGATGAATCTACTATGGATACCTACTGAATGGTCATTATAGTAACTCACACCATTTTTCCTATTTCTTCTTGGAAGTGAAAATCTAGTTAAATTTCGATAGACCTCATCTACTTCTGTGTATCTTTTGAAATTTGACTTGGTAAGAAACAAGTGACGTACTTCATGGCTGATCAACAAATCATAGTTGAGCCCTTCCATAAATGCTTTCCGTGTCATTGTCCCTGCAATCTTTGAAAATTTTGACCTGTCTATGGAAATGTCACATAACTTTCTCTGATAATCTTCCAGTTGAATACAAGACATTAAATTTCTTATGGAACCTCTGTACCATATTCTGTAAAATGTCAGACTTATTTTCTAATTGTAACATTAGATTTTTCTTAGTGAGAACTTTCTTCACTTCTAGAATACTGTATGTTATGTCTTTAGTGTCTAATTCTTCTAATTCCTCTTTGGTTTTTGAGTTTAGGAATTTTATTATGTCTATTGCATCACTTGGTTTAGTAACAATTTCCTTCTTT
Organism: Pinus albicaulis; assembly: GCA_034641835.2. Taxonomy (NCBI): domain Eukaryota; kingdom Viridiplantae; phylum Streptophyta; class Pinopsida; order Pinales; family Pinaceae; genus Pinus; species Pinus albicaulis. Next base: position 61,790,327 of record CM076583.1, on the reverse strand, counting down.
ACATCTTCAATCATAGTTTTTGATTTCATTACTAGTTTATCTTGTTCAAAGATAATCTCAATGGATGGTCATATCTTAGTTTTTTTTTAATTTTGTTTCAATCCAAATATTCTCCTTAACTTGTGCAACAATGTCTTCCATAATATTTTGATTTCTCAAATATTGTATCCTTTGGGAAAGCTTGTGAGTTTTCTATAATTCTTCTAGATAAGAACCATCTGTTTAAGCTTTTGTTCTTGTAACTTATCTAATTTATCTGTAATTTTTTCAATCACTTTACCTTTAATAGCTAAATCATTCATGGCTTTAGTCAGATTTTTTGGTGTAGCGTTGAATTGAATTTCTACTGATGAAACTGTTGTTGTGACTGTTTTTGAAGTTGATGATGTGCATGATGCTGAAGTATATGCCTCCCTTGATGTTGTACAAGTTATTGGTGCTAGCCTCAATAATGTCCCAACGCTGAGAAAGGATATCGACAGAGGTAACATCAAACCAAGCTTTCAGTTTGGTAGCTAGCCCTACCAAACCAGAGAGGGCTCTCTCTATGAAATCATAGTCAAAGGGTTTGACTGGATGAAGAGTAGATTTTAGGGTAGTTAGGTTAGCTCTAGGGTTTTGAAAGTTTGATGGTTTTTTTGTTGGATCAGGGATGGAAATGAGGTAGCTAGGTCAATGTGTCAAAGGATTACAACAGAAAATACATGAAGGAGCAAGATAGCAAAGCTATAATGATGGGCCTATGGTTTTTTCGGTGTAGTGTAGGGTTTGAAAATGAAGGAGGATATTAATGAGCATGTGTCATGAATTCATTAAAACAGAAGGAAGAGAACATAAAATGATATTCCCAAACAAAATAGAGCTTTATGAAGAATTATGCTTATCAACATTTTAGGAAGATCACTAAAGAAAGCAAGGCATGGAAAGAGAACATGTATATCATTTATAAAAGACTATAACAGAGAAAATACTACATCTAAAACTCATTGCACATGAATTCCTAGCTGCAACTGATCCTTTGATTTTTTGAATAAAAGTTGAAGCACAAGCTACAATAGTCTCACCCTCTGATGTCCAACCATCAAAATGACTAATAAATCCATACATATAGACAAAAAAACATTTTCCCCTCTCTTAGGGGTCGAATCCTAGAGTGGAGGAGCACCTCACATGATTCCCTCACCTAAAACCTAAAGACTAGTGAGGTTAACAAAACTCTCCTCAAGATAGAGAAGTTGATACATTTGACAATAAATGACATTTACAAGCATGTATCCTCCTCATTTTTACTCTAACCAACATAATTACACATGATTACATCATCATAACTCAAAAAATGATAAATTACATAAGGCAGCGCTGATTTTGACTGATCAACTACAAAAAATTAACTTTTAGGCAAAACCACAGTGAAATATCAGCAAAACGCAGTGTGCCAGGAGAAAACACGACGAATTTGGTGCAAGAGGCTTTTAGATGCCTTCCTGAGGTCCAAATCCTGATCTGAAAGATGTTGGAGAAACATATTCCTATCTGCTACATGATAGAATCCAAAAGAACTGAAAAAAATTCTCCTATCTCTCCAAAAATCCATTCTCCCATAGGTACTCTATTAACGCAGCGAACTTTTGAAAAAGAGGGCAGAAAGGTGTTTTTTGAGAGGTTTTTTGACATTTTGACCCACCAGCAAGTGCTGACATGGTTGTCCTGGGGGCTAAAGTTGATGTAGAATCCATTATAAACCCAAATATGTAAACCATTTAGGATTTGGAGGCCCAAAACAAAATCACAATGTGAGGCACGCTGCGTTTTTGGCCTAGGGACTGTGCAGAAATTGCCAAAAGGTCAAAAATCTTCAAAATTTTCCAAAATTTCTTCAAATTTGCTAAAAAATGCTCCAGAACTTCTCCATGAAGCCCTGAGATGGAATTTTATGCTATGAGGGAAGCATTATATAGAAAATCCAACTTACCCTTCTTTTCTTCCTTCATTAGGGTTTCTTTGAGTTTTGCCTCCAATTGCTTGATTTTTGCCTAAGCCACTTGATTTCGCGTGTAATAGTGCATGGAAATGTGTCTCTGAATTTTGTTGCTCTTATTTTCCCTCTTTAAGAGATTTTCCAAATGACCATTGACTCTATCAAGCCAATATTCCGTGGCCTGCTCAATTTCTGCCAGTACAAGCTCATTCACTGTCTGTAATATCCAAAAATGGGAAAGACAGGAATATAGAAAATATGCACATCAGATAGTACCAACACCATGGATAAGAAAATTGATCCAAACAGAGACAAAACTATCCAACCAAGTGGTGACAAAGCTGCCCTAGTGCCTCTACTAGTGGCCTTGATAAAACTCTTTTGTCTAAAGTCCCAAGTCAAAATCAACAAACTAAACTTATAGAAAAGATTATGGTTGATAAGGCTGATGTAAATATGCCTAAAACAAAATTACCTTTCAGTATTGAGGGAGATATTGCTAAAATAAAGATAACCATACCTCTCAATGAACTGGTAACCCAAGATATGTACATATCTCAAGTTCTGAAGGTTTTTGAACATGGGAAATGATATCGATACTCTAAACTTGACAGATGATAAACCAGAGCTGTTTTTTGGACCTGGAGTAGAGGGAAAATACCAAGAAGGAGCCATTCCCCCTTTCTATTATAGCCTGAATATACATGACAAAATTTTACATAATGCCATGCTAGACTCTGGTGCCTCTCACAACCTCATGCCAAAGGTAGTGATGGAGAGATTGGGCCTAGAAATAACCAAACCTTACAAAGATCTGTATTCTTTCGATTCAAGCAGAGTCAAGTGTTTGGGTCTAATCAAGGATTTATGTGTCAATCTGGCACACATTCTTGCTAAGGGCCTAGTCATGGACATAGTAGTAGCTGGCATTCCCCCTAAATATGGCATGTTGTTATCCAGATCATGGGGAGCCAAGCTTCAGGGAAACCTCCAACTTGACATGTCTTATGCTACCATCCTTATTTTTAACCAAAAAAGGATATTGTACTGGGAATCACACATGAAGTTTATGGTTAGCAGCCAAGAAAGACCAAACAACACACCTCTTTATTCCATCCATTCAGATCTCGACTCCTTTATTTTATGTAATGAAGAGGACATTGATGAGCAGGTAAATGAAACTGAGACAGATCTAGACATACCTCAATGGTCAAACCAGGCACTGCATGAAGAACCCAACAACTTAAACTCTAGCAGCTTGGAACAACAACATAATGACAAGGTTGAACTTAATCTTCTCCAAACTGAAAATGAAATTGAAAAACCAAAAACCATTTTATAATATAAACAAGGTTGCTCTACTGAGACTGATATAGAGGAGTACAACGTAGGCAGCCTAGAAAAACCCAAAATGATTAAGTTATCCAAGACATTACCACTTCACACAAAACATAAATACATAAGATTGTGAAAAAAGTTTCAGGATTATTTTGTATATGGTGATGAAAACTTAAAGCCTTGTGACACAAACATTATTCAAAGAAGGTTTCCTTTCAAGAAAGACCATGACCCTTTTGAGCAAATTCTGTCACTAACAAAGAAAACAAAAGGGTATAGGCTATGTGTAGACTTTAGGTACCTAGACAAAACCTCCCTAAAGGACAAATACCCTTTTCCTAAGATAAACCATGCACTACAAAGGGTACAAGCTTCTAACATGATGTCATTGCTTGATAGTGTTTCAAATTACAATCAGGTGATAATACTTCCAACTGATCAGCATAAAGACACTTTCAAAGAACCTTGGGGTACCTACATGTTTGATCAAATGCCTTCTGGTTTGAGGAGAGCGGAAGCTATTTTCCAAAAGGCCATGGCTCTTGTTTTGAGTTTTTTCACTATGATATACATTGATGACATCATTGTTTGTTTTGAAACTAATGAAGAATACCTTTTTCACCTAATAAGGATCTTTGATAGAAGCAAAGTTTGGAAGCAAGACTCAAGGAGAAAATACAAAGGAGAGCATGACCTGTTTGAAAATTTCTGGAAAAATCCTTACACCCTGCACTCAAATGGAGGTAACAGTGTTTTCTGTTTACAAGAGCTGAATGGAGAAGAGTTATTTGGAGATCCTGTCAATGGTAGGATGATCAAGCGCCATCATTATCAAGACTCCTAGTTTGAAACTTTCATTCATTGTACATAACATTGCATGATGAGAGATCATAAAAACAAAAAAAAACAAAAACAAAGAAAGAAGGAAAAAAGAGGGAAGATTTGGAAAAGAGGTACAACCCCATACCCAAAAGATTACTACTGAAAGTGTGCAAGCCTAAATGTCACTACTTGTTCAAAAGGAGTCTTGTTTAGTCATCTAGCATAATCATGGTTGAACATGTTTTAAATTTCTATTGATAGGTTAGTGAAAGAAGGCTTGTCAGATAATTTAAACTTGACTTGTCAATAGGAATAGATTAGGAAGAAAAGGGGCTAGTTCTCAATGCTCAAATATGAACCAAAGAGAAAGATAGGGATGACTAACAAATGATGAAACACAACCCTCATACTTTCTAGTTTTGTTTGTACAAATATAAAGTTTGTGTGAAACTTGTTCTAATGTCATAGCCCACGGTAAATCAGATAGATTAATCATGGTTTAAACATGTTTTCAATTTCATGTCAGTAGATTAGATAATGAAGCCTGTCAAATAGCTTAATCTTGATAGATGAGTAATCTAGGTAGAGAGTAAAACAGTTCACTAGCATAATCTGAACTCTTGGAAGTAATAAGGGTACAAGTAGATAGATTTTTTTTTCTTTCAAAAGAAGATAATTTCAAGGGTTTTCCAGTCTAAGTGCACCCACAAAAAAAATATGATAGGCGAAGGTATGATGGGTAGGTAGAAAGAGTTTGAAGCAAACATGTCTTTCCGGATTTTAGATCACAGCTTCAAGAGAAAAAGCAGCAAATGAAAGAAGAAAAGTCCGCCCAATGGATGAGGCATTGGTCTTCATAAACTCAGAGATCTGATATTTGAAGTTCTGGATACCTCCTGAAAAGGAGCTGCCCTCCCCAAGTGGAGCCACTGTTAGTCATCAATAATTTTTGCTATTTCTAGATGACTAAGTACTTGTCCTAGATTTCTAAAAACAAGATTCATGATATTGTGAGTTTTAGAAATCTCACTACTTTCATTATCCTCAAGATAAATGTTTCACTATTCTAACTACTCTGCCATTCCCTGGTTAGCCTATCACTCCTAGAAGACCCCTCATGGGCTCATGCCACTCATCCCTGTCCCATTTTCATACCCATAACCTAAATACTCTGTTTTTCCTATGCTTAACCTTTCTACTTTCCATCTAAGATTGCCAAACAACCTACCCTTTATCATGTTCATCAAATGCCTCAAGCATTGATGGTCTTAAAGCTACCTCTGTAGGCTCTTTAGATAAATTAAGTGCATTTGATTTTGGATCTTCAATACATCAATTTGTCAAAAACTATGTTTTTCACACTTAAGGACCCTAAGCTAAGTTTTCAGTCAAAGACCAAGTAAAAGAGCCTTCCACTAGGTCACTAGGGTTTCACAGGTTACAGGGTTAATCTTGGTGTTCCAAATCAATGTTTTTCATAAGCTAAAAGTTGAATCAAAAGGTGAAAAATATCAGCACCTGTTTGTGAAAGTCAGACCAAGAAAATATCCAAGGAGGACTGCTTCGCCAAGGACAAAATTCTGCAAAAAGATAGTTGTCCATTTTGACATTTCTGCAGGAGTTTCAAGGTGGATATCAACAGAAAATTAGGTAAGGTAAGAGGTTTTCTGCTCATTAAAGGACATCCACAGCAAAGATGGAGGAAGCAGCTTATGTTCAAGGAGAAAATCAAGGTTCCTGAGACTGATTGGGCCAACAATGTGCCAAGAAAAGATCAATGCATCAAATCATAAGGAAAGAGGCACACCAGCACAATCAAGAATAAATTGAAGATTTTTAGAAGTTATAAATGAAGAAGGGAAAAAGGTGAGGTGAAATGAACAAAAATGAGTGAACTTGAAAGGGCTATATAGAAATTAGAAGAAAACACTAATGCTTTTTCTCTAACAACCCTAAAACCTAAGGTTTTAGAAATATAGTCAAGGGAGATGAAGTAAAAATGATAGGCCTCCATCATTGCCAGCAAAAGAAGATTTCATGGAACTGCTGTGTGTGTCATTATAGGGTTTGGCAAGGTAAATTTTTTCAGTACGTTAAAGGGAAATCATGAAAAAGTATCAGTGCGAGGAAGGTCAAAGCCTTCATTTTCAGTCATTTTCCCTCAAATGATCAGAGGAATCAAAGCATAGAGTTGAGTTTCAAGATAGAATGCCAAACTGATCATGAGGTCGCTATTATGAAAATGTCCAACACCAAAAGCATCGGACAGGGCTTAATCATTATGCCATGACACCTACAAACCAGAAGTGGCCAAAGAAAGTTAGTATATAGGATGGTGAAAGCTGTGATGCTTGTAAAATATGGACTTAGTATGCCTAAGGATCAAATAAGAAATATGAGAAACAAATTTCCACTCACCTCTCAAAACAAAGGCAATTTGATCTCTTAGGTAAAAATAGAGAGGTTTTAAAGAGGCTGCCATCATGCAAGTGGTTAAGCTTGTCAAAGATTTTTCAACATGTCCCAAGGATTAGAGGAAAGAAAGCCATTTCAAGGTTTCATACCACTTATTGATTTAAGAATGATTAGAAGACCTAAACATGCCAAAACACAACAAATCATGTAACTCAAGAAAAAATCTGCAAACTAAGTGCTGAAGGCATCAATAGGCCAAAGGGAGTCAAAATCCATCATATCAGCTGACTGAAGAGCAACAAAGAAAAATGCTTAGGAGGAAAAGGGGCCATTTTTATGTTTTTTTTAAGTCACCCACTGCAAAAAGTAAAAATAATATCAATGAAGTGATAAAGGGAATGAAACATTATAAAGTGGGTTTTTGCAAAGGATAAATGTGTTTAATTAAGACTATAAAGAGTCAACTTGCTTATCACTTATCTCATTGTGCATTTCAAAATAGCCAAAAACACTCAAGGGAGAAAATTTATGAGTTCTGGTCATTTTCTAGGCAAGTTTACCAGTGCTGCACTTTGGAGCAGGCGTTATGCCTAGGGCACCTGGCGCTACGCGTAGAGGAGAAATCGCAGTGTGAATTTACACTGTGCTACGCCTAGAGAGGAGCGTGTTGCACTTAGAGGTGGGCGCTATGCGTTCGCCCAATTCCACCCGACAGGAAGGATCCGACAGAGCTGCACGCGGGCAGTGCTATGCCCAAGAGAGTCCGACTCGCCCATTTTTGCCCAACGTTGTGCCCAGGAGATCGGAAAGCCTACACGACTCGTACATCGCTGCGCTCAGGAGCCTGACAGGCCTGCACGCGGGCAGCACTCACCTAGGAGCACCTGACTCACCCAGAATTCTGCACGGCGTTGCGCCTAGGAAAAAAAGGCCTCTTTTGCTTGCAAAATTTCCAAAATTGATGAAAGGGAACCCTCCAAACCACTTTCGAGAATCTGCAAAAAGATCAAGGAATTGGTAGATTGACGTTTTTACCCCTCCTCAAGTGAAATTCATATAGTAATGGTTAAAGGAAATGATCAGAACCTAGTGCCTACAAACCCTAAAGTTATCATGGTAAACCCTCTATTTTGACCTCCAAATAGCAAACTGTCAGTTAAGGGAAGTGTGAATTAGGGTAGCTGCAATTAGTTCAAGTTGAGTCCTCCTTCAAACTAAAAAAAAATCAGTCATAAGTCCACCTCCATCTCACTTGTTTGCAAGAGCTGCCCTCACCATCATTTAATTTCACTCCTCCTACCTCAATTTCACAAGCAGGTATGAGTTTCTCTAAAGGCAGCCCTAGTCATCATGTTAGGAGAAGAAGAAAGTATGAGAAGTGAAGGAGGTCAAATGCCTATGAGGCCAAATCACAAGGGTGGGAAGGTTAACAGGTTTGAGCCCCAAGACATAATAGAGATTACTTCCTCCCCCATGATTTTCACAGGTTTTCAAAATGTGGGGTGTTTTTCAGTTCTGTGAAAGGGTCAAACAAGTGAAAATTCAGCCTGAACTCACTAGGTTGTTTTTCCTCAACCTACACAACAAACAGTCAAGCCTTGCAGGGATATACTTTGAGCTATCATCAGATACCATTGCTCAGGCTATTGGACTTCCTGATGTTGGTGAGAAATGGTTCAAAAGGGCAAAGTTGGACATGAGTTTCTATGAGCCTTTCCTCAAGCCTAGGTATAAAGAGGGCTGCAAGACTATTTTCCTTTTCTCACACTTACTAGAGAGGTATGCACCCTTAATGAAGTTCATCATGAAATACTTTACCTGTGAGGGGAGATACTCCAGGCTCTACTCCTACCATGTCAAATTACTTATGAATTTCACTAGGGTCAAGATGCTTCATTTGCCCTATTACTTGTATAGGAGTATAGACAAGGTGTTTTCTGTTGTCCGCGGGAGGAGTTATACCCAAAAAATGCACAATTTTTTCCAGCACCCCTTGATCAAGATGGTGGTACTACATTAGTTGGATAAAAAAGGCATATCTTGGGATGTATTCATAGCTCATGAGATATTCACAAGCCCACAACCTCATCATCAGCCTAGTTTACCCTCATCATCTCATCCTCCTCCCTCCACTCCTCCATCACCACCTACAGATCATGCCTCATCATCTACACAAGCATCATCTCCTCAACAAGACCTCTCTTCCTCACCTTCTCCTGATGCATTAGAACAAGAAGGAAATGGCAGTGAGCAAGACAGTGACAATGAGGCTGATGGTGACAATGAGTCAGCCTAAAGTGAAGATGAGGGTGATGACGATTTGAGCCAACAAGAGGCAGAAAATGATGAAGAGGAAGAAAATGATGAAGATATCAATGATGAGGAAGAGACAAATGATGAAGAAGAAGAGACAAATGATGAAGAGGCAGAGGAAAATGGTGCTGAAGAGACAGATGATGAAGAAGAAACAGAAAATGAAGAAAGGGCAGAAATAGAAAGTGAAGAAAATATAGACGTAGGTAATGAAGAAAAGGGCAGCGAGAAAAACAGTGACAAAGAGACAAAATATGATGAGTTGAGCCAGCAAGACGTAGAGAACATGGAAATAGAGGAAGAGGATGACAATGAAGAAGATGAGGAAGATGACAGTGAAAGAAAATTGAGCAGTGATGAAGAAGAAGTCATCCATGAGGCAGAAGATATGGAAGAGGATGACAATGATAAAGATGAAAACAATGAGGACAATGGAAAAACTAAAGGCAGCACTGACACCCATGAAGCAAGCCTCAGTGATGAACAAGATAGAAAGGAGAAAAACAATCATGACAGTCATGACAATGAAAAAAGTGAAGAGGGTGATGATGAAAATGAATATCACAGAAGTGGAGAGGCCAACAGCTTCAATGATGAACAAAATGAAGATGATGATTGTGAAGAAAATGAAGAAGAGGCTAATGAAACTCATGAAAACAATGAAGGAAATGAAGGGGCCGATAGTCCAATTGAAGATCAAATCCATGATCAAGACACCAATAAGATCACAATCACACCTCTTTCATTGAACTATCAAAGAGGGCCAAGGCTTGTGTTTTTTGCCTCTAAAAGGCAAGGGACCATGCCATCCACCTTAGCTCAGCCACTAGACAAAGGAAAACAAAAGGTAAAGGAAGAAGAAGAAGATCATGAGGTGGAAAGGGAGTTTGAAATCATTCAGGTGGAAAATGATGAGGAGAATGAAGAAAGGATCTCAAACTTGCTCATCCAGAACAAAAATGCACTCATTGAAGACCTCCAAGAAAATCTTAATAGGGCCAAGAGTGTAAATGATGCCCTTGAAATGGAGAACAGGCAGCTAGGAGCACAAATTATAGTTTATGATTCTAGAGCCATCATGGCCCCAAAAGAAGCCCAAAGGGAACAGGTAAATTTGGAAGAGTTCATGGGCACTTATGAGGAGAGTGAGGATGAAGAAGGGCAATCTAGGAGGAGACCTAGAACCATGCGGTTGAAGAAGGCATTAGCAAAGCAAAGGGAACAAGAATCAACCTTAGTAGAGCAGCTCCCTCTAGATGAGTTGTTGGCCATGGAGTTAGCACATGATCAGGAGCCTTGGTTGGAAAGAGCTAACATACACTTGGAGGCTAAATTGAAGAAATAAAATCAGGATCTTGATCTCCAAAGGAGGATGGCCAAGAATTATGCCTGGAGAAACCAAGTTGCAAGGGATAAACTCAAGAAGGCCCAAACCAATATCCATGTGCTAAAAGAGGCAAAAGGCCAAGCTAACATTGGAATTTTGGCACAAGCTTCTCTATAGGTCTCTCGAAACCCATGAGGCACACATCCACCAAATTTGAGAGAATTTTGATAATTTTTGGTTTTTTGTTAATTTGGAGGCCTCTAAGTGCAGCACCCCTGGTGCTATGCTTTCATATCAGGCATATTAAGAGGGAGAAATTTATATTTTTGGAATCCTCATGAATATTACATTATTCCCACCAAATTTCAGAGCATTTGGAGCATTTTTGACCCCTCAAAAGGCCAAAAACCACCTCATTTTTCACCTTTCTGCCTCATTTTCAGACTTGGCTTTACGCCTAGAGCCATCTTGGAAATTTTGATTTTTGGAAAACTAAATAGAGCTCAATCAGAAAACCAATGGTATATTTGGAAATTAGACTCAACCAGATTTCCAACGGGCCATCACGGAGCAAATTCTGACATCGGGAAGGTCACCAAAACTTGGCTGCAAGTGGACATATTTTCTGCCTGGGAACGTGCTCTGCGTTCAGACCAATTTTGGCATTTTTGGCCAAAAGTCAACAAAATACACTCATTTATTGTAAAATGATATTTTCATGTTTTTTGAGGCAAATCAATCCAAAATTAGGTGCTAGGAGTTATTTTTGCATTTATTTCATGAGATATTTATGCCTTGGGCCTTGCATGGTCTCTTGGGCATAAACGACATTTATGGATGATTTTGAAATTTTCAAACTGTAATTAGGGTTTTTTCCCTCCTTTGCTAGATAAATAGAGCATGAGGGCTTCATTGTAAAAGGTTGGAATTTGATGACTCTTTGGAGCAATACATATTTTTTTGGAGATTGGAGAAGAAATTGGTGTTGTGGAGTTTGTGAATGGTTTGTCTTGATTGATAATGGAGAAGGCTCCTTGCAAGATCCCTGAGCTTGGTTGATGGTGATTTGCTTCTATTCAGTTATTGTTTTCTCATGTATCATTGTGTTTAATCCTTCTAAACTATAGTAGGACAAACGCTTTAGACTAAGAAATGTTTTCAAAGGCACCTTAGCTCTGTTTGTTCTTCACTGCCTCTATTTTTTCCTCTGCTGGGCCTTTTTAGAGAATTCTTAATTGCTCTCTAGACCCCCCAAGCTTGTTTATTTCATGAACGGTTTAATATAGTAGGTATCAAAGATGATTTATGGTTATCCCTGCTTGTTTGATGTTTCTAAACACTGTTCTTGAGGTCTCTCTCCAAAGTACCATTGTCTAGGTTTGCCAAAGAGGCTATGTTTCGATCATACCCTTTGTCCATGCTTGAATAATTGTTTTGGAGATCTTCATAGATATGATAAATGATGTTTAGGTGTTCCCTCTTCTTTTATTAAATTTATATGTGTATCTTGAATGTTTTCTAACCTTGAAGGTGAAATCACTAGAAGTTAAATGAGTTTCCCACCTTCTATATTTCATTGGATTGTATGTCTGAAATGCTTATTTGCTTAAGTTGAATCAAAGAGTTATTGGTGTGCCCTGTCTATTGATTTCTTCTTCATGCTAAATAGTGTTTAAGTCCTCCTTATTTTGAGTACATGATAAAGGATTCTTTATTTTCCTTTGCCCTATGTTGTTTCACAAACTTGATGTTCATTTCTGATCTGAAAATGGAACTATTTGTAAATGTTGTGAAAAGTATCCATTTTCATTGAATTAAGTGTGAAAAGTATTCTCCATGTCTTGCAAGTTAAACAAAGTGGTTTTGATAAGCTTTCTGAGTCTTATGTGTGAGGGAATGTTAATTATATTTACTGTTTAACATCTTAAATCAGAAATACACAGTAGATGAACTTCACCATAACATAACACAACAACATGATGAGGTAGTTCACCCCTCCTGGGCTAAATCTGTCGGGTCCAAGGCTCCCAATGGGCATGTCCTTGCTCTATTAAGTTGATAAAATTGGTTATCCATTGATAAATATGCATAAACAGGAAAAAATAGCTGTGAAATTGAATTCAGAAGACAGAAATAAGCTAAAATGGCTTTTGTTTCACCTCAAATAGTGAAGTATAGCCCAATACAGCTCCATTTCCCTAAAGAAAAAGTGGCTGAAGAACACCTCTATTTTCTTTGCAACTTGTCCCAAACTCTCCAGAATGCTCAGAATACCCAAAATTGACTAAAATTTCGTCCAAATTGGTTCAATGTTGAGGGAGTTATGGCAAAAACAAATTTTTGCCCAGTGTCCCCAAAAATCCTCCTCCAAAACTGGAGGAACTCCAGTTAACTCAACTAAAAATGGCGGGCTTGCCTAAAAAGGCAAAACGGTGCTAAACTAACGGAGCTGTTTAAGTTGGCATTTAATTTTAAGTGGGGCGGTCACATGTGACCATCGCCACACCCTCCATTTAATCCACCACTTAAACTATTACTCAAACGGTCACATTAAACATTTAAGTGTGAACACATTGATGTGGCACTAACAAAAACCTTGACTGCCTGTGTGTAGCCCCCCGGTCTCCACCATATGGTCGCATGGAGTATGTTGTGTGGGGGGCTGGCCCCCATTTGCCGCAGCCCAAACCCACATTAAAACTCAAATATACGTTGACGCCTAAACATGTTAAGACACAACGTATAGCCGAACTGGTTGGGCCGCTCTGCTGGCAGGCAAGAGGTATCCGTTTCAAATCCCACGGACTCCATATATATTTTAGCCATGACCCCTGGGCCATGTGGCAGCCTTGGATTGGCCCACAAATTTCAAATTCAACCCATTAACAAATCCAAATCTGCCACTTGTCAATATACCATTCGTCTAGATGGAATATTCCTTGGAATTTTTCGAGGAATATTCCAAGGAATATTCTCATAATATTCTTTGGAATATTCTTTTTTTAATATTTCCAAAGTCAAAAGTCAAACTTGGTCAACTGATTTTTTTAAGGATACTGAAAACTTCAAACCTGCATAACTTTCACATACGACGTTAGATTTGAGTCTCGTTTGTAGTGCCAGAGACATAGTAATGAGGCCTTTCCGGTCGTTCAGATTGCAACCAATTCTGAGCATTTCCATTTTTGAACATTTTTTTTAACTTGGACATGATCACCTGATCACATCTCCCAAATGGGAAGCTTTTGGACCCCAAAAGCTCTCTGATTTACAGAAATTGAAGATGAGGAGACTGATTCTCCACTCTTCCAACCTTGAACCACTGAAATCTTCCTGACTTCATCAAATTGAGCTTCTCATAAAAAGATAAATTCTTCCTTGAATCCGCTAATCGACTGTTGCTAACCTTGACTGAGTCATGATGCAAATTTTTGAAATTTTCAGAAAAACACCTATAATTTGCAGAAATAATATTGTTCCTACAATGGTCTACCTTCAAAGGAAACTAAAATTGAGATTCACCTTGCCAACTATCCTTATGGTGAATTTTTGTCGAATGAGCCATGTACTTGTGTCAATTCCCGACCAAGTTTTCTCACCATACCAATGCCATTCTGAAACTATCAATGACCCATGCTGAACTTTGTGCCATCTTTGCTTGCATGCTTTACCCTCTCATGGATTTTTGCACCACCTTGCACCGACACTTTGTTCTCTGCACCAATCGACACCAAAGGCACTTTCTGCAACATCTTGTCATCTTCTTCCAAAGATGACCTACTTTCAGACTAAAACATTTCATCATTTACATCAGAAATAACATGAAAAGGATTATGTACAAAATATTTTTGCTTAATCATCAACAAATTTAGATTTTGAATTGCATTGACAAGCCTTTTCAATTGCCCTGCATTCACTAAAGACGATTCTAGCTTCTTCCGATTTGCTCTCACAAATAACTCCTTACCATCCTTGAAAAAATGGTACTTGTTCTCATGGCGATGGAATATCGCTTTTCTGTCATATATATAGGGAATACCCAACACCACACTTGTAATGTCAAGTGGTACCACGTCTAGTTCAACCAAATCAACATAATGAGCTGTTATGGCGAAGCGCAACATGCACTTTCTTGAGACTTGTAAATTAGCATCCTTGCAAATCCATCCAAGTGGATATGGCTTTGGATATGGAATGGTCTCAAGTTTTAGCTTCTTGACTAAGTCTTCTAAGATGAGATTTTCTCGTGACCCACTATCAAATAATGTGTCTATCTTTGTGTGTTTTGAGATTATCCTCACATGAAACAACTCTATTCTCCTCTCTTCATTTGGAGCTTTTATGTGACAGTTTAAAGTGCTAGAATTGGGATTTGTTTCCTTGACAATCTATTTCCCCTTTATGTTCTTTAGTATCATGGCTATGCTTTTAGTTTCATCACCTAATTCAGACCCTAAGTCTTGTTCAGCAGTTGCGACCGTTTTTCCCTTTTCTTTGGCCTTATCTTTGGTTTTAAATTTTTCTGGTTTCAGCTCCGGATGAAGCTTCCAACAATGGTCTTCATTGTGGCTTGTTTTGGAACAATTTTTACAAAATAATTTTCCTTTTTCTTTCCTAGAGTTTGCATCTCTTTTTCTACCTTTGCCTTTAAATTCACTACCCTCATTCCAATCAAAATATTGCTTACATATAGCCTTTAAATGCATGGTTTGGACACAAACCTCGTCTAGACTAGTAGGATTAAACATAAGGATAGTATGTATAAGATAGCTATGTAAACCACCTATATATTTCAGCAAAGTATCTTGACTATGCAAATCAATTCCAAGTAATAAAGCCCTTCTTCTAAACTCTTGAGTGTAATCTTGAACATTTTGTCCCTTAAGTTGTCTAAAACTTTGCCAATTCATGATAGCCTTTTGTAAATGAGCTAATGGATAAAATTGTTGCTTAATTGTGGAAATAAATTCAGCCCATGATAAAGTGATCTTAGCATTTTTTTTAATTTCATCCTTGGTCTTGGCCTCCCACCATACCAATGCTGCTCCTTCCATTATTAAAGAGGTTAATTGAATCTTGGTCTCGTCTTCATGAAGGTTTTGTATCCTCAAATAAACTTCCAACTATCTTATTCAATTGTCAAGTTTCTCTGCATTGACCTCACCATTAAACATAGGCAACTCAAATTTAACATCAAGCTTTAAAAATGGACTTTTACCAGTAGTTTTAGACTTGTGAGATTGATTCACCGAAGTAGAGGATGACGATGTAGAGGAAGAGGATGAAGATGGGGATGGTGGATCACCATTTCCTCTGTGTCCTTTATTTGACTTGTCATCACTTTTCTTTCCTCCTGAAGAACCCTCTTCTTCTTTCTGGTGTCTACACCCTTCTTCAACAACCCTATCATTCCTTTCTTGGTAGAGTATCCTTACCATCTCTGTCATGTCTCAGGAAAGCTTTCTGGAATACCCGTTCTTCTTCTTTGGGATCAATGTCTTCAGGAGCTTCTCCTTCTCTTGAAGACATGCTTGAAGCTGCTTCTATGGATCTTGGAGGTGGCTCTCTGGCCCTTCTTGGTTGTGGATTACTTTGTGCACTAACCAAGTGTCCTTCACCTATCTTCATTTTAAGCCTAGTAAGCATCAAAACTTGCAAACAATCAACTATATCTTTGCACAAAACAAATGCTGAGTAAAAATCTAGATCCTAAGGCTCAAATCCTTAGATCTGATACCATTTGATCTAAAAATGGAACTATTTGTAAATGTTGTACAAACTATCCATTTCCATTTAATTAAGTGTGCAAAGTATTCTCCATGTCTTGCAAGTTAAACAAAGTGGTTTTGATAAGGTTTCTGAGTCTTATGTGTGTGGTAATGTTAATTAAATTTACTGTTTAACATCTTAAATCAGAAATGCACAATAGATAAACTTCACCATAACATAACACAAAAACATGATGAGGCAGTTCACCGCTACTGGGTTACATCTGTTGGGTGTAAGGCTCCCAATGGGAATGTCCTTGCTCTATTAAGTTGCTCAAATTGGTTATACAATGAGAAATATGCCTAAACAGGAAAAAAAAGTTGTGAAATTGAATTCAAAAGACAAAAATAAGCTATAAATGGCTTTTGTTTCACCTCAAACAGTGAAGTATAGCCCAATATAGCTCCATTTCCTTGATGGCCCTAGTGGCTCTTCAAGCTTCCCTGAAGCAAAAGTGGCTGAAGAACACCTCTGTTCACTATGCAACCTGTCCCAAACTCTCCATAATGTTCATAATACCCAAAATTGACTAAACTTTCATCCAAATTGGTTCAATATTAAGGGAGTTATGGCAAAAACAAATTCTTGCCAAGTGTCCCCCAAAATCCTTCTCAAAAACTAGAGAAATTCTAGTTAACTCAACTAAAAATGGTGGGCTTGCCTAAAAAGGCAGAACGGCGTTAAAGTGATGGATCTGTTTAAGTTGGGATTTAATTTTAAGTGGGGCGGTCACATGTGACCACCGCCACACCCTCCGTTTAATCCGCCACTTAAACCGTTACTCAAACGGTCGCATTAAGTGTGAACACATTAATGTGGCACTAACCGAAACCTTGACCGCCGATGTGTAGCCCCCTAGTCTCCGCCATACGGTCGCATGGAGTATGTTGTGTAGGGGGCTGGCCCCCATTTTCCTCCACCCAAACCCACATTAAAGCTCAAATATAAGTTGATGCCTAAACATGTTAAGACACAACGTATAGCCGAACTGGTTGGGTCGTTGTGCTGGCAGGTAGTAGGTCTCCATTTCAAATCCTACGGACTCCATATATATTTTAGCCATAACCCCTGGGCCATGTGGCGGCCTCCGGGCCTGCCACGTGGCAGCCTTGGATTGGCCCACAAATTTCAAAGTCAACCCATTAACAAATCCAAATCTGCCACTTGTCAATATACCATTCGTCCAGATGGAATATTCAAGTGAATATTATCAGAATATTCTTTGGAATATTCTTTTTTTAATATTTCCAAAGTCAAAAGTCAAACTTGGTCAACTGATTTTTTTGAAGGATACTGAAAACTTCAAACCTACATAACTTTCACATACAATGTCGGATTTGAGTCCCGTTTGTGGTGCCGTAATCGCAGTTGATTCAGGCCTTTCTAGTCATTCAAGCGTACTTGAAACCAATTCCTAATAATTTCCATTTTTTAACATTTTTTTTAACTTGAACACGAATACGCGATCAATTTCATTTCACAAAAACCTTGAGAATCCATTTGACCAATGCTAGATTTTCGTTGTAGTCCACCCTAATTTACTATTGAAACTTTCTATGAATTTTATTGACTCCATAGCCCAATGATTTGAAGATTACCTCACTCTATCTATTCTACTTGATCATCTTACCCAACCAAAACAAACAAACAAACCCTACACTTAACAACTAGCCTAAAATAAAAACCCTAGAAGTAAACAAGTTCACATCCTTTGCACAAATAAAGAGAGCCCTCTCTGAGTCCAAGAAGGATAGGTCCTAGGACTCCAAATAATGGTCTGATGTTACCCTGTGCATTCGATCTCACCAATCTAACAAATCACGGGACCATAAAATAATGGCGATCATGGTGGGACCTTCTGAGTTAGTGACAATCTAAGTATTCCTTAGGACTTCAAAAACCTTTATCAAAGAGTATCAGTGATTCTTCGACACCTCATCGCCTAACATAATGGCGATCACGATGGGATGTTCTGATTTAGTGATAATCTAAGTACTCCTTAGAAATTTAGAAATCCTTATCAAATCATAGAGAACTCAAACTGTTAGCCAAAGAGTAGAATCTGGTTGTTTCACCATCCTACAAAATCATGACTCAACTGTAGGACACATAGAAACCTTAGGGCTACATAAAGGAGCTCAGAAAACCCCAAAACATCCCTATATTGATTTTTGTCAGTTATTGGTGGTGGATCATAAACATACATCCTTAAAACAGCAAAAAACATCCACTTGGCGACTCCACAAACCTCAAATAGGCCTTCTTACTTTACTATTGTTTATAGAATTCCTTAGGATTGTGTTAAATCAACCTTCATAAGTTTAGAGACCTAGTCACACACTGTGTGAGTTTAGAAAACATTAAGAGAGGTCAGCTTTATAAAAACATTCATAGACTTTCAGCCTCTCTATACCTTGGGTTTGAAATCTGGCTTCACAGAGGATCAGTACCAGATCTCACCTAGACCCAAATCCTCCCACCAAAGTTGATGACCCAGAAACGATTTTGTGACAAACTTCTAAAACTAGAAACTCAACTATTGTTAGGACCATTCATAAAGCAAGCTCTGTCCCTGACTTACATCATACAAGAAAAATTTTCAGAACCAAGTCACAAAGTGGGATTGACTAGAATGACCTTCAGCCCTTAGATTTGTAGCAGAGTTCAAGCAGAGAAGCCTCTCCTTCCACTCCTCCCGACTTTTACCTTCTCCATCACTTTGGCTCTTTATATCCAAAATCTGCTCAAAATCATTTTGCTGGCCCAAGTACCTCTACGTCTCCCATCCACACATCCACTGTTCAAAACATTCCACTTCATCCTCCACCCCCTCTCACAAATCCCCTCCTTGTAAATCCACCTTGGATCCCATTCCCTTCCATCATGGTAGTATGGTATGCCCCCCTGGCACTGCCACAACCTTTTTTACCTTTACCACATGATTACCAATCCAAAATCCCCCACTTTACCGGAGCTGAATCCATCACTGCCCAAAAACATGTAGATGGGATAAATGATGCCTTTGATTACATGGAAATAGAAGAGGAAACCATTAAAATGAGGATACTTACACAAAGCTTAGGAGGTGAAGCCAAAAAATGGTTCAAAAGCTTGACTCCTAACATCATACATGATCTCCCTTCTCTTTACCAGACATTTATAAACAAGTGGGAAATCAAGAAAAACCCTCTCCAAATCCTCTCAGAATAAAACAATCTTAAAATAAATATTAGGGAAAGTGTCCAAGACTATTGTATTAGGTTCAATAGTGTTTACAATGCCCTCCCACTAGATAAGAAACCCCCACAAGGCTTAGCTTTAGCAAAATTTCCAGAAGGTTTAGATCTAGACATGGCCTATCAACTAAGAGAAAGAGAGCCCCTAACTTTAGAAGAAATTCAAAAGGGAGCTATAAGTGTAGAGGCTAACTTGATTGAAAAGAGGGCTAGAATGAGATCAGAAGAGAGAGTGACCTACAAAGATGAAACTTTGGCCTCAAACTCCTCATCAGATGCCAAGATTTATAATTTAGTGATGGTAATGGAAAGAATAAACTTGAGTAAAAAAATATCTCCTAGGGAAAACCAAGCAAATCCCCAAAACAGAAACAGGAATTCAAACTTCATAAGAGAACCTCCCCTAAATAGACCAAGAGAATATGACCGGCAGATCAGACCCCCTTTCCAAGACAATTATGTGGATGAAGAGGGAAGAGAGTCTGAAGAACCTGTAGAAAACCATGTAAACTTGATAGGTGCTGACAATGAGGGAGATGTTTTCCTCACTGAAGAAGAAAAAGGTTTCTTTTCCTCAGATCAAACTAAAAAAAACTATGAGGATTTGAAGACTATCAATTAAGATTTGAAAATGCTATAATGGAAGTCCATAGGCAATATGACCTTAGGAGCAAAAAGAACCAAGAAAACTACAAAAAGAACAAAGAAGGCACGGCTATTAGGAAGACACCTGAAAATACTCTTAAGAGGAAAATAGTCAGTACCAACACCATGGCTAAGAAAACTGATCCAAACAGAGACAAAACTAGCCAACCAAGTGGTGGCACAAGCTGCCCTAGTGCCTCTACTAGTGGCCCTAAAAAAACTCTTTTGTCTAAAGTCCCAAGTCAAAATCAGAAAAATAAACTTGTAGAAAAGATTATGGCTGATAAGGCTAATGTAAATATGCCTGAAACACAAGTACATTTTAGTATTGAGGGAGAGATTGCTAAAATCAAGATAACCATACCTCTCACTAAACTGGTAACCCAAGATATGTACAGATCTCAAGTTCTGAAGGTTTTGAACATGGGAAATGATACCGATACTCTAAAATTGACATATGATAAACCAAAGCTGTTTTTTGGACCTTAAGTAGAGGGAAAATACCAAGAAGGAGCCATTCCCCCTTTCTATGTTAGCCTGAATATACATGACAAAATTTTACATAATTCCATGCTAGACTCTGGTGCCTCTCACAACCTCATGCCAAAGGTAGTGATGGAGAGATTGGGCCTAGAAATAACCAAACCTTACAAAGACCTGTATTCTTTCGATTCAAGTAGAGTCAAGTGTTTGGGTCTAATCAAGGATTTATTGTCAATCTGGCACAAATTCTTGCTAAGGGCCTAGTCATGGACATTGTAGTAGCTGACATTCCCCCTAAATATGGCATGTTGTTATCCAGATCATGGGGAGCCAAGCTTCAGGGAAACCTCCAACTTGACATGTCTTATGCTACCATCCCTGTTTTTAACCAAACAAGGAGATTGTATCGGGAATCACACATGAAGTTTATGGTTAGCAGCTAAGAAAGACCAAACAACACACCTCTTTATTCCATCCATTCAGATCTCGACTCCTTTATTTTATGTAATTAAGAGGACATTGATGAGCAGGTAAATGAAATTGAGACAAATCTAGACATACCTCAATGGTCAAACCAGGCACTGCATGAAGAACCCAACAACTTAAACTCTAGCAGCTTGGAACAACAACATAATTACAAGGTTGAACTTAATCTTCTCCAAATCGAAAATGAAATTGCAAAACAAAAAAATAGTTTAGAATCTAAACAAGGTTGCTCTACTGAGACTGATATAGAGGAGTACAACGTAGGTGGCCTAGAAAGACCCAAAATGATTAAGTTATCCAAGACTTTACCACTTCACACAAAATAGAAATACATAATATTGTGAAAAAAAATTTAGGATGCTTTTGTATATGGTGATGAAAACTTAAAGCCTTGTGACACAAACATTATTCAAAGAAGGTTTCCTTTCAAGAAATACCATGAACCTTTTGAGCAAATTATGTCACTAACAAAGAAAACAAAGGGGTATAGGCTATGTGTAGACTTTAGGTACCTAGAAAAAACCTCCCTAAAGGACAAATACCCTTTTCCTAAGATAAACCATGCACTACAAAGGGTACACGCTTCTAACATGATGTCATTGCTTGATAGTGTTTCAGATTACAATCAGGTGATAATACTTCTAACTCATCAGCATAAATCCACTTTCAAAGCACCTTGGGGTACCTACATGTTTGATGAAATGCCTTCTGTTTTGAGGAGAGCGGAAGCTATTTTCCAAAAGGCCATGGCTCCTGTTTTGAGTTTTTTCACTATGATATACATTGATGACATCATTGTCTGTTTTGAAACTAATGAAGAATACCTTTTTCACCTATGAAGGATATTTTACAGAAGCAAAGTTTGGAAGCATGACTCAAGGAGAAAATACAAAGGAGAGCATGACCTTTTTGAAAATTTCTGGAAAAATCCTTACACCATGAACTCAAATGGAGGTAACAATGTTTTCTGTTTACAAGAGCTGAATGGAGAAGAGTTATTTGGAGATCCTGTCAATGGCAGGATGCTCAAGCACCATCATTATCAAGAATCCTAGTTTGAAACTTTCATTCATTGTACATAACATTGCATGATGAAAGATCATAAAAAAAAAGAAAAAAAAACAAAGAAAGAAGGAAAAAAGAGGGCAGATTTGAAAAAGAGGTACAACCCCATACCCAAAAGAGTACTACTGAAAGTGTGCAAGCCTAAATGCCACTACTTGTTCAAAAGGAGTATTGTTCAATCATCTAGCCTAATCATGGTTGAACATGTTTTAAATTTATGTTGATAGGTTAGTGAAATAAGGCTTGTCAGATCATTTAAACTTGACTTGTCAATAGGAATAGATTAGGAAGAAAATATGCTGGTTCTCAATGCTCAAATCTGAACCAAAGAGAAATATAGGGATGACTAAAAAATGATGAAACACAACCCTCATACTTTCTAGTTTTGTTTGCACAAAAATAATGTTCGTGTGTAGCTTGTTCTAATGTCACAGACCATGGTAAATCAGATAGCTTAATCCTTGTTTAAACATGTTTTAAATTTCATGTCAGTAGATTAGAGAATGAAGTCTATCATACAGTTTAATCTTGACAGATGAGTAGTCTAAGTAGAGAATAAAAGAGTTCACTAGCATAATCTGAACTCTTAGAAGTAATAAGGGTATAAGTAGACAAATTTGTTTTGCTTTCAAAAGAAGATAATCTCAAGGGTTTGCCAGTCCAAGTGCTCCCACAAGAAAAAAAATGATAGGCAAAGGTATGATGGGTAGGTAGAAAGAGTTTGAAGCAAACATGTCTTTCATATTTTTTGATCATAGCTTCAAGAGAAAAAGCAACAAATGAAAGAAGAAAAGTCTTCCCAATTGATGAGGCACTCGTCTTCATAAACTCAAAGGTCTGATATCTGAAGTTCTGGACACCTCCTGAAAAGGATCTGCCCTCCCCAAGTGGAGCCACTGTTAGTCATTAGTAATTTTTTCTATTTGTAGATGATTAAATACTTGTCCTAGATTTCTAAAAACAAGATTCATGATATTGTGAGTTTTAGAAATCTCATTGCTATCATTATCCTCAAGATAATGTTTTCACTATTCTAACTACTATGTCATTCCCTAGTTAGCTTATCACTCCTAGAAGACCCCTCATGGGCTCATGCCACTCATCTTTGTCCCATTTTCATACCCATAACCTAAATGCTTTGTTTTTCCTATGCTTAACCTTTCTACTTTCCATCTAATATTGCCAAACAACCTACCCTTTATCATGTTCATCAAATGCCTCAAGCATTGATGGTATTAAAGCTACCTCTGTAGGCTCTTTAGATAAATTAAGTGCATTGGATTTTGGATCTTGAATGCATAAATTTGTCAAAAACTCTGTTTTTCACACTCAAGGACCCTGTTATCACCCAAAAGAAATTTCAAAACATCATTGTGTCAAGTTTGTTATTGGTCATGGTTAGAAGTCAATTAGGATTTGATCAAGGGTAGGTTAGATTTTCACAAGTTCAAAGCCCATCCTTAAGTTCAAATAAAGTCTTTTTAAGGTACATAAATTGTCAAGTATCCATAATTTACATTTTTAGGTCATTTCCTAAGGTTTCATGTCAAAACTGGTCAATTAGCCAAGAAACCTTGTTTTCGTAGCACCACTAGTTCAAAAAATTTGATTTGCACTACGAAATCAATAATAGTTTCGTAGCGCAAACAGGGAAAAATACACTGTCGGTGCTACAAAAGCACGGTTTCTTAACTGTCTTGTCATCTGAGAAAAAATATGTCAAAATCCGTTGGGAAATGATAGCTTAGTGGTATGATGAGTCAGTTAATGATGAGATTCAATGTACTTACCCACGCTGCAGTCATCATGGTCATGATAGGGTATGAATGAGGCATCATTCAGTTATGAGATGACATTTTAAATTCAAATTTTTTCCTAATTGGTCATTCTCATTTCCTTTGACTCCATTCGAGGGTCTAAGCTCCGAAGTGTCAAGCCAAACTGGTAACTTTTCCATACAATTTTTCTACATCTTAATCAATCGAGGCTGATATAAACTAATCAAGCAAGGCTATTGTTTCACATATTCAAGCAAGGTTGATTCAATTCATCAAGTGAGGCTGACAAGTTTTCTGTGAAGCATGGCAAAGGAAAAGAAAGTCCACAGAGGGGGACACTGCTTGAGACATGAGCCTGAAGATATGAAGGCCATAATTGAAGACCCAACAGTGATGGAGGCGTTCAGAAGAGTAGGTTGTCTTCGGTTTTGTGAAAAGATGCAGGGTTTCCACACACAGATGTCCAAAGAATTTGCCTTGAACTTCAATGGAACAACTACCAAGGTTGGGATGCTAAGTGTGTCAATTACACCAGAGATTATTGCTGCAGTGACAGAGATACCAAGAGGCCAAGAAACTTGGTTCAAAAATTTCAAATTTGATATGGAGCCATGCAAAGAGTTTATGAAACCTGAGTATGCATATATGGACCTCAATAATGCTATCCCTAGAAGTTGCATCAAAGACAATTATGCAAGGTTGCTGCTCAAAATTCAAAGGTATTTTACATGTGAAGGTAGATATCATAAGGTTTACACATATCATTTCAAGCTGCTTCTGCATTTCACTGGTAAGATTTCACTTGATTTTCCCTTTTATTTGCATAGGAGTCTTGCAAAAATGGCTGATAAAGTAAAAGCCAAATCTGAAGGTTGTGAAACATCTTTGTTTCATCATGGTTTGATGAAGTTATAGATTTTGAATGAGCTTTAGAAGATAGGTAGGGATTGGTCATCCTATTTGTTTATAAATGGTTTTGAGCTGGAAAGCCTAAATCCTGCTAGAAACCCTAAAACTAAAGGAACTCCATCACCACCAGTAGCAAATTCTAGTCAACCTGTGGTTGCAAAACCAAAGGAATTTGCAAAACTGAAGCCAAGGAAACAAGTTGCTAAAAGGACAGATTAGACACAAGGGCTTGTGATCTGAAAATGAAAGTATTTGTATTGTTGTGCAAAGTATCCATTTCCATTTAATTAAGTGTGCAAAGTGTTTATCATGTCTTGCAAATTAAACAAAGTGTTTTTTGGTAACTATTTTTGAGTTTATGTTTGAGGGAATGTTAATTAAAATTATTGTTTAACATCTTAAATCAGAAATACACAGCAACATAGCTTCACCATGTTGGCAATATGATGCAGAGTGTTGTCCTTGATGGCAACTCACTTGATGAAGATGATGGCAACCTACTTGACGAAGTTGTTCTTGACTTGATGGACTTGTTAATGATTTAAATATGATGTGTCTACAGAGCAACTCAGATGTAATGGTGAAAGGAATTCCAGTATGTGCTAAACCAATGATGAAAAGTGTGTGTCACAAGGCATACGCGGGTTTGTCTAGGAGAAGTAGCGTATGCACGAGGAAAAGTATGTGCCAAGTAGCGTATGCTCAAATGCATTCTAAATGTATAAAACCAGGGGTTACTACCATGGTATTGACCCATTGTATTGAGCATTGAATATCTAATTGATCCCGTCCAGGAATACCATTAGAAGTGATGTGGTTTTGGCTCATGGTATTGACAAAGGCTAAATCTATATAAGGAGAAGAAAATCATTGTGAAAAGTGTGTGCATGAGTCTGGGTTTGAATGTATACTTCACTCTGACATATGTCTGAATGGAAAGGGTAATAGTTTGATGATAGATATGAATCTATGATGCACCTATGAAGAAAGTGATGAAGAGGGATCTCTAGATCTGAAATGTATACGTATCATCTGGATCTGTTTATGGAATGATTTGATTTGTGATCTAGAAAATCTTTGTTGAAGTAAAGAATGAAGATCTGAGCTGTTTATCTGTTCTGGAGAAGATGTATTTCCCTAAAATGTCTGAAGATCTATACGCAGGTTCGTTGAGGAGAAAGCGCGTATATATGCAGCTTGTATTCAGCGAAAGCACATACGGGAATTGAAATCAGCTCTGAAATGTGTGCAGATGTATACGCAGGTTGGTATTCATGAAAGCGCGTATATACGTAGGATCATTGAAAGGAAAGCGCGTATGAAAACTAGGGTTTGCTGAAGTATGTGGTATGAAATGTCTGATCTGTTCTACTGTATTACTGCTATCTGTATATGATGTATTCATACGGTTCTGGGTTTTTTGAATATTGATTATGTTGCTGACTATGTTGAGAAAAGATCAAGTTGTTGATTGATTGGTTGATGATTCATTAAATGAATTGATAAGGGTATAAGTTTCAGTTTGATGTGTGATTGAGCTTAAATGTGTGGAGTGGGTCTAGTCTGAAAATATGATGAAAAGTGGCCTGCAAGTTGTGATCTATTGAAGCTATTGGATCCAGTATGAAAATTGATGAAACGTGGTCCATGGTGGTGCGGGGTTGTAGCCCGGTGGGGGGGTTGTAGCTCCTTCCGGTGGTAGTTGGTCGCGAGAGCAGGGGGTTGTAGCTCCCTTCCAGGAGAGGCTGGTAAACGAGAGCAGGGGGTTGTAGCTCCCTTCCAGGAGAGGCTGGTAAACGAGAACAGGGGGTTGTAGCTCCATTCCAGGAGAGGCTGGTAAATGAGAGAAGGTTGTAGCCTTCTGCAGGTGGGTGCCTGAGTGCTGGTATGAGTCTGCGCCAATACATGGTTGTAACATGTTTTCTTTATATAATAAATATTGAAGACTGAGACAATGGTAGCGGTGGTTTTCTCCCGACTTGGGTTTCCACCTTAAATCCTGGTGTTCATGTGTGTTGCTTATGTGTGATGGATTATTACGTGTATTATTGCACATGTATACTTTACTAACTAAACATACGAAGAATGAATGATGCATAGATCTAAGTCAAGAAATAAATGCATAATAAGATCTATGTGTATACACAAGTTTATGAAGGATATCCATGTGTATATGCGAGTTGGGCTGATGAAGTAGCGTATGGGTTTTAGAAAAAGAAAAAATTAAAATATTTGAGTATGCCCTAAATACTCATTCCCCCCCCCCCCCTCTCAGTATTTTTTCCAACAATTGGTATCAGAGCAGGTCCTTTTGCAGAAGCTTGATCGCTTGAAGGAGATCCGTCACAATGGGAAAGAAGCAAAAGAAGAAGGCTACTCAAGGAAAGGAGATATCCCAGAAAACATGTGTAGCAGAAAATGAAGAAGAGGAAAAAGGTATTGATTGTTGTTCTTGGGATTTATTTTCTCTCGCATGCAATGGTGAAGATAGTGAAAGTAATATTGTGGATCAAGAAACAGTTCTCAAGATCCAAGTTGAAGATCAACAAATATTATTTAATAAGAAAGAATCTGTCTACAAAGATATGATCTCTAGACTGAAAAGGTTGTACGATGATGTAACCAATCGAAGTAAAGGTCTTGAAGCAGAAATCGTCTCCCTCAAAGAAGATATGGAAGAATCAAATAAGAAGAATGCAAGACTTGAAGCAGAAAACATCTCTCTGAAAGCAGATCTGGAAAAATCAAATAAGAAGAATGAAAGACTTGAAGCTGAAATCATCTCTCTCAAAGAAGATCCGGAAAAATCAAATAAGAAGAATGAAGAACTGAAGCAGAAATCATCTCTCTCAAAGAAGATCTGGAAAAATCAAATAAGAAGAATGAAGAGTTGTTACAAACATGCGAAGAACAAGAAAATTGGTTGAAGGAAGAAATATTAAAATTGAATGATCAAGTAGAAGAAGGAAAAAGGGTTGAAGAAAGCATGAAGAAGCAATGCCAAAGTTTGGAGGTTGAGGTAAATATTCTGAAAGGTAAATTATAAGAAAAAGATAAACTCTTGAGGTTTCAAGATAGTACTAAGATTCTGGACAATATTCTTAGTAGTCAAAGGTCTCCCTCTGTTAAATTTGGTCTTGGTTTTCCTGAAACTGTTAAAGGAGAATCTAGTTCACAAGGAAGTGCTAAAGATTCAAAGGATATCAATGCGAAACCTGAAGTGTTGGAAGAAACAAAAGGTCAACCGACAATCATGGACTCTCAAAAGAAATCATTCCCTCCTAACTATATAAGCATCAATAATGTTGAATGCTTTAAATGTCATAATTATGGGCATGTTGTAGCCAATTGCAGAAGAAGAATGTTTCAATCACATACAAACAGATTCTACACAGAAAGGTACTTTGGTTTCTTCAAGGGATATTGTTTTTCATGTAGCAAGTATGGCCAGAAAGCAGCTAATTGCAATAGAAGTAAGAATAGAAAAAAAAATTATGATCCTTATGCTTACTTTTCTGGTCACATAAGATGTTATGCTTGTGATAAGTGTGGTCATGTAGAAAAATAATGCAGGATGAACAGATCTGAGAAATTGGATAATTTTCAGCACACAATAAGAAAATTCAAGAAAATATGGAAAAGGAAGGAGGACCGGTCATAAACGTAGGAAATATTGACCCTACTACAGTCATCCGCTTCTAAAAGCTTACTTTTTATAAAGACTGCTTGAATGATGTGAGATACATTCTGGTGGTTAGTAATGTATCATCACAGGGGGAGCAATGTATGGTGATCGACTTGGTTATTCGGGTTATGTTTATTTCTGACAGTGCATATGTTGTGAAGAAGACAGGTACAGGTGGTACAAATTCAGGGGGAGAAGAAGGAGTGTGAAATTTTCAGTATTTCACTTTCCATACACGAGTTTAATGAAGTAAAGTCGCGTATACACACGAGTTACAGTGGAGTCATCCACGTATGCATTCATGATAAGAAAATTAGTATGAAAGCTGAAGATCAGGAACTCAGGTTCAGGGGTAGCATCAGTATGACTATTAATGATTGCATTATTGACATTATATCTGCTTATGTCTCAGCTCTAAATGATGATGACATGATACATGATTTATTATGATGATATTATGGATAAGTCCTGATTGCTTTTGATGAAGAGTATTTTGTTTTATGGATGAGATGGAAATCTTATGATTCAAAGATATGAATAGATCATGTAGAGTTTGTTGCTACGGTTCGGAACTTTTATACATAATTTCATCACATGTTTCTTCATGATATAAATCTTGAAGATTTTGGTGATATTAGATCACTTGGATGATTGCTTGACTCATATTGAAGAAGTTGTTCTGGAATGATAATTCCTCTTGGGAAGAATATGTTGATGCTGCAATGAGTTTGAAGGCTTGGTTACTAATGTGCTTATGCTACAACCATTGGATGACACTTGAAGACACAACTACATTTTCCTATCTATCTGCTCTCATATATTCCAGCGAAGCATTCAAATATCTCAAAAAAAAAAAAAGCTGAAAACTGTCTTTGCCTCACAAAGGATCAAATCTGGTTAAAATACAGAATCTGGAATTGGATACGTGGATTTCCTGAAACACAGTCGCATATATATGCGAGTTCATAAACAGAAGACCACGTATGTGTGGTTGCTGACAATTTTTCTGGGTCATCATTTCTTCAGCACAAGCTGTGGTGTTGTTTGGTATCTCTAATGCTATTTGGAGTCTCTGGTGGTATTTCAGCTCTTATATTTCTGTTTCATTCTCTGATTTTGGGTGAAGATGCCTTGATGATTTGCTGTTGAAAGTGTTTAGGATGCAAAAGCAAAGGGGGAGCTTTGGTCATATAGAAAGGATGCATTGGATGCACAGTTTCAGGGGGAGCATTAGTCTTGCTGAGTATAATACATTGTTGGCATTATGATGGTTCTGAAATATGATCTCTGTTGAGGTCCTTCTAGTATTGGTCATGAAAAGTCATATTTGTAATTTGATGAAAAGGTCATGTTGAGACCTATGATGTAAAAAAAATTGTAATATTCAGTCATGTAAGGACTTGTTCAAATTTGTAAACCCATTGGGTTGGGTAGTTGAGTCAAAATGTGTAAACCCTCTTGGTTGGGTACTTGTGTCACATATGTAAATCCACTTGGGTGGATCATTGATGTAATTATGAGTCCTTCGTGATAGGAAAGGTCATAGAGTCATGTCCTTCATTGAATATTATGTTTGAACATTTAGCATGAACTCAGGGGAAGCATGGTAACTTCAGTGCACATCAGATCTACAATGCTCTTCTTTCTACATGAGGAGAAAAACCTTGTGTTGGTTTTTGATCCGCCCTTTGCCCTTGATGTCAAAGGGGGAGAGTGACATGGTGTTTGAATAAGGGAAGAATATCATTATGCTTAATGTATCTATCTGTTGTGGTGATCAAACACCATCGTGGTTGCCATCAAGTCCAAAGGGGGAGATTGTTGGCAATATGATGCAGAGTGTTGTCCTTGATGGCAACCCACTTGATGAAGATGATGGCAACCTACTTGACGAAGTTTTTCTTGACTTGATGGACTTGCTAATGATGTAGATATGATGTGTCTACAGAGCAACTTAATTGTAATGGTGAAAGGAATTCCAGTATGTGCTAAACCAATGATGAAAAGTGTGTGTCACAAGGCATACGCGGGTTTGTCTAGGAGAAGTAGCGTATGCACGCGGAAAAGTATGTGCGAAGTAGCGTATGCTCAAATGCGTTCTAAATGTATAAAACCAGGGGTTACTACCATGGTATTGACCCATTGTATTGAGCGTTGAATATCTAATTGATCCCGTCCAGGAATACCATTAGAAGTGATGTGGTTTTGGCTCATGGTATTGACAAAGGCTAAATCTATATAAGGAGAAGAAAATCATTGTGAAAAGTGTGTGCATGAGTCTTGGTTTGAATGTATACTTCACTCTGAAGTATGTCTGAATGGAAACGGTAACAGTTTGATGATAGATCTGAATCTATGATGCACCTATGAAGAAAATGATGAAGAGGGATCTCTAGATCTGAAATGTATTTGTATTTTCTAGATTTGTTTAAGGAATGATTAGATCTGTGATCTGGCGAATCTGTGATGAAGTAAAGAATGAAGATCTGAGCTGTTTATCTGTTCTGGAGAGCTGCACTACCCTAAAATGTCTGAATATATATACGCATGTTTGTAACAGAGAAAGCGCGTATATACGCGGGTCGGCTTCATCAAAAGCGCGTATGGAATGTGAGACAGCTCTGAAATGTATGCAGATGTATACGCAGGTTTGTTTCTGTTAAAGTGCGTATATACGCAGGTTCTGTGAAGTGAAAGCACGTATGAAAACTAGGGTTTGCTGAAGTATGTGGTATGAAATTTCTGATCTGTTCTGCTGTATTACTACTATCTGTCTATGATGTATTCATACAAATCTGGGTTTTTTGAATATTGATTATGTTGCTGACTATGTTGAGAAAAGATCAAGTTGTTGATTGATTGGTTGATGATTCAATGAATGAATTGATAAGGGTATAAGTTCGATTGATATATGATTGAGCTTAAATGTGTGAGTGGGTCCGATCTGAAAATTATGATGAAAAGTAGCCTGCAAGTTGTGATCCTGGAAACTATTGGATCAGTGTAAGTGTTAAACGTGGTCCATGGTGGTCTTGTGAGGTTGTAGCCTTGTGGGAGTTGTAGCTCCTTCCCGAGTGGTAGGCAGTAAAGCAGAAAATGGGGGTGTGGATCGCTCGGGAGAGGCTTGTAAACGAGGCGAGGGGTCATAAACTCCATCAGGAGAGGTGCAGTGCGCAGAAACGAGGGGTTGTAGCTCCCTTCCAGGAGAGGCTGGTAAACGAGAGAAGGTTGTAGCCTTCTGCGGGTGGGTGCCTGCGTGCTGGTATGAGTCTGCGCCAGTACATGGTTGTAAGATGTTTTCTCTATAATAAAATATTGAAGGCTGAGACAATGGCAGCGGTGGTTTTCTCCCGACTTGGGTTTCCACCTAAAATCCTGGTGTTCATGTGTGTTGCTTATGTGTGATGGTTTATTCTGTTATTACTGCACATGCTTACTACTAACTAAACATCTGACGAATGAATGATGCATAGATCTAAGTCAAGAAATAAATGCATAATAAGATCTCTGTGTATACGCGAGTTTTATGAAGGATATTCGCGTGTATATGCGAGTTGGGCTCAGTAAAGTAGCGTATGGGTTTTAGAGAAAGAAAAAGTAAAAGATTTGAGTATGCCCTAAATACTGATTCACCCCCACCTCTCAGTATTTTTCCCAACACACCATAACAACACAGCAACATGATGAGGCAGTTCACCCCTCCTAGGCTACATCTGCCGGGTCCAAGGATCCCAATGGGCATGTACTTGCTCTATTAGGTTTCTCAAATTTGCTTTACAGTGGGAAATAAGCCTAAACAGGCTGAAATAGCTATGAAAATGAATTCAGAAGACAAAAATAAGCTAAGTATGGCTTTTATTTCACCTTAAACACTGAAGTGTAGCCCAATGCAACTCCATTTCCCTCATGGCCCTGATGGCTCTCCAAGCTTCCCTGAAGCAAAAATGGCTTAATAACACCTCTATTAGCTCTGCAACCTATCCCAATGACTCCAGAACTCTCATAATACCAAAAATTGACCAAAATTTCATCCAAATTGGTCCAATATTGAAGAAGTTATCATGAAAACAAGATTTTGCCTAATGTCAAGTGAAAAGCCCCACTAAATGTGGGAGAATTGGAGTTAAGGGCACTAATTTGGTGGACCAGACCGAAATTGTTGGAGTTCGCCCCAAATTAGGCGGAACTGCTTGGGATAGAATTTATTGTTAGGCAGGTGTTAGGGTGGACACATGTCCACACCTTCCACGGTTAGGTTGGTGGATAACTTAACAATCGGCGGAAAATTATCAAAACCGTGGCATAAATATTTAAGTTATGTTGGCCACATGGGCTCTGCCCTTAACTACCCACTTCAATTAACCACCGATCTACGTCATGAATATGGTTCCTCGCCATGGGTCATATGGATATGTGGGGGCTGGCCCCCAATTGCCGCCACCCAAAGTTCTTAAAAACTTCAAATAAAAAGTGTGAACTACATATGTTAAGTAACATCATGTAGCCTAGACGGTTAAGCGCCTTTGTTGACCGATGGGAGGTTTGCGTTTCAAATCCCGTGGACCGCAGTAATTTTTAATATGCCATTTCAATTGATCTGGGGGCCACGTGGCGGCCTCTGAGCCTCCCACGGGGCAGCCAGTAATTGGACCAAAAACTCAAAAATCAACCTGTTAGCCATCAGTAAATTTTTTCATAGCAAATGATGGCTAAAACAGGTCTTGAGACTTCAAGAGATTATTTTCATGGAAAATTACTCATTCTTGAAGTCTGCTATTCCTTAACAGTATTGTTCCTTAAAACAGTGTTGTTCCTTAAGAGCTATTCCTTACCCTGCTTTTCCCTAACAGTGTTGTTCCTTATTGTTGTTCCCTTCAAAAATCCACCAAGAAAACCTGTTGTTCCCAAAGAAAAATGTTTCCTAAAAAGCTCCATTTTCCTCATTTCATGCCCCCATATCATTCATTTTCCTTGTAAAAATTCTCCTTTCCTCTCTCATTTATCCTTATTCCGGAACACCAAAAACCCATAAAAAACACATAAAACCCTTTTATTCCACTTTTTTATTAACAAACAGGCTTTAGCCCCTTTTGGCTTAACCCCCAGCTCCTTTTCTTCATATGTCCCTGCACCCATGACCGGGTGCCAAGCGCTCATCTCATAGCAATTGTTATATCACATCGGTATTTTCGCATTGTTCCTCCCCTTACCCTGTTTCCCCCGTCGATGCGATAAGCCCTTTCTTCCATGGCCACTGGTCATATATCCCGCCATATGACCTTACCCCTGCACTAAACCATAGCCCCCCCATCGCATCGTCGTTTTCATTTAAAACCTGCCTTTTCTTTATATTTTACCTGCTTCAATAAACGATACCCCGATAATATCTAAGCCGTAGATCTATATGATTTGACAGTGGTTATTAGCCCCCGCCCCTTAACTTTGGGTTTATCCATCCATCCTATGATCAAATCTATACCGTTGATATATATAATCCAATGGCTCTCGGTTAAATCAGACACCCAACCCCTCCGGGCCTACCATCCGCTACATAAACCGCTCCCCCAATCCTACACTGACACCTGGCCTCCACTTAAAAAATCCACCGAGCACTTCTCTCCATCACGCTCCCCCGTAGCCATTGGATCTTCCCCCCTAGATCCAACGGTCTACGATCAATATCACGTGATTTTTGCGTCTGAGATTTAACGTTCCAAAATCACGCGAAATAGGTGTTATTGCAAAGGCCATGTGGCACATCTCAATTGGATCGCGTTCATTTTATTGAAAACCACTTACCGCCCAAGGGCCATGCAAAAACCATTCATGGTTTTCACGAAACTGCCAATCTACCTTTTCGCGCCAAAGTCATTTTAAAGCCAGGTTTTCACGGATTTTCTCCACAGAAGCCTTCTCCACCCGCATTTCATCTCCTCTGCATACACTCCTCCACCTCCGCCAGCCTCTAAAGCAGTTTCATCCACACATCGCAGGTTTTTATAACATATTGTGTTGTTTTTTGCAGGTTTTGTAATGGTCCTTGAAGCGGAAATCCTCCCCACAGTTCATAAGGGACAGGGTCAAAGATGAGGACCCTAGCGGTCCAGATACAGGCCGAAAGCACATAACCAATGGTTTAAATCAAGTTGAATGAGGAAAAGGACAGTTTAAATGAAAAAAACAAAGCGGTTAAAGACTAAAACAGTGGATCAAAGGGAAAATCCCATCGAATAGTCAAATTTAAAAGGATTAATGCATGGGGTTGAAGATTAAAAACATAAATCTTACGGTTTTAAGAGCAAGGAACACAGATAAAGAGATCAAAAGCAAAGATTAAAGATTTAGAGGGTTTAAATCCCGACAGTTAAGGATAAAGCACCGTTTGAGGGATCAAAGTGCAAGGTTTCAAGATTAAAGGTTTAAATCATGCAGTTTTAATATTAAAACGCACTTTAAAAGTAAACATAGTCAGCAGATACAGTTTATAGGCCCCGAAGATGATTATAAGGGCATAAAGCAGAATCAAAGTTATAACAGTGTTTTAAAGCCACAAAAACATACAAATCAATAAAGGAAGCCTCCGAATGCCACATCATTGAGGCTATTACTCCTCGAAATGCCACCTACCAGCTGATTTCACCTAAAAAGAGTGTATATTAATTACACAGTCATAGATATTTCCAAAGACAACTCAGAATTAAGTGCCAGCCTACAAAAGCCTCCAAAGTCAACAAAAGAGACTGTAGTTGATGAAATTTAATGCAATAATCAATTAGCAGAGTTAAAAACATTTAAAAACTTCTCCCTTTGGCCCTTCAAAGGCCGAGAATCATTTACTCTGCATTAATTGAACAGATAGGCCTTTCTTTCACTCCACCTCCTCATTTCTTCTATAAATACTTCTCTAGAAGACAGTATATGGGTTGGTCTTTGGATACTTGTTGGATGTAAATAGCTTTTGAAGCAAGTTTTAGCTCTGTTAGGAATTGAAGATACATAAGCTGAGATGAGAAGTTTGAAGCTGTAAAGACCCACTGGACTTGAAGATTGTAACTGGTTTGAACATAAAATACAATAGCTGATTTCTGGGATCCTGGTCTATGTCAATGGTGATGTGTTTCTCACTATAATTGTTATTTTTCTTTATGTTTTCATTCTATCCACTTCTCTCTGATAAAGAACAACAAATATAGATTAGGATTTACTTCTAAAGTACCCTAAATCTCACTGATAAATATTTATCCTTTATGTTTTCTTCTAATTGTTTATTTGAGGATAATTCAATAGAGTATAACCAGTGAAGTGTTGGTAAGCCCATGTCTCCTGAGTAAAACTTGAGATTATTGTCTTTGAATGTTCTTGAAAATTATGCTTATTAAAGTTGAGCTAGAGAAGTCTATGGTTAGCCCTATCCTCTGGTTTATCTCTAACAGTTGTTTGAAAGGTTCCCTTAAAAGCATGTCAAAAGCAGGCTAGGTTAAAAGTCCTTACCTGATCTTAAGCTATTCTTTGTTTCTTAATGTTTTCTCTTGGAAGTATATCAAAATCAAGCTAGTTTAAAAGTACTTACCTAATCTTAGGCTGTCTTTTGTCTTTCTTGTGTGTTTGTTTCTTTCATCACTTTCTTAGTGTTTCATTCCATAAAATCAACTTAAAGAGATCCTTTGACATAGATGAATTGCCCCATGGACCACTCTTGAACCTTGTTGTGCAATTAAATCCTATTATGACTCCATAGCCCAATGGATTAACATTGTTTCTTACCTATCTTATCAGCTGAACATTCTTTCACTCTCTTGCACCTTCACCCTTCATATAGACTTCCTTCATCTTCATGTTATCTTGCCCAACCAAAACAAACAAACTTGTTCTTCATAACTAGCCTAAAATCATACTTAAGCTTAAATAAATATCTTTTGAAAGCACGTACATAGAGAGATCCCTCTCTGAATCTAGGATGGCTAGATCCTCAGATTCCAAAGTGGTTTTGATGTAGGCTCTGCAGCGTTTGTATTTTCTAATCTTGCAAACTACGGAGACCCTAACATACTGGCGACCATACTGGGGAATTTCTGAGTAAAAATCCTTAAAGCAAAACACTCAGTATTCATTCAAGTAAATATCAGCTTTCTTCAAGCACTACCAGCATACTCGTGATCATGATAGGACTGGTCTGAATCAGTGGCAATCTAAGTAACCAATAGGATTCTAACAAACCCTTATCAAACCTTGAAGAAATCAGCTAGTGAGCCACAGAGTAGACTTTGTTTGTCTCATCACCGTAGCTAAGTGTTGAAATAGATATAGGACACTCTCACAACCATAGGACTATAAAAAACTCAGAAAAACCCAAAACATTTCAGATTGGTATTCAGATAAATTACTGGTGGTGGACCATAAAACATTTTACCTTCCAAAGCTAGAAATTTCCACCTGGAGACTCCACAATTCTGAATTGACCAAAGACTCCACTGGGAAACCCATTCTATCATAACATCATACAAAATCAGTCAAGGAAACTCTGAGGATTAAGTTTTCTTGCTAAAGATCAGTTAGCCTATTAAAGATTGTCATACTTGGTTGAACTTTTCTTATCATCGGGTCTGAAAACACCACGTAGTTGCTTCTAAAAGAATTCATACTAGAGCCTATCCTAACCCAAATCCTCCTGAGATAGTTGATAATCCAGAAAGTATCCTTAGGAAGTCTCCTAAGCCTAAAACTTCAACTGTTGTCGGACCAGTCCATAGAGCTAATTATGTTCCCGAAAATCTCTTAGCTCTGCAAAATACACAAGTTGACTTAAGAAAACCATTCAGAACTAGGTAACTTGATGATATAGATCAGATAGACTTTGAGTCTCCACACTCACCCTTTCATAGTGGTGAACATCCTGGTAGTAAAGAAACCACTCCACTTGAACTTCATTTCATTCACAATTTTGGTTTCTCTCATCCTAGATCTGCTCAAGAATCTCTTGCTGGTACATCCACTGTTTTCATCCATACTCCCACTGTTCAAACTACTCCATTCCATCAACCCCCTCATATCTTACATCCTCCACCTGTAAACCCCCCATTTTTTCCAGAACCTCCTATCATGGCAACATGGTATGCTTCCCTAGTCCTTCCTTTACCTTTAGTCAATCTACCACAGGACTATCATTCCAAGATTCCATTATATGATGCCAGTGGTGCTACTACTGCTTCACTACATGTGGACAAGATGAATGAATATTTTGATAGAAATGAGATAGATGATGAAACTGTCAAACTCAGATTGTTTGCTCAAATTTTAGGGGGAGAAGCAAGAAAATGGTTCAAAATCTTAACCCCTAATAGTATTAATGACCTCCAAGCTCTCCATCAGTCATTCCTAAACAAATTGGAAGTCAGAAAAAACCCTCTCCAAATACTTTCAGATTACAACAACCTCAAAAGAAACACTGGGGAAAGTGTTCAAAATTATTGCACTAGATTCAATAGTGTTTATAATGCACTACCCCCAGATTTGAAACCTCCACAAGGCTCAGCTTTAGCCAAATTTCCTGAAGGATTTGATCCTGAAATGGCTTATCAGCTAAGAGAAATATATCCCTTGACTTTGGAAGACATGCAGAAGGGAGCTCTTCCTGTGGAAGTTAATCTGATTGAGAAAAGAGCTAGGATGAGGAATGAAAAGAAAGTATCAATTAGGGAGGAAACTACACCTTCCACATCTATTTCAAAAATGGAGAGAATGATGGAGGAAATGATGAATAAAATGAGCATACTTGAGAGAGCACAATCTAGGGAAAATCAATCAGTTCCCCCAAACAGAAATCAATCTCAAAATCAGAATCAGAACTTTAGGAGAAATAAACCTCAAAATAGACAAAGAGAGGATGATAAACAGATCAGACCCCCTTTCCAGGAAAATTATGTGAATGAGGATTAAGAAACCAATGAATAAACAGAGGATGACAACATAAACATGCTGGGAGTAAGCAATGAGGATTCTGTTTTCCTCCATGAAAGAAAACAAGGTCTATATACACCTTATGATGACAGAAGAACAGAAACTCATTATTATGAACAAGACTCTGAAAATGCCATCATAGGATCACCTAAACAATATGAACGGAGAAGTAAAAAGAATCAAGAGACTCCTAGGAACAAAACCTCTGACAAATCTGCCAAAAACAGCCTTGAAAATGTTTCCAAAAAGACAGCAGAAATTCATAAAACAGTGGCTGTAAATTCTGATCCAAACAAAGGGAAAACCACCCAAGCCAATGAAAAACAGAGTGTTAACCCCAACAGCACTAGCATGTCAGCTAATGCTCCTGAAAAAACCATTTTAACTGCTGTAAATACTAAAAATCAGCAAGCTGATTTTGCTGAACAAGGAGTGACTAACAAGGCTGAATCAAACATTTTAAAAAATCAGATTCCTTTTAGCCTAGAGAATGAAATTTCCAAAATCAAAATCTCTGTCCCACTTACTGAGTTAGTCACTCAAAATGTATATAGAGGTCAAATTTTGAAATCTTTAAACATAGAAGATGTTCATGACACAGTTAACTTAAATGATGATACCCCAGAGCTCATTTTTGGACCAAAAATTGAAGGAAAATTTCAAGAAGGAACTACCCCTCCATTTTACATCAGTTTGAACATCCATGATAATATTTTTCATAATGCCATGCTTGATTCTGGAGCATCACACAACCTCATGCCCAAGGTAATAATGGAAATATTAGGCTTAGAGGTAACTAGACCCTACAAAGATTTATATTCCTTTGATTAAAGTAGGGTAAGATGCCTAGGCCTAATAAAGGATCTATGTGTTAACTCAGCCCAAATACTAGCCAAGAGCTTAGTGATGGAAATTGAAGTGGCTGATATTCCCCCAAAATATGGCATGCTCCTTTCAAGGTCATGGGGTGCTAAGTTGCAGGGTACTATGCAGATGGATATGACTTATGCCACCATCCCTGTCTTTAGTCAACCTAGAAAACTCTATAGGGAAACACATGTGAAATACATGGTGAGTAACCAAGAAAGACCAGAGAATTCTCCTCTCTATTCCATACACACTGACCTTGACTCATTCATTCTTTACAATGATGATATTCCTAATGAGAAATAGTTAGTCAATGAAACATCATCAAATGTAGTGGTCACTACACATCCAAACATAGTAGCAGCAAATGATGAAGAGGAAAATAAAGAGAAAACCAAAAGGTAGTTTGATGATTTAGAAAATTACAACAAACAAATTACAGGTCTTAAGGTTAAAAATAGTCATAAAAATGATGCAGACCATGGAAATCAAAGAACAAAACCTCAAAACACTGAAAATCTTGAGGAACAAACCACAGGAAAACGTAGTGCAGACCCTTGTACAAAACAAAGTGATGAAGAATATAGAGAGGAAAACAATGAAATAAATAACAAATCTGAAAACAGTCCTCTTTGGAGCATGAGTTTTGATTGGTCTTGTACTAAAAATGATGCGGGAGAAGGAATATGGTTACACAACACTAAAAACAATCACGCTGAGGGGCATTCCTATAGATTAAACTTTCAATGTACAAACAACATAGTAGAGTATGAAGCTCTCCTTTTAAGCCTGCATTTATTGAAAAAATTAGGGGCCAAAAGAATAATAGTTCATGGAGATTCAGAGTTGATAATTAGGCAAGTAAATGGGGAATATAGTGCTAAACATCCCAAACTTAGAGCCTATAGAGATGATGCCATGGATTTATTAAAAACTTTCGATGAATTTCAACTTATCTTTGTCCCAAGGGACCAAAATGTCCTTACCAATGGGTTAGCCTTTGCTGCTAGAACTTGTCTTACACCTTATGAAACCAAGCAATGTACCACCCAAGTCAAATATAGACCAGCTGTCCCAGATAATGAAAAGTATTGGAAAGTTTTTGATGAAGACAACAAATAGAAAACTTCCTACAGTCCAAAAATGAATTTGAAACCCCAAACTCAGATTCAGAGTATGATGAAAACTGTCCTACCGAAGAAAACCCACATACTGAAGAAGAAAAGTCTCCATAGATGGCTGAAATAAATCTGTTAACTAATGAACCCAAACATATGACAAAAATTAGCACAGATTTAGAAGATAAAGACTTAGAAGTGCTGCAATCTAAAGACCAAAGCTTGCCAAAAGGACTGGTCCCTTTAGAGGAATTGTTTGACTTGAATGATGTGGCCAAAAAGCCAAAACTAGAACCCACAGAAACTGAAGTGGAAGAATGCAACATAGGCAGTGAGGAAAAGCCCAAAATGATCAAATTGTCAAAAACACTGCCAGCTCATGTCAAACTGAAATACATTGAGCTTTTTAAAGGATTTTCTGATGTTTTTGCATGGAGCTATGAAGATCTGAAATCATATGATACATATATAATTCAACATAATATAGCCGGTGACAATATGCAAGAGGATGGTGAGGAAGATGAAGAGCTGGACAGTCAAAATGAAATGAGCATTGATGATGAAAAGGCAGAAAAAGAGAATGAAGAAGAGGACAATGACAAAGATGAAGATAGTAAAGAGAATGCAGAAATTGAAGGCAGCAGTGATGCAAATGAGATAGACCAACGAGGAGGAGGTAAAAGACAGTGACAAAGAGGTAGATGGTAAGGAAGACAGTGAGGGACAAGACAGAAAAAAAAAGAAAATATTCATGACAGTCATGACAACAATCAGTCGCTCAGTGATAATAAGAATAGTGCCAGTGTAGAAGACAAAGATGAAAGTAGTCATGGTGATGAAAAAAATGAAATTAAGGAATGTGCAGAGGATGATGGTCAAATTGAAGATCACAGCCATGGTAAGGACACCACATAGACCACCATCACACCTCTTTCATTCACTTACCAGAGAGGATCAAGGCTAGTGTTTGCTGCCTCCAAGAGGCAAAGGACCATGCCACCTTCTTCAGATCAAAAGCTTGACAAGGGAAACCAAAAGATGGAGAAAGGTGAGAAAGGTGAGAGAGGCAGGCAAACTAAACAGAAGCCCCAATTCATTGACCTAGACAGTGATAATGAAGATGAGGGGATGGCTAATAGAATACTACTCCAAAGCAAAGATGCACAAATTAGGGAGATGGAGAGAGATTTTGAGATGGCTCAGTGTATCATTCAGTATTATAAGAATGAACACAAGTATTTTAAGAATATAAAAAGGGGCCTTTCTCTCCAGAAAAATATGACCAAGCATTATGCAATGAAAAATAAACTTGCTTGTGCCAAACCGAAGAAAGCCCTCATTGAAATTCAAGCACTAAAATAAGGAGAAGACCAAGCTAGACTTGGAATTTTTTCATCAGCTTCCCTACAGGTCTCTCAAACCTCTTGAAGAAGACCTCCACCAATTTTGAAGGAATTTGGGCAAGTTTTTTGTTTTTTGAGATTTTGGAGGCCTATTAGCGCAACGCCACTGGCGCTACACTTTTCCCTCAGGCATCCTCATATGTAAAACTCTACATTTTTGGATTCGTCATGGTTAGAACACTATTCTCACAAGATATCAGAACAATTGGAGCAATTTTGACCCCTCAAAAGGTCAAAAAACACCTCATTTTTCACCATTCTGCCTCCTTTTCAGGCCTGGCGTTGCGCTTAAGGCAGTCTTGGGGGTTTAACTTTTTGAACAGGTTAAAGGTTCCCAATCACAAAAAAGGCATATCTAGAAATAAGACTCAGCAAGATTTCCAACGAGCCATCACGGAGAAAAATCCGACATCGTTTGACCCCCAAAACTTGGCTGCAATAGGACCTATTTTCTGCCTAAGGTGGTGCTGTGCAAATGGACATCACTATGTGTTTTTGGCCAAAAAGTCAACAAAACACACAAATTGATGGAAAATTGATTTTTTAATGTTTTCTTGGGCAAATCACTCCAGATTTTATTGAGGAGTTATGTTATGTCATTTTTCATTTATTAGCTTAGATATTATGTGTCTTGGGCCTTGCATGGTCTTCAAGCACATAAATGACATTTATGATGGAATTAGGGTTTCTAGAAGCCTCTTATGGTTTCCACCTCCTCACTTGATAAGATAAATAGGGCATGAGGATTATATTTTAAAGGTTGGCATTTGATGAGTTTTGAGAGAAATATATGGTTTTCTTGAGTTTGAAGAAGAAATTGGTTTTATGGAGTTTCTGAATGCCTTGTTTTGATGAATGATGGAGGATAGCTTGCAGAATCCCTGAGCTTGGTTATTGGTGAAGTGTTTCTCTCTTATGTTATTATTTTCTCATGTTTTCATTATGTTTCCATCCTTCTATGCTGCAGTAGAACATAAGAGTATAGGTTAAGAAATTTTCTTTGAGGCACCTTAGTCCTTCCTGTTTCTATTGTCTTTGCATTTTCCTCTGCTGGGTTTGTTTAAGGAATTCTTACATGCTCCTTAGACCTCCTTATGCTTGTTTATTCTATGAAGGGCTCAATATAATAGTTTCAAATATGTTTTATGGTTACCCCTGCCTATTTGATGTTATTTAAAACTCTGTTTTGGAATCTCTCTTTTAAGTATTACTTGTTAGGTTTTAGCCAAAGAGGCCATGTTTTGATCATGCCCTTTGTCCATGCTTGAGAAGTTTCCTTAAATTCCTTTATAGATTGATCATTGATGTTTAGGCGTTCTCTCTTAATTTATTAAAGTTATTTGTTATCTTCAATGTTTTCTAAATATTGAAGGTGAAATCACTAAAAGTTAGATTAGTTTCTTACTTTCTATGGTTCACTGAATTGTTCATCTTGAATGCTTGCTTGCTTAAGTATAATCAGAAAGCTATTGTTTTTCCATGTCTTATGATTATTTCCTTATGTTGATCAGTGTTTAAGACCATCTTGTTTAAAAGTTATTTGTTTAAGGATTCTTCACTGTCCTTAGACACCTACTTTGTTCACCAACTTATTGTTCATTCCACTTCACACATACCTTAAGGATCCATTTGACCAAGCTAGATTTTCCCTGTTATGCATATTGTTTCATTTTTGAGATATCCATGACTTTCATTGACTCCATAGCCCAATGATTTGAAGACCTCTCACTCCACCTATTCTACTTGACCATCTTACCCAACCAAACAAACAACAAACCCTACACTTAACAACTAGCCTAAAATCAAACCCTAGAAGCAAAAATTTCACATCCTTTGGATACAATAGAGAGAGCCATCTCTGATTCCAGGAAGGCTAGGTCCTAGGACTCCAAATACTGGTCTTATGTTACCCTATGCATTTGGTCTACCAATCTACTAAATCACGGGACCCTAACAAGCCATAGGA
Organism: Pinus albicaulis; assembly: GCA_034641835.2. NCBI lineage: Eukaryota > Viridiplantae > Streptophyta > Pinopsida > Pinales > Pinaceae > Pinus > Pinus albicaulis. The sequence goes on along the minus strand of CM076583.1, from coordinate 61,746,767 downwards.
GAGCTTAGTCATTATTCCATCCCTGCAACACCCATTGTTTCTCTACACCAATATAACTTCTCAGTGCTCACAGACTTCGTCAATGCATCTGCAACATTCTTCCAAGTGTCCACCTTTACCAGCAACACCTTTTTACCCTCAACCATATCTCTCAAAAAGTGATATTGAACATCAACATGCTTTGTCTTTGAATGATAAGCAGGGTTCTTAGCCAAGAAAATTTCACTTTGGTTGTCACAATCTATCCTTATAGCTCATTGCACCAACCCTATACCTAAACACAATCTCTGCAACCAAACTGATTCCTTGCTTGCATGAGTGGCTGCCATGTATTTTGCCTCTATAGTTGAAAGATCCACTACAGACTGTATTTTACACATTCAACTAATTTCACCTCCAAATAGGCTAAACACATACCCACTTGTAGATCTTCTTTGGTGCAGATCTCCAGCCTAGTCTGCATCAACAAAACCATGGATGTCCAAAACTATGTCCAATTCTGGACTTCCCTGGTAGCACAAACCATAATCACTAGTGCCACACAAATATCTAAAAACCCGCTTCACTACTGTCTAATGCTCCTTCCCTAGTTTTGACATAAACTTGCTCAATAATCCCATTGCATGTGCAACGTCTGGTCTAGTACATACCATTGCATACATCACACTACCCACTTCACTTGTAGATGGAACATAGGATATATCCTCTTCTTCTTCTTGTGTATTGGGAAATTGTTCACCAGATAGCTTTACACCTATAGGAATAGGAAACTTCACCGGTTTACTATCCTTCATATTGAACCTCTGCAAATATTGTCTTGACATACTTCCTCTAGTTTATCCAGAGCTTCCTCTTTGCCGATCTCTCTTAATTTCCATGACCAAAATATAGTTTGCAGCACCAAGATCCTTCATGTCGAATTTGGAGAACCATTGGGTCTTCAAATCTTGGGTAATTTCTTTGTCATTTTCAATAAGCAACATGCCATCCACATACAAGACCAAATAAATAACACGGTCACCAATTAATTTAAAATACAAAAAGTGATCCTCTTTTCTTCTGGTGAAGCCAAGTCCCCATATATAAGTATCAAAGTTCTGATACCACATCCTTGGTGACTATTTTAACCCATACATAGACTTTTTTAACCTGCATACTAGTTATTTATTACCCTTCACCGTAAAGCCTTCAAGTTTCTTCATGTAGATCTTCTCTTCCAGATCCCCATGAAGAAATGTTGTCTTCACGTCCATCTGCTCTACCTCAAAATCAAATTCACCAGCAACAGATAAAATTAATCTAATTGAAGTAACCCTCGCAACAGGAGAAAAAATATCACCAAAATCAATTCCCGACACCTGGGAATAACCTTTTGCTACCAATCGAAATTTGTATTTCTCCAATTTTCCTTCTACATTCATATTTTTATTAAACACCCATTTTCTCCCGATGGGCTTCCTTCCAGCCGACAACTCCACTAAATCCCATGCCTCATTTTTGTGCAAGGATGCCATTTCATCAACCATGGCCTCCTTCCAGAGATTTCCATCCTTTAAATCCACTTCCTCCCTGACATTTCTAGGATCATCATCAGTGATATTTAAATCAAAATTTGAACAGAAAGCAGATGGAATATACCTTTATGGTTTTCCCGATATGATCTTCTCACAACTAGAGTTTGTGGCTCTTCCTCTTCTAAATCTTGTTCTGTTGTAGATTCTAATTCATCATCGTTTAGCTCAAACTCTATCTTCTCAGGTTCCTTTGGTAGGAATTCATGTTTAAAAACATATTTCACCTCTCGAAACACCACATCTTGATTATACACAACCTTCCTTGTTTCTAGGTTCCAAAGCTTGTAACCTTTTAAACCATCCTTATACCCAATAAAGATGCACCTTTCAAATTTATTATCCAACTTGGTCCTTTTCTCATTTTGAACATGTACATATGCATCACATCCAAATACCCTAAGATGTGAAAGAGAGGGTTTCTTACCATTCCATACCTCATGTGGAGTCTTATCCTCCAATGCTAATGAAGGTGATTTGTTACATAGGTAACTTGCAATCTCCACTGCCTCTGCCCAGAATTCCTGTCCTAACTGGGTACCACTGAGCATGTTTCTTGCCTTTTCCATCAGTGTTATGTTCATTCTTTCCACAAATCCATTTGGTTGAGGTGTGTATGGATTATTCTTGTGTCGTGCTATACCACAGTTCTTACAGAACTCTTCAAATTCCTTCTTGCAGAACTCTCCACCATTATCTGTCCTCAACACCTTTATCTTCTTCTTTGTCTGGTTTTCCACCAGAGCCTTAATATCTTTAAATTTGTCAAAGACTTCAGATTTCTTCCTCAAGAAATATATCCATGTATTCCTTGAGAATTCATATATGAATGAAACATAGTACACTGAATTTCCCAATGATGGAACCAACACAAGTCCAAACACATCATTGTGTACAAGATATAATATCTTGTTCGCCTTCTTAGCACCAAGAGACTCACCCAATTATGATTCCCATATACACAATGTTCACAGAAATCTAAATCTGGCCTTTCTATCATCCCCTAAGAAGACATCACCACCATCATACTTCTCATACTTGCAGAACCACTCCCTATAAGGAGTGAAGTGAAAGGATGCACCTAATTCAATCAGCCATGCCTCATGATCTACATGTGTATTTTAAGTTGAAGCCAAATACACATCCCCACCTTCATCTAAGATGGTTTTTTCCTCTGTAGAAGGAGCATCATCAGATCCCTTTCCTTTCTCAAGAGCTTTATATCTGCAGTCTTTTTTTTGGTGCCCTTCCTTTTCGCATTTCTAGCACACCATTACAGGCTTTCCTGGAGATTTAGAACTCCCTCTAGATTTAGATCTCCAACTCGAAAAATTATTTTTGTTTCTATTCTGGGACCTTCCTCATACAAATAATTCATCTCCATTCTAGCCCTCCATATTTCTCCGTCTCATTTCCTTTGACAGCAAGGCTGAGACAATTTCATCAAAATTCAAGGTAGTTTTATTGCTACCTGTTGCAATAACCAGGTTGTCCCGCGAATCTGGTAGAGAAAACAGCAAAATGATACACTTATCTTCATTTGAGATTTTAATATAAATATATGACAACTGGCTTACCAAAGTATTGAAGGCATTTAGATGCTTTTTCACCGTGTCTCAATCCTTCATCCTCAAGTTATTCAAATTTTTCCGCAGGAACAATTATCTTTCCACCGCTCTCCATATTCTTTCACCGCAAGAATTGATCCCATAGATCTCCCACTGAATAGGATCTACCACAGGCCTGAGAAAAAAACCCCTCAGCAGCAAAGGCATCCCCTTGAAGCTGAAACAAGTCCGATACCAAATGTATACTTTAACCCTGTACAAAATTATCTGCAAAGGAATTCTTAAAGACAGAAAATAAACAATAGCGAGAGCATAAAACATAAAACAGATATACTCAGAGATTTCTCCCATGGATCCCAAAACTGGGACTACTATCTTGATTATTCATTATATTCCTTTTAATATATATACATGCCGAAGCATTCATAAACCCCAATCCATTAACCTTGGATTAGAACATAACTATAGTTCCCTTAATCGGATCTAAAAAATACTAGGGGTTGAAAACCATCATGCCCCAAAACCATGTGCAAACCCATGAACAAAACCATAGGCAGGTCTACTCACCGAAAAAAAACAAAAAAAAAATTCTCGAGGCACTACCCTAGACCCCGTGTAGGGGGCTACCCGCCCCCCACAAATACCTTGACAGGGGAGGCTACCACCTAGCGCAACGTACAGGGAGGGCTACACCCCCCCCCCCCCCCCCGCGTGTGCGACTGATCATGGAATTAATATAACACATACCCAAAAAGACACAACTACCAAAGGATTTAAATGTTGCAGAACATAAACTATATCAGCATACCAAGGTGATGAAATGAAAATCTGAGACACATGTGTCATCGAATCATCAACTTCTTCTTTAGAAAGTGTAGAAATCAGTAGCGCATGGAGATTATATTTTTCCATCATCTTTTCCAAATCCTTCCCCTTGATCAGCTTTGTCGGCTTGATCTCCAAATCATACTCAAGCATGACTACAATCCATTTCCCTCGCATTCCTTATGGATCAATTTCATCAGCACATCTTTCAGCGTTGCATTTGGAACATAGGCTATGTTGTGAGAATGTAGGATGTATACCCGAAATTCCTTCAGTGCTTTCACTGAGGCCAAAGCTTGCTTCTCAATTATGTTGTATCTCAATGTTGCATCTCTTATGGTCCGAATGAAAAAGGAAATTGGTTGCTTCGTCTTTGAATATTTTCTGCATTAGTACGGCAGCCAACGAGTGCTCGAAAGTGAATGAAAATATTATGAAATATAAAGTATAATCAGGGTTGATCAATGTATGAGCACATGTTAAAGAAAATTTTACTGAATTAAATGACTTCTTCACATTTTCTGACCATCTTACTTCACTATCCTTCTTTATCATATCTGTCATATCTCTAAGGTGCTCAGCGAGATTGGGGATGAATCTCCTCAAAAATTTTATATTTCCATTGAATGGCTAAATATTCTTTTTGTTCCTTTGGAATTCCAATTGTTGAATTGCTTCAATCCTGGAGGGATCAATGTGAATGCCATCTTTTGAGATAATGTGCCCAAGTAATTTTCCCTCTTCCATGGCAAATAAAATTTTCTTCGAGTTCAACGAGATGCCGAATTTTCTGCATTTTTGAAATACTACCCTCAAGTGGTGTAAGTGCTCATCATCTAACTACGAAAATACAGTAACATCATCAAGGTAAACTAAAATAAATACATCCATCTCGTTTGAGAAAGCGATGTCCATAGCCCATTGAAAAGTAGTCCCTGCATTCTTGAGCCCAAATGGAATTTTGGCGTACATGAAGGTCCCTATGGCGTGGTGAATGTTGTTTTCTCTTGGTCATATTCATGCACCAAGATCTGGTTGTATCTGAAATATCCATCAAGAAGTGACATCCTTGAAGATCCAGCAACCCTCTACAAGATGTGGTCCATCTTCCGTAAAGGATAATTGTCCTTTAATGCAACCTTGTTCAATTTTTTTAAATCTATGCAGAGACGAATCTATCCTATCTTATTCTTTAACGGAACAAGATTAGAAATCCAATCTGAAAATTGAATAGGAATTATAATACCAGCCTTTTAAAGTCTATTTACCTCTTTTTCGATCGTTGGCAGCAGCTTGGGATTAATTCTCCTCAACTTCTGGTGGAAAGCCTTTTGATCCGGCTTGATTGGGATGGTGTACTGGATGATATCTTTGTTGTACACCTTTAGATCTGAATGCTCCCAAGTGAAAAAATCAAAAAATTCACTAAAGAGAGTTGTATATTTACCTTTCAACTCAAGGGATAAAGATCTTGATAGCTTGACCATCTTGGGATTATCCATTGTACCAATGTTCAAATATTTGACACTTGCTTCTGTGGGGACCATCGTGGGTTTTTTGGCTACATCATCATGATAAAATAACTCTTCCAAAGGCACTAGACCTCATGGAATGTGTTAGCCACCTGTAAAATTTGATTATCCCAAAAGGTGGCTAAATATATTTTTGAGCCTTCAAGGAACAATTTTTCTCACTAAAAATTGTTGGCTCTTGAAGACTTTTCGAAGGCCTCCTGCCTCTGTCCAAATCTGCACTGATATTTACTTCCTAAAAGATTCTGAAGTTCTACTGATTCCAAATGAAAGACTGCTGCAAGACCTTCATTTTCCCCCTTCTCAAACCTTCATTTTCTCCCCTTTTTCTCCATAAAAACTCCCTTGTTTTCATAAATCCTCTTCTTCCATTTATGAAAATCACTTTCCCATACTTGAAAACCCTTTTTTTTAACTATACCGAAACCCTTGAAACCCTTTCAAAACGTTGAAAAATCAATAAAAATGCATATTTTCTATGTATTGGACTTAAGCCCCGTTGCGCTAAGTCCCTAGCCTTTTCGCCCATACACCCTAGCGCCATGACCGCGCGCTGAGCCAGTCGGGAGCTTAACCGGTTTAAATAAATATTTCTTTGCAAAATATTAAAAAACCTTTGATATTTGTTTAAACCGTCGAAAATCCATTTTTAATTTTCCGCCCGTGCAAAATTATGGAGCGATCTTGACCTTCGATCTAGTCTGCAGATCGGACGGTGCGGAGCGCGCCTCCCTGTGGACCCCCCAGCCGTGCACCATTTTCCCAAAACCGGCGGTATCCATCGCACCGCCTTCGGGCAAAAAGTTGTTTTTCCCCGAGGGCCAGCGATTCCATACGCTGCTTGACACGCATCCCGAGCACTGTTCCGGAAACCGCCATCCACCGCATATTAAAGTCATCCATCGCGCATTATCGTTCGGACCTGGACGCCCAGCGATATCGCTGTGGACCGTCCGATCTGGGCCCACTGATCCAACGGTGATCACTCGCCGAAGTTGCTCGATGGTTAACGAAGGTGCGCGCGCGATAGTCGGGCCATCGTATAGCGGCAAATCAATCTCCGCCGTCGATCTGATCTGCAGATCGACGGCCCACAATTCATCGCTCGATCTCTCCATTTGACTTTCCATTGCCCAATCCTGACCGTCGATCTCTGCGCGATCGACGGTTCAGATTCATCCTCCTCCTCTGACTGCCTCGTTCAATCTCGACTGTCGATCTCTGCACGATCGACGGTTTGGGTTTAATTTTTCTTCTGCCAATTCTATGATCTCCCCGATTAATCCCGACCGTTGGATGATGCCATCCAATGGCCCCGCTCCTTGCACACGCCCTCCAATGCAGTCAACCTATAAAAGCAGGATTTTTTAATAATTTTTCGTATTTTACAGGGTTTTTATCATTTTCTCGAAATTTTCAAAGAAGATTCAGAGGTGGAGGGTGACGACCCTCCCGTCTTCGATTCGTCAAAGGAAATCATCCACAGGATGGAAATGCACGTTTCTTCAATGTTTCCTCAGGCACAGATGCCTTATGAACCCTGCGCAGCCCTGCATCGTAGCAAATAACACAGAAAATCAGGCACAAACAAAGAGTATCAGAAACGAAAACCAGAATTAACCAGAACAGAGGAATAAAGGCAGTTTTATTGGGATTACGGCTAAGACTGTTATCAAAAGCTTAACCCCCGATTTAAAACACAGTTAAAGAAGAAAGCACAAAGGATTATCAGACAGGAAACCTCCACTGCCACATATGAGTTTAATCAATTTCTCCCAGCTACCACAGAGCCACCTGTTGCCTCAAACCTTTCAAATAGAGGCCGAAGTTATTGAAGAAGATCAGATTTCGCCTCAGCACAGCCGGAAAAGTTACTTCTGCAATGAAACTTAATGAAAACGATATCTGCAGAGTAACCCTAGCGTCACGCAGAGCCTCAAAGGTCAACAAAAGCTCTCACTGAGCTTAATATTTATGTAAAAACATTTAATACAGAGTATCCCCATGTAAATTTCTTCATTGAGCCCCTCAAAGGCCAAAGACCATTAAATCTGTATTAAGTGTAATTGAGATCTTTTATCAGATCTCACCTCCTCATTCTTCTATATATACTACAGCAGAAGATGATTGACGGGTTGGTTGTAGAATTTTGATATACATTTGAGAAAAAACTTCTGATTATATATAGTGTTCACTGGCTCTTGGAGCTCTGCTGGTGATAGATAGGTTATGCTGAGATGTGTAGATGGTTGCTGACCTAAAGCACTGGACTTAAAGCTGTAACTGGTTTGAAGCATCAATACAAGCTGATTTATGGGATCCTGGTCTATGTTGATGGTGATGTTTCTCTAATTGTAACTTGTTATTTTTTTTTCTGTTTTCATCTGTGTTTCATATTCTCTTATAAAGAACAACATGCATAGAGTTAGGACCTACTGTATATCAGTAACCTTCTCTAACTGAAAATCTTTATCTAAATGTTTTCTTCTAAATTGTGTTATTTAGGAATGATTTAATTCAGTTCAAGCATAGGAATGGTCGCGTTCCCTCGTCTTATTGTCTTAGCTTAATGTTATTCTTAGATTTTATTTTCAGTATATGTTTTGTGAAGATGAACTGAGGAAGATATGGTGAGCCCTGGTCCCAGAATGATCCCACAGACTATCTAATTGTTTCCCTTTGAATGTGTCAAAAGCTGGCTAGTTTCAAAGTACTTACCAGATCTTATGCCATTCTGTTTTTATCTTTGTATTTGTCTTGAAAATAACCAAGTAAAGAAGAACTAGGAGAGGATTTGTGGTGAGCCCGGCCCGCTAGTTTCTAATCCAAAAGTTGCCTTCAAGTTTCCCTATGTTTTAAGATGTTTTCTATTGAAAGTGTATCAAAGGCTGGCTAGTTTCAAAGTACTTACCAGATCCTAGTTTACTTTTATGTCTTTCTTGAGTCCATGTCAAAGGCTGACTAGTTTAAAAGTACTTATCAGATCCTGGGCTGCTCTTGTTTCTGCATCTGTTTATTTCTCCTTCTTATTGTATCATTCCATTCCATAAATCAAATCTTCAAAGAGATCCTTAGACATAGATGACTTGCCCCATGGACCACTCTTGCCTCTTGCTGTTCCAATTAAACCCTATTATGAATCCATAGCCCAATGGAATAAAACCTGCAATTTTCTACCTTTTTGACCGAAGCTTACTCTGATTTCCTGCAACTTCTCACTTTTGAAACTTTTTGCACTCAGAACTTTCCACCTTGTACAGTAATCATGCTCAACCATCCAAAAAACAAACAAACCCTTGGCCTTCATAACTAGCCTAATATCATTACCCTCAAACTTCAAAGACAAATCCATATTTGTACATATTGGAGAGATCCCTCTCTGGATTCAGGAGGGATAGATCCTAGAATCCCAAAGTTGGTTGAAACGATGTTGTTTCTATAATTGGAATCTGCCAATATTGCTAATAAATTACGGAAACCTAAAATTTCTGGTGACTCTGCTGGGGATTGAACCCTTTTACCTTTGTTTTGTTCTCCCATACTCTTAGACAGAGTCTGGAAAGGGCCAGGTAGCCTCCGGATCTCATCCTCTCTCAGGGGTGACATATCTGGTGAATGCCCTCCCAGTCAATCTCTAGTTTGAGTTCCCTAGAAAAACTTCATAAAATCTTTGTGAGTAAAAAGCAGCCTTTTCAAGAACTACCAAAAGCAATGGTAATCATGATGAAACTTGTTTGAATCAGTGACAATCTAGGTAAACCCTAGGATTCTCTTAAGACTTTATCTTACCTTGAAAAATCAGCTGGCTTAGCCATAAGAGTAAACTCTCTTTGTCTCATAACCATAGCTAAGTTTTGAAATAAAGTTAGGATATTCTTAAAAACCATAAAATTGAAAAATAACTTAGAAAAACCAAAAATATTTCAGATTGGTATTCAATAAACATGGTGGTGGACCATAAAACCTTTTACCTCCTTAGGAGCTAAAAACTTCCACTTGGTGACTCCACAATCCTTAGCAGACCTTAAGACTCCACTGGGAAGAACCCACATTATTGTAGCATCATTCAAACTCAGTTAGAGGACTGTAGGATTAAGATTTGTGAAAAAAGATTAGTTAAACCTCTCAAATATTGTCATACCTGGTTGAACTTTTCCTGTTTGTTTGGGTATTAAAAACACAACATAGTGGCTCCTAGAAATATTCATACTAGAGCCCATCCTAACCTTGATCCACCTGAGTTAGTTAATAACCCGGAAAGTATCCTTAGGAAGTCTCCTAAGATTAAATTATCAACTATTTTTAGATCACCCTTGAGAGCTAAATCAGTTCCTGAAAATCTTTCAGCTCTACAACAATCACAAGCCGACTTAGTAAATCCTTTTAGAACTAGGTCATTTGATGATATAATTCAGCTCGATTCTGAGTCTTCACTTTCATATCCCCGGAGGCAAGTGAACCTCCTGGTAGTAGAGAAACAACACCACTTGATCTACACTTCCTGTTGAATTTAGGTGTCTCTCATCTAAGATCAGCTCAGCAATCTACTGTTGTTCCATCCACATCTACTCATCCTTCATCCATTGTTCGAACCACTCCACTTCAGCCCACCTTCCCTTTTGTCAACCCACCTGTGAATCCACCTCCACCTTCTGCCATGGCTGCATGGTATGCTCCCTTAGTCCTTCCTGCACCATTAGTAAACCTTCCACAGGACTATCAGTCCAAAATTCCATTATATGATGCTAACAATACTACAACTGCATCACAATATATGGATAATATGGATGACTATTTTGACAGAAATGAAATTGATGACGATTCTCTCAAACTCAGATTATTTGCTCAAAGCCTGGGGGGAGAAGTAAGAAAATGGTTTAAAAGCTTAGCCCCCCATAGTATCAATGATCTCCAAGGCTTCCATCAAACATTCTTAAACAAATGGGAAGTTAAAAAGAATCCTCTCCAAGTCCTTTCTGATTACAAGAACCTTCACAGAAACCCTGGGGAAAGTGTCCAAGCTTATTGCACTAGATTCAATAGTGTGTATAAGGCACTTTCCCGGGAACTAAAACCTCCACAAGGCTCAGCTTTAAACAAGTTTCCTGAGGGGTTTGATTCTGACAAGACCTATCAGCTGAGAGAGAGATACTTTGCAACTCTTGAAGATATGCAAAGAGGTGCTCTTTCTGTAGAAGTCAACCTGATGGAGAAAAGAGCAAGGATGAAAGCTGAGAAGAGAGTATCTTTCAGAGAGGAATCCGCACCTTCCACTTCCAATTCAAAGATGGAAAGAATGATGGAAGAAATGATGAAAGAGATGAGCATAATTAAGAGAGCACAAGCAAGTCAAAACCAAAGTGCTCCTCAAAACAGAAACCAAAACCAGAATTAGAATTCTAGAAGGAACCAACCTCCAAACAGACCTAGGGAAGATGATCAACAAATCACTCCTCTCTTTCATCAAAACTATGTGAGTGAGGTTGAGGAAACAGATCAAATAACAGAGGAAGATGATATTAACCTATTTGGGGTAGATGATGATGACTTTGAGGTTCATTATGATAGAAAACAAGGTCTTTATACACCTTATGATGACAAAGGAGATGATAATGAAAATTGTTGTCAAGACATGGAAAATGCCATCACCGAACCCCGAAGTGAATATGACCTTAGAAGTAAGTCTAGTCAACAAACCCCCAACAACAAAACCTCTGACAAATCCTCGCAGAACAGCACTGCAACCAAGCCTAAAGTGGTCAAACAAAAGGATAAAACAGTGGCTCAAAATTCTGACAAAGGTAAAGGAAAAGGCACTCAAGACAATGAAAAACAGAGTGCAGACATTAGTAGTACTAACACATCAGCTAGTACTCCTGTTAAAACAGTTTTATCAAGTGTAAATAAAACAAATCAGCAAGCTGACATTGTTGATAAAGTGGTAGTTAATAAGGCTGAAACCAGCACTTTAAAGAACCAAATTCCTTTAAGCCTGGAGCAGGAAATCTCAAAGATCAAAATTTCTGTTCCCCTCACCGAGTTAGCTGCCCAACATGTATATATAACCCAAATTTTGAAGGCTTTAAATTTAGAGGACAACAATGACACAGTCAATCTTAACGATGACCAACCAGAGCTTATTTTTGGTCCAAAGATTGAAGGAAAATATCAAGAGGGACCTGTTCCTCCCTTTTATGTAAGTTTTAACGTTCATGAAAATATTTTTCACAACGCTATGCATGACTCAGGGGCTTCTCATAATCTAATGCCTAAAGCTGTAATGGAGAGCCTGGGTCTAGAAATCACCAGACCTTATGAAGACATTTACTCTTTTGATTCTAGAAGAGTAAAATGTTTAGGATTCATCAAGGACCTCTATGTTAACTTAGCCCAAATTCCAGCCAAATGCTTAGTCATGGATATTGTTGTGGCTGATGTGCCCCCAAAGTATGGAATGTTACTCTCAAGGTCTTGGGGGACTAAGTTACAAGGGACTATGCAAATGGACATGACCTATGCGACTATCCCTATTTTCAATCAAACTAGAATACTATACAGGGAATCCCATATGAAATACACAGTCACAAGCCAAGACAGACCACAAAACTCTCCTATCTATTCTGTCAATACAGGCCTCGATTCTTTCATCATGTTTAATGATGAAACACTTAGTGAACAAGTCACTTTAACAGAATTAATGGCCGATAGAGAGGAGGAGGTAAATACCAATGAACTGTCAAAACAGTTTGCTGAACCTTTAAACAATAGCAAACCAGATATGGGTCTTGAACTACAATTCATGTGTCCCTTGCTTCTAAACATTTAGAGTCAAGAATGTATCCCTCAAATAAATGAAAATCTGGGGGAATCGAAACAAATTCGACTCAGTGCTGAGATTCCACAACAACCCTTGAGCACGATAAGTGAAGAGGACTCTAACCAAGATAAAACCAAGAAAAGTCCTCTCTGGAGTATGTATTTTGATGGGTCATGCACTAGAACCAACGCTGGTGCAGGTGTCTGGATTACTAACACTGAAAAAACCACACAGAATGCATTTCATGCAAATTAAACTTTCAGTGTTCCAATAACATTGCAGAATATGAGTCCCTTCTCTTAGGCTTACATCTTTTGAAAAAGTTAGGAGCCAGAAGAATCAATGTATATGGGGATTCTGAATTGATCATCAGGCAAGTCAATGGGGAGTATAACGCAAATCATCCCAGACTTAGAGCCTATCGGAATGATGTCATGGATCTTCTGAAAACATTCGAGCAGTCCAAGGTAATATTTGTCCCAAGGAAAAGAAACATTGCAGCCCACAATTTAGCCTTTGTAGCTAGGACATGCTTAGCACCATTTGAAACCAAAGACTGTACAACTGAGATAAAGTTTAGACCAGCAGTGCTTGATAATAAGAAGTATTGGTAGGTGTTTGACAATGACAAACAAATAGAAGACTTCATGCAATTCAAAAATGAATTCGAACTAAATAGTTCAGACTCAGACTATGAAACAGACTGTAGTGAAGAAAACTTTCTTGGTGAAGAAGAACCGTCTCCTGAGCCTGTCAATATTAACCTATTGTCTAGCAAACTTATGAACGAAACAGAGGAATTGGAAACTCTCCATGCTAAAGATGAAATTTTTCCTAGAGGTCTAGCCCCTTTAGAAGAGTTGTTCGATTTTGATGATATGGCCCAAAAACCAAAACTGGAACCTGTAGAGACTGAAGTGGAGGAGTGCAATATAGGAAGTGAGGAAAAACAAAAAATGATTAAGCTGTCTAAAACTTTACCAGCTCACATTAAACTCAAATACATTGAGCTGTTTAAAGAGTTTTCTGATGTTTTTGTGTGGAGTTACGAGGATCTTAAATCCTATGACACTGAAATAATACAGCACAAAATTCCCCTCAAAGAAAACCAAAAGCCATTCAAACAGAACCTGCGCAGAATAAACCCTGTTCAGTTGCCTTTGGTTGAGAAGGAGATTAAAAAGATGTATGAAGCTGGTATTATTGTCCCTATTAGATATTCTGAATGGGTATCTAATCTGGTGTCTGTTAGGAAGAAAACTGGAGAAATCAGGCTTTGTATAGACTTTAGAGACTTAAACAAAGCTTCATTAAAATACAAATTCATCTCTCTACCCAAGATGGGATCATATTTCATAAAGGGTGGTGGGCTCTCAAAGGGTGGTAGGGTCTAGAAGAATTTCTTTGTTGGATGGCTATTCAGGGTACAATCAAGTCTTAGTCCACCCTGATGATCAATTAAAGACAACCTTTACTACACCCTGGGGCACTTTCATGTATGTGAAAATGCCTTTTGGTCTAATGAATTCTGGAGCAACCTTTCAAAGAGCCATTCGCATAGCATTCTCGAAATAATTGGGCTTCTTCATCATTATCTATCTTGATGATGTCACCGTGTTTTCAAAAACAGATGAAGAACACTTAGAACATTTGAGGAAATTTTTCGAGAAGTGCAGAAATTTTGGGATATCTTTGAACCCTAAGAAGATGTTATTTGGTCTCCAAGAATGTAAACTTCTTGGGCACATTATTTCAGAAAAGGGTATAAAGATAGGATCAAGGATTGAGGGACCATATTACAAATCTCTCATCCTCGAAACATCAAGGAGTTGCGATATTTCATTGGGAAGATCAACTTTTTGAGGAGGTTCATCTCTAATTTAGTGAGCTCCTTAGGAATATCACAAACATGCTGAAAAATGAGCGAGGGGGTAAAATGGACCTTGGAAGCAAAGCAATCCTTTGAGTGGTGAAACAAGCGTTAACTAAAAACACCTAGGATGTCTTGATAAGTCTTGATTTTTCAAAGATTTTTATATTTTTCTCATTTGCATAGATCTAGAAATTTGAATAATGGTTGAATTATTATATCAGAGATTATCCTGATTACACTATTTAAGCTTCATGCATAATACATAACCTCTTCTCTTATTGATCATCAATTTGCAGGAAATAGAAAGCGAGTCGCATACGCACATTAAAACATAATCAAGCACACATATAACACGGTATGTAATGGAAAAGCATATAGCTGAAAACCCCAACTATCTCGTATATTATAATGATAAAGAACATGTATCAATACATGGCACAAAAACTCCTCACGACCTCGGCACTATCTCACATGCTACACACAAACTAGCAGGATATAGAACTAAGTCACAAGTTCAAATCTCCTCCACAGATGCACATTTTCCCTATCACAATCAAGATGAATAATGATGAGATCCAAGTTTGAGTCCCCCGGACGAGGCTTTGACTCAATCCTCATTGAAATCTCCATCAATAAATGTGTGTGCAAATCATGCCCGACTATAGTCACAAACTGATAGTAGACTCACCTTTTTCACCCACCTCTAACATGAATGCTCCATTGAGCCCATCCATGCATACGATTAAAGCGATGTATTATTTAGTTGATTTATGAGTTAATAATTAGTGAGATTAGTTAATAATTAATTCACACAATCATCACTAGTGTATTTATCGGTTAGACTAAATACAACTAGTTCAGCTAGAGTTAAATCGAACACAATCTCACCAAGCTTGTCTCATCGACTCCACCAAAATTCTACCACATGAGTTCTAACTCAGAGTCAACCACTGCAATAGCTCAACTAAACCTTAGGAAAAAGCATACTTTTTCCATGCATCGCAGCTGCATGTACCACATCCAAGCATCAAACCGGGAAGTGCTCCGAGAGGATAAGATAATGTTTATGGTCCAAATATTATTAAGGGTTAATAATATTTGACTATTCTATTTTCTAGCACAAAGCGAGTCTAAAAATAGATTTTGCCCAATGTATAAAAATAGAGTCCATATATTTTTACCAACTAAACCAATCATCCATAAATAGCATCTGCAACTCATGAGACCATGATCCATATGTCTAAAAATAGACATAGTCTAAAAAAATATACTTTCGCCAAAAAATAGCTGCGGGCCCACTTAGTGAAGGCGACTTCTTTTCACTAAGCTCCATCATCTTGTTGCATTTTTCAACACTCCCTCTCAACAAGATATGGATTATCTGCACCCTCTATCCTACCTCTGTGGTATTCGAGTGTACTCCTGGTGAGTGCACCTCGTATGAGATGTCGACATCCCGATCCTCAGGTAGGGAATGTATGAAAGTAACATGATTCTACGTTGCACAATCTATCGATATGATGGTACATGATGTCGATGTGTTTGGATCTATCATGAAATATTGCGGGATTAGCGAGAGGTTTAATGCAACTTTGGTTATCACAATAAATCACGATGGCTCCAAGTGTGAGCCAGAACGACCCGACGGGATCTTCTCATCCATATAGCCTCGCATGCGACGAAGCTTGCTGCACATACTCGGCTCACACCTGAACTAAGTGCCACGGATCTACGTGCTTCTGTTGTACAGAAAATTTTTCAATCCATCTGCGAAGATCCCTCCGGATGTACTCTTTCTGTCAGTTAGGGCTCCACTTGCAATCTACATCAGTGAAGCCACATAGCTTCACCTCATCATCATCTCTGTCCACAGTCATATCCCAGATATTGCCTCTAAGATAACGTATTTGTACATGCTTGCCTTCAGGAAAAGAGTTTGGTTGGCTTAACCATGAAAAAGCTTAGAAAGCTAGTTAACGACATAGCATATATCGGGTCATGTATTGACCCGAGATACATAAGCGACCCCCCACCAGCTGTCGATAAAACGGTGGCATCCCTACCTCAAGTGAGTAGCATCCTCCTTCCTCCAACCTCCCGGGAAGAGGAGTATCAACGAGCTTGCGGCCATGCATGCTGAACTTCTCCGAGTATCTTCGGGCATGCTTACCCGCAGAAACAAATAGTCCATCAACTGTTTGCCAAGTTTCCAATCTAGGAAATAATGAAGGGAGGCCCCACGTCCTTCATCTCAGATTCTCTAGCCAGATCCTCCTTGCATGAAAGTATCCAACTGACTCATCACCGTCAAAATCAAATCATCTACATAAAGTACAATGATCAACAACTTACCCTCCACCACAATCGGGTACGGGTTAGGATCCCACCTCACTCTTGGAGAATCCAAGTCAGGTGAAATAGCGTCATACATCCGTGTGCTATACCCGAAGCACGAGGTGCTTGTTTCAACCCACTACGAGTTCTCTGTCGAGTTTCGCACACATGTGACTGTTGCTGCGAGATCTCGAAACCTTCGAGCTGCTCTAGTACATGCCTCCTCCTCAATGACTCGTTGAGAACGTAGTCTCTCACATCCATCCCGATGAATGTGCCACCCACCCATACTGCACGAGAGGCTAGGATCGTACGTATGGAAGAATACCAGCAGTGACGAGTGCAAAGGTCTCCTCATAATCGATCCCCTCTCTGTGCAGAAGCCTCGGGAAACAAGATATTTCCTTGTACTTCTCCACACTCCGTCGGCCTTTGTCTTCACTTTGTAGATCCATCTCGAACCCTACCCCTGATTTCCCCTCTGGGTCTCGGGACAATCTCCCATGCACCGCATTTTCGACAATGAGAATCATACTCTTCCACCATGGCATCTACCCATGCGGGGGTCCTCCACGCTTCCTCAAAAGAGGATGGCTCGTCCCGACACATTTGCTCACAGAGCCATGTATCCGATATCTGGATCCCGGTGTCTGTCTACGCTCTGCTTGTGCGGGTGGTCCTACGACCTTCTGCATATCTTGAGCCGGTCGCTCGGCTGCACAGTCGCTTCAGCCCACCCTCTCTGTCGGTTGGTGTTGCATGAGTGTCTCTTCCCTCCCATGAACTTCCTCTTGTGGCTGATCCACATCCACTGAGCTCATCCTTAGGAGCTAATAGCTCATCCCATCACATCAAGTGTGGCTCCCTCTCAAGCGAACACTTCCGCGGGTCTCTCCTCTGAAATTTGATATCCCGTCGCCTGACGATCTTACTGCGATTGTAGGAAAATACACAAGATAGATGTGGGGCGTATCGATGTACCCCAAAAAATATCCCAACCTCTGCGGTCGGGCTCCCAGACTTATTCCTGGCATCCTTCATCACATGAATGTAAAGCAGAGTGAACCAAAAAAATCCTGAAATAGGAAATATCAAGTCTCTTACCGAGAAAATGCCTCCTCGGTGTAGACATGCGAGTATGTGAGGACAACGGTTACGCTACATCTTCTGCGATGTGCATGCCTCCGCCCTGAAAGTGTATGGGTAGGCCCTAATCATGCAACATTGCCCATGCAGCACCCACGATCGTTCGTTATTACCACTGGGCAACCCCATTACGTTGTGCGGGTTATGAGGTGCTATGAGCTCTCTCGAATCCCTACTCATGCGTTGCAAAAAGTCCTTGAGATTCACGAGATGAATTCCACCACATTATCACTCCTAAGAACCTTCACATGCTTCCCCAGGTGCTTCTCCACCAGTCGCCTTGAACTCACAAAACTTTGAGTATGTATCGCTCTTCTTACATGAATAAGATCCAGACACTTCGAGAATAATCATCAACAAATATCACATAGTACTGTGCTTTCTTTTCATGCTCTGCGAGAAAGGTCCACATGTACGTGTGCAGATTCTCTCAAAAGGATGTCGTGGCGCGACTCATCCTTCTACAGTGAGTGGCTTTCACAAATTTTCCCAAAGTACATCCCATTGCCCGATCGTGCTAGCAGCAAGATTGCCCTTATGAAGCCCAGTAGAAATCTCGTTTGCGGTATCTTCAAAGCTCCATGGTGAAGGTGGCCCAATCTCTAGTGCCACAACTGCCATCATCTGCCTCACGACTCCTACACGCTTCCATGCCATTCTTGCATACGCCATCTACTTGCAATTGATAAAGGTTCACGGCTGAACCCCTATCTTCCGGGATTTCTCCGAGTTGTCTTCTATGCGCGGAAAGCTTTTCCCTCGCCGAGAACAACATCATATCCTTGTCTTCTAACATCGCCACTTCAATCTGGGAACATGCATCACATCCTTCGATACAAAGGGTTTGCGACTCTCTCTCAAAGGGAAATGAGTACGGAATACCGTCACAACGTATCGCCATCATCGCCCTTATCGATGTGCACTCTAAGATCTTTCACTCCGAGATACGAGAAAAAAAATCTCGATCTCTGTTATGTGAAAAAAACGCACCTTTCTGCTCCAAGAAACCAAGCAAACCCATCACACTTGATACCAAGCATGCGATCGGGTGAAAAATCCAGCTCAAACGCTGAGAGGCTAAGGCCTCTCCGCTGCAAATCGACTGCTTTGATTTTTTCTCTCTTCGGACAATTTTGTGGCATAATGTTTGTGTTGACATGCGGGTGAAAAGCCCCTTTCACCTTGGACATGTCCTACTTCTTTCCTTCCTTACAGGAATGATATATATTTCTTGCTCTTCCCCTTCTTTTTCTTTGGGCAGCCAAAGCGCAATTTTCTTCATCGGATGCCTTTGATGAAGATCAGTCCCTGATACCGTACCTACCTCTTGCACAAAGATCGACCATAAAGTCGCTCCCATCATGGCAAATTCTCCCGACCATTAACAGACTCATTGCGCCTGCTAACTCTTAGGAGACCAAGGAGAGCCAAGCTCACTAATTCCTCTATCATCTCGGTCCACCCCACCTTCGGCTCATCTTGCATTGGATGGACTTCGTGAGAACTTGGGCATACTGTAGCCTTTCTCCATCTTTATGTGTACGAGTTTATCCTTGAGCGTCAACTTCCTCGCAGTCACTCTTGCTTTGGAATAAATCTTTCAACGCTTTCCACATCAAGTATGGAGAAGCTTTTCCATGTAGGCTAGATCTGATGTGATCCTTCACGCCTCAACGAGAATCCTTCGACACTTTGTTGTTTTTGCTTTTGCCAAGCCTCAACTTGACGACATCAATAGGGCTTTGGGACTTCATCATCTATGAACTCCTTCACGCTATTGTCATCTAGCACCAACTCTATCCTATCTCTCCATGCAGTATAATTCTTGAGCTACAGCAGAGCATACTCAGATCGCAATCAGTTGAACGACATTTTGACTTCGACACCGATAAAACAACCTGCTCGCAAATTCAAATTCTACTCATCAAACTCAACCACTTCGATCTGTGAGAACAAAGTATTTCTAGCAGGGAGATCGGCGCAAGGCACTACTCGGATATATCACCTTTCAAAGAAAGGATGGATCCCGAGCTACTACAGCCGCTAGGGACTACATCTCTGAAATAAATTGTAATCAACTGTAATCAGATCCAATGAGTCAATTTCGCTCGATACCATGTAGAAGTTTGAATAATAGATTGAATTATTCATCGAGATTATCCCGATTACACACTATTTAAGCTTCATGTATAATAGATAACCTCTTCTACTATTGATCATCAATTTGCAGAAATAGAAAGCGATCGCATGCGCTATTAAAACATAATCGAGCTATATATATAACACGATATGTAATGGGAAAGCATCTGTTGCAAAAAACCCCCAAACTATACGCTTATAATTATAATGATATAGAACATGTAACAATACATAGCACAAAGCTCCTCACAGCTCTCAGCACTATCTCACATGCTACACACAAACTAGCACAGATATAGAACAAGTCACAAGTTCAAATCTCCTCCACAAGTCTGCCTGCCTCTACTGCGCAATCCAAGATGAATAATGATGAGATCCAAGTTCGAATCCCACTGGCTTGTACTGCGCAATCCTCATTGGAAATCTCAATCAATGTGTGTGAAAATCTCATGCACAGCTATAGTCACAAATGATAGTAGACTCACCCTTTCACCCACCTCTAACACTGGTCTCCACTGAACTGTCCATGCATTGCAGTTAACTGATGTGTTCTTTAGTTGATTTATGAGTTAATAATTAGTGAATTAATTAATAATTAATTCACACCACTCATCACTAGTGTATTTTTCAGATAGACTAAATACAACTAGTTCAACTAAGTTAAACAGAACACAACTCCACCAACTGTCTCATCAACTCCACCAAACTCTGCCACATGAGTTCTAACTGAAGTCAACCATGCAATATCTCAACTAACCCTTAGGAAAAGCGTATTTCCTTTTGTCAGCTGCATTTTCCACATCCAAGCATCAAACTGAAGTGCTCCAAGAGGAAAAGATAATGTTTATTGTCTAAATATTATTAAGGGTTAATAATATTTGACTGTTCTATTTTTAGCCTGGCAGTCTAAAAATAGAAACCGCCCAATGTCTAAAAATAGAGGTCCATCTATTTTTACCAACTCAACCAATCATCCATAAATAGCATCCTGCAACTCATAGACCATGATCCATATGTCTAAAAATAGACTTTGCGCCAAAAATAGCCTGCGGGCCCACTTAGTGAAGGCGACTTCTTTTCACTAAGCTCCATCATCTTGTTGCATTTTCAACAAGAACATACCATTACTGTTGTCCTTTTACAGAAAAAACCACAAGGACAAGAGCAGCCTATTGCATTCTTTAGCAAGGCATTGAGCATTCTTTAGCAAGGCATTGAGGGATGCCCCTTTGAAGTACAACATTATGGAGAAGCGAGCATTTGCTTTGGTTAAAGCATTGAAAGACTTCAGAGTATACATCTTTCACTCACACATCATTGCCTTTGTCCCAAATTTAGTGGTTAAAGACATTCTAACACAGGACTCATATGGTAAGGGAGGTAAGTGGATTACTGTTATCCTTGAATATGATTTAGAGATAAAACCCACTAAGCTCATCAAAGGCCAAGGTCTAGCTAGATTAATGGCTGAATCAAATTGTGAAGTTCTTGATATTCATATGATTAATGCTTTAGATGATCAAGAGGAAATCTCAACACCCATTGTTGAAAACCATTTTATGAATTCCTCTTGGTATGCTGACATTCTTTATGTTCTGCTTAATTTGAATACACCTCCTGGTTTGACAAAAACAAAGGCAAGGTTCCTAAAATTGAAAGTTGTAAACTATTGCATTATAGATAAATGTGTGTATTGGAAAAATGCAAGTGGTCTATTGCTTAAATGTTTGCCTGAGTTTGATGCAGAGAAGGTTAAGTACCAGTTCCATGAAGGAGAGTGTGGAGGTCATTTGTACTGGAAGACAACAGCCAACAAAATTTTGAGGGCTGGTTTCTATTGGCCTACTCTTTTCCATGATGTACACCAGATGATCATAGCCTGTCATAAGTGTCAAATTTTTGAAGGAAAAATAAAACTGCTACCCCTACCTCTGCATCCAATCACTGTTGAAGCCCCATTTCAACAGTGGGGACTTGACTTCATAGGAGAAATCCATCCACCATCTTCTGCCCAGCACAGATGGATTCTCACTGCCACAGACTATTTCACTAAGTGGATAGAAGCCATTCCTTGTAGGCAGGCCAATGATTCAGTTATCATAAAATTTATGGAGACTAATATTCTCTCCAGATTTGGCTGTCCTACCAAGATTATCACTGATAATGCAACCGCATTTGGATCAAAGAAGATGGTTGAGTTCTGTCACAAATATCAGATAACATTTGGGGCATTCTACAGCCTATTACCCTCAAGGTAATGGACTTGCAGAATCCTCCAAAAAAATTTTAGTGAACATAATCAAGAAACTGTTGGAGGAAAACAAGAAGTCTTGGCACACAAAGTTGATTCATGCACTTTGGGCTGACAGATTGACTTTGAAGAAATCCATTGGTATGTCACCCTTTCAGCTGGTGTATGGTACTGATGCAATTTTTCCAAACAACCTTGGTGTACCAGTGATGAAGTTGATTCAAGAGTTGCAGACTGAAGATAATGACATGATCAGAAGAATAAATCAGACCATTCATCTTCAGCAAACCAGGGAGGAAGTGTATAACAAAGCATTGCAGAAACAAGACAGCATTAAGAAGCTTTTTAATAGAAGAACAAAGGCCAGAAATTTCAAGATTGGGGACAAAGTTTTAAAGTGGGACTCAAGAAGGGAAGATAAGGGAAAGCATGGAAAATTTGACAACCTATGGCTTGGCCCTTACTCTATTCATTCAGCTGCTGGTAACAATGCATTTTTCTTGCAAGAGTTGAATGGAGTAGAATTGTTTGGGGGTCCTGTCAATGGCAGGATACTTAAGCATTACTTCTCTTGATCCATGATCTGTTTTGAAGCCTTTTTATCTTTTCCCACTATAAATATTTCATCCACCATTGCATTCAAAGTTGTAAAAAACAAAAATACAAAAACAATGAAAAGAAAGAAAAGAGGGCAGATTGTAAAAACAAGAAAGGTATAGCCCCATGCCAAAAAAGAGAAACAAATTCTGAAAGTGTGCAAGCTCAAATGCCACTCCTGAAAAACACACTTCTAGTTAGTCAAACTGTTTAATCTTGGCTTATCAATAGATATTTTAGGATAGAAATGAAAGGTTCAAACATGTTCAAAATCTGAACCTAAGGTTTCAAAGAGAGATGACTCAAATATGTTTTATTTTCTGAGTAAAAAAGATGTAAAATCTGGTTCTAATCGGCTCAAAATTTGAACCAGAAGAAAAGGAAAGACAACTCAATAAGAGTCAAAACAGAGCTGTGAAAAGAGGAAGGAAATGTTTCCAAAATTTTCAGATCTTAAGCCTTCCATTTTTTATTTAATTTTTGTGAAATAAAATTCTATGTGCAGCTTGTCTTTATGCCATAGATCACAGCAAGTCAAAACAGCTTAATATTGACTTGACTGTTTTTAAATTTATGTTTTAGAAATTTAGAGAATGAAAATCTGTTGGACAGTTTAATCCCAACAGATAGTAGAATAGGTAGAGAAGCATCTGAACTCAACTATTTAATCTGATTTCAAGGAGAAATAAGGACTAGAATTAGATTAGTTTCCTGCTTTCAAAAGAATAAAATGTTGTGAAAAGAGTTTGCCAATCCAAGTGCACTCTAAAGAAGAAAAAATGTTAGATCTGGAGGATTGGGTAGGTAGAAAGTTGTATTGATGAGGATCCATTACTTTTATGGCTACTAATATGTTTTCAGAGCAAATCATCCTACCACAAGAAGAGCAGCCCAATGGATTAGGCAACTGATCAGCCTCCCAGAGGACATTAAAAGATCAGGCACATGGTCAGCCTCCCAGAGAATGCAAGTATGAAAGTTCTTGATGCCTTCAAGAAGGCACCATCCCCAAGTGGAGCCACTGTTAGCCACCTGTAAAATTTTATTATCCCAAAAGGTGGCTAAATCTATTTTTGAGCCTTCAAGGAACAATTTTTCTCACTAAAAACTGTTGGCTCTTGAAGACTTTTCGAAGGCCTCCTGCCTCTGTCCAAATCTGCACTGATATTTACTTCCTCAAATATTCTGAAGTTCTGCTGATTCCAAATGAAAGACTGTTGCAAGACCTTCATTTTCCCCCTTCTCAAACCTTCATTTGCTCCCCTTTTTCTCCATAAAAACTCCCTTGTTTTCATAAATCCTCTTCTTCCATTTATGAAAATCACTTTCCCATAGTTGAAAACCCATTTTTTTTAACTATACCGAAACCCTTGAAACCCTTTCAAAACGTTGAAAAATCAATAAAAATGCATATTTTCTATGTATTGGACTTAAGCCCCCTTGGGCTAAGTCCCTAGCCTTTCCGCCCATACACCCTGGCGCCGTGACCGCGCGCTGAGCCAGTCGGGCGCTTAATCGGTTTAAATAAATATTTCTTTGCAAAATATTAAAAAACCTTTGATATTTGTTTAAACCATCGAAAATCCATTTTTAATTTTCTGCCCATGCAAAATTATGGAGCGATCTCGACCGTCGACCTAGTCTGCAGATCGGACGGTGCGGAGCGCGCCTCCCTGTGGACCCCCCAGCGGTATCCATCGCACCGCCTTCGGGAAAAAGGTTGTTTTTCCCCGAGGGCCAGCGATTCCATACGTTGCTTGACACGCGTCCTGAGCACTGTTCCGGAAACCGCCATCCACTGCGTATTAAAGTCATCCATCACACGTTATTGTTCGGACCTGGATGCCCAACAATATCTCTGTGGACCGTCCGATCTAGGCCCACTGATCCAACGGTGATCGCTCGCCGAAGTTGCTCAATGGTTAACGAAGGTGCGCGCGCGATAGCCGGGCCATCGTATAGCGGCAAATCAATCTCCGTCGTCGATTTGATCTGCAGATCGACAACCCACAATTCATCGCCCGATCTCTCCGTTTGACTTTCCATTGCCCAATCCCGACCGTCGATCTCTGTGCGATCGACGGTTGAGATTCATCCTCCTCCTCTGACCGCCTCGTTCAATCTCGACCGTCGATCTCTGCATGATCGACGGCTTGGATTTAATTTTTCTTCCGCCCATTCTATGATCTCCCCGATTAATCCCGATCGTTGGATGATGCCATCCAACGACCCCGCTCCTTCCACAAGCCCTCCGATGCAGTCAACCTATAAAAGCAAGATTTTTTAATAATTTTTCGTATTTTGCAGGGTTTTTATTATTTTCTCGCAATTTTCAAAGAAGATTCAGAGGCAGAGGGTGACGACCCTCCCGTCTTCGATTCGTCAAAGGAAATCATCCACGGGGTGGAAATTCACGTTTCTTCAATCTTTCCTCAGGCACAGATGCCTTATGAACCCTGCGCAGCCCTGCATCGCAGCAAAGAACACAGCAAATCGGGCACAGACAAAGAGTATCAGAAACGAAAACCAGAATTAACCAGAACAGAGGAATAAAGACAGTTTTATTGGGATTACGACTAAGACTGTTATCAAAAGCTTAACCCCCGATTTAAAACACAGTTAAAGAAGAAAGCACAAAGTATTATCAGACAGTAAACCTCCATTGCCACATATGAGGTTAATCAATTTCTCCCAGCTACCACAGTGCCACCTGTTGCCTCAAACCTTTCAAATAGAGGCCGAAGTTATTGAAGAAGATCAGATTTCGCCTCAGCACAGCCGGAAAAGTTACTTCTGCAATGAAACTTAATGCAAAAGATATCTGCAGATTAACCGTAGCGTCACGCAGAGCCTCAAAGGTCAACAAAAGCTCTCACTAAGCTTAATATTTATGTAAAAACATTTAATACAGAGTATCCCCATGTAAATTTCTTCATTGAGCCCCTCAAAGGCCAGAGACCATTAAATCTGTATTAATTGTAATTGAGATCTTTTATCAGATATCACCTCCTCATTCTTCTATATATACTACAGCAGAAGATGAGTGAGGGGCTGGTTGTAGAACTTTGATATACATTTGAGCAAAAAATTCTGATTGCACATAGTGTTCACTGGCTCTTGGAGCTCTGCTGGTGATAGATAGGTTAGGCTGAGATGTGTAGATGGTTGCTGACCTAAAGCACTGGACTTAAAGTTGTAACTGGTTTGAAGCATCAATACAAGTTGATTTATGGGATCCTGGTCTATGTTGACGGTGATGTTTCTCTAATTGTAACTTGTTATTTTTTTTCTATTTTCATCTGTGTTTCATATTCTCTTATAAAGAACAACATGCATAGAGTTAGGACCTACTGTATATCAGTAACCTTCTCTAACTAAAAATCTTTATCTGAATGTTTTCTTCTAAATTGTGTTATTTAGGAATGATTTAATTCAGTTCAAGCATAGGAATGCTGGTGTTCCCTCGTCTTATTGTCTTAGCTGAATGTTATTCTTAGATGTTATTTTCAGTATATGTTTTGTGAAGATGAACTGAAGAAGATATGGTGAGCCTTGGTCCCAGAATGATCCCACGGACTATCTGATTGTTTCCCTTTGAATGTGTCAAAATCTGGCTAGTTTCAAAGTACTTACCAGATCTTAGGCCATTCTGTTTTTATCTTTGTATTTGTCTTGAAAGTAACCAAGTAAAGAAGAACTAGGAGAGGATTTGTGGTGAGCCCGGCCCGCTAGTTTCTAATCCAAAAGTTGCCTTCAAGTTTCCCTCTGTTTTAAGATGTTTTCTATTGAAAGTGTATCAAAGGCTGGCTAGTTTCAAAGTACTTACCAGATCCTAGTTTACTTTTATGTTTTTCTTGAGTCCATGTCAAAGGCTGACTAGTTTAAAAGTACTTATCAGATCCTGGGCTGCTCTTGTTTCTGCATCTGTTTATTTCTCCTTATTATTGTATCATTCCATTCCATAAATCAAATCTTCAAAGAGATCCTTAGAGACATAGATGACTTGCCCCATGGACCACTCTTGCCTCTTGTTGTTCCAATTAAACCCTATTATGACTCCATAGCCCAATGGACTAAAACCTGCAATTATCTATCTTTTTGGCCGAAGCTTACTCTGATTGCTTGCAACTTCTCACCTTTGAAACTCTTTGCATTTGGGACTTTCAACCTCAAACAGTAATCATGCTCAACCATCCAAAAACAAACAAACCCTTGGCCTTCATAACTAGCCTAATATCATAACCCCAAACTTCAAAGACAAATCCATCTTTGTACATATTGGAGAGATCCCTCTCCGGATTCAGGAGGGCTAGATCCTAGAATCCCAAAGTTGGTTGAAACGATGTTGTTTCTGTAATTGGACTCTGCCAATCTTGCTAATAAATTACGGAAACCTAACAGAATGATGTTTCCCTTCAATTGCAACACCTCAACTTCAGCAACCTCAATTACCTGATCATCTTCATTGTACACTTCATCAATGTGGGAGTTAGCAAACTCCTCTTCCATTTGCAGAAAGTTGTTTATCTGTTTGTCATACCAAAGTACTTGCCAATATCTGAGATTTTCATGGAAAGTCGGGATATGCTTCACATGAATTTCAAAATTTTTAGTAACATGAATAGGAATCTTAAAATTGTTGGCCGATGTGGTGAGTGAATCAGCCATGAAATTTTGACTTCTAGGAATCAAAGACAATGTATATTATGGAAAAAAATTTAGAACATCAAGAACAACATCACGATAAGCTCTCATCCTAGGATGTTTGGCTTGGTACTCCCATTTAACATGCTTTATCACCAACTCGGAGTCTCCATATCCATATATTGTGATTCTTTTTGCGCCTAGCCTTTTCAAAATTTGGAGACCAATGATCAAGGCCTCATATTCTGCTTCGTTGTTAGAGAAATAAAAGGCTAGCTTTTAAGAACATAATATTACATTATGTGGGACTTTAACTGACTGATGCATAGGGATACGAATCTAGATTGCAATTCCAGCTCCGTCTTTTCCCAAAGCACCATCGAAATTCATGATCCAAAGACCCTCCTCATCATCGGGAAACTGAAATTCTGTGGGCCGAAACTTTTCTTCTTTCTAGTCGGCTATCTCAATCTGATATTTACCTTTCTCTAATTCAACTAGTATCTGTTGTGAATCTTCTATCTTTTTCCCTCAATTGCTTGGCTGCAAGCTTTCAGAATTCCGATTTCTGTTTTCTTCATTCAAGATCACTTGGACACTATTTGAAAACTCTAAAATTTCTTCACCTTCTACAAGCTGAATATCTAAATCATCAATACCACTATCATTATATAATATAAAGGACTCTAAATCAGTATGTACAGAGTGAATCAAGTGATTCTTAGGCTTATCCTTTCTATTGATCATGTATTTTGTTTTCACTTCTCGGTATAGCTTCCTAAGTTGGCCAAATACCATAATTGTTGCATATGAAAAATCAAGATGTAGAGTATCGCTTAATTTGGCTCCCGGAGACTGTGAAATTAGTGTGCCATACCTTGGAGGTATGTCAACAAATACAACATCCATCAACACATTTTTGGTGGGAATCCGATCCAAAGAAATAATTAAGTATTTGATAAGAACAAGGCATCAAACTCTACTGGAATCAAAAAAATAGAGGTCATGATATGGTCAGGTTATTCCCAACCCCAACTTATCCATGATATCCTTTGGCATTAAATTATGTGGGACCCCAGAATCCAGCATGGAATTATGGAGAATATAATCATGAACTCATAGGCTAAGATAAAAGGGAGGGACTTCACTATCTTCAAGATCTCCATCTATGGTTGGACCAATTAGAAGTTCAGGATGGTCACCACTAACATTGACCATGTCTAACATGTGATCTACTTTGAACATCTTCGCAATCTGAGTGTTGATCAGCAGTTGTCATTGATGTCAACCCAAGCAGCACCAAGGGCTAACCCAATATTGCATGGGAATTTTGACCTACCAAATTAATATATTCTGGGTCAATAATTCTTTTTTTGGTTTCTACTTGTCGAGATGTTTCCGTTGATATATGGCACGCCATGTAATTCTTCACGGTTTGAGAGATATTAATGTTTGAAGTTTGTACCCCCAGTTAGTGGGCTAAAACCCCATGGGGTTGTGGCATGGGTCATTGAAAAGTCATAATTAAAATTTTTTAAGCTCCTAAAATCCCTCCCACGTTCACTTGTTGAAGCCCCTCTCAACCTAAGAATTTATATAAATTGTGATCTTCATATCCTCCTCATGCAAGGGATTTCGCCATTTGAAACAGGTCATTGAGGAATTTTCGCTCTAACTTTGTTTCTATGAAGGTTCAGAAGCTGAAATGTTTATGAGGTAAACCTAAAATCCTGAGGAAGCTTCGGTGAAAATTTCCAATCACGGTGCGCAATATTTTCGGAGATATGATCTGTGGAAGTCAGTGTTTTTGCAGGCTCCTGAAATTCATCTCAAAGAAGTGACCTTGGTAAAATCATCATAACTCTCTCTCTGAGTATCAGATTGGAATTCTGTAAAACGTGGAAGATAGTGCACAGTCTGTAGTTTTCATGCTATCAAGTTTAGAGCCAAATGAAGAAACAGTGACATGTGGTACGTCTTACAAGTTCTCTCTTCTGAAACATTCCATAATTAGGGCATTGTGAGAGATTGGATATAAATCTCTCTTGAAGAATCAAAATTGGGTCAGACCTATGGAATTGGAAATATGACTTAGAGGAATACTACAGTACTGAAAATCAAATATTGGGGATCTGAAATAACAGAGATACACCAGATTCAATATCGAGCTCCTAGAAGGAAAAGAAAAAGCTAGATCATGTGTTGTCAAGGGCTAAAAAGGACCAGACTTTCTAGGGAAGCAAAGCAAAGCAAGGTGCAACAGAGGGTAGCATGAAAAGAGTAGCAACCAAGGTACATAACAACAGCAAGAACTTCATCACATGAAGTCTTCAAGTGGGTAACATTGCATACAATCATTGTAAAGTTATCATTGTACTAAGTCATTGTAAATACATTATTGTACAAATTGTACTAGTGTCTATCTGCCAAGAGTTGAAGAGGAAGTTTCAGGTGGTCTAGGATCATCATTAGGTGGTTCTGTCATAGTTTGGGTTATGTTCTAGTTTTTCTTCTTCTTCTACATCATTCCATATCATTGTAAAGTGGACCATTTTCCCTGGTACGGGAGTCCATTCTTCTTTTATTCTTCTACAGGGTGTTAGGGTGGTGCTAGGGTGAGTTGTAGCTCATTGGGTGTTGGGGCATCCATTCAGTTGACTACTGAATAATCTCGGGCGTTGGAGCGTCCATCCAAAGGGGGAGTCAGAGAAGAATGCTTTCTAGATTCTAGGAAGTTGGAGCTTTATTTTCAATTGGAGTTGAATATTAAAGAATTATTAGAAAAGCATTAGGTGGTTTTTGTCCCGGAGTGGGTTTCCACATTAAAAACTGTGTGCATTTGTGTTCCTTTTGTTTACTGCTATGATTGTACAAACACTGATAATAATTGAAGATTAACTAATGCTCTAATTGAAAGGAATATTGATTCGCCCCCCCTCTCAGTATTTCCAACAATTGGTATCAGAGCTTGGTTCCTTCAATAGAAGTTTAACAGCTGGAAGGAGGTCATGGAGCATACTGTTAGCCCCCCTATGAAATTCTTGACAAGCAAGCTGGGGGCTATGTCATTTTGGAGAGCTTCAAGGAATGCATCTCCCCTGAAGACACATCATCCTTGAAGACTCTCTGTGCTTTGTCTTATATAAGTCCTCTCTGCCTTTTCCTTTCCCCAAGGCCTGCATTTACCCCTTGTACCCCTGCAGATGTCCCTTTTTCCCCTTTCACTCCCCTTTGTCAAAGTCCCCTTGTTTCCCCCATTTCCCCCTAAATCCCCTCTAAAAATCCCTACACCCTTTGTTTATCCAAATTCCCCCTCCATCTCCCTATCGTTACCCTTTGGAGGCTTCAGAATGCATTAAAATGGCTTGAAAACCCACTTTGAACCTTATTTCAGGCCCAGGCACTTTCCCGCTGAGCCGCGTGCCTTTTTCTCCATGTGATCTCGTGCTGAAACCTCCCACGAAGTCCAAAGGCGCTTACCTTTGTTGTTCATCGGGTGCGACGACAGCCATTGATTTTGGTTGATCGAACGGCGAACGTTAACCCCGATGCCCCCCCTGTTACCCCATTCATTTCACACCCCGCACCATCACCGTCCGTTAAAACGATAATCCAACGGTCCAGAATGTACCCGCTTCCGTGGGTCCTGCCGCGCAATAGCGCGAAACCACCTGGTTTATTCTGCACCGCTTATGCGCGGCAGGTGGTTTTCCCTGAGCACCCAGCGATTCCATTCAGCGCTCGCCACCTGTCCCTTGTACGACAGCAAAACCACCCATCCCCCACGCATTATCTCTCGACCACGGATGCCAAGAGAAATCCATGACAGCCGCCAGATCTTGAGGGTTTCATCCTACGGTCGCCTTTCAACCAAGTTGCGCACGCGCTATCCCATGTTATGGCCCGCCGTCTATCATCCTCTACCGTTGATCTCCGCCACGATCGACGGTCCAGATTTGTCCCTCCGCCATTGACTGTTCCATGGTCTCCCGTTTCGCCATGTCATCTCCACGTGTACCTTCCGTACCTATGCCCATTTAATTACCTATAATTGGTTCGTGTTCGTGTTTTTTAATGTTTTTCATTCATTTTTTCGCTCTGCATTCCGCCACCTCTCTCCACGCCATTAATGTTTCCACCGTGTTCCTACACAATGCCGTCGTCTGTTCGTTCTACATGGCTATTCCCATCGTCTCCATCGTGTCCACCACCCCCATATTTGTTTTCTCAATTTTTTCGTGAGTTTCGCAGGGTTTCAAAGAAGCAGAAAACCGCCTTGATGCACATCTCTGCTACAAGGACAGAGAAATAAAAAAATATCAGCTACAGAGGCAGGATTTATAAAAAATGACCTGGGAAAGTGAAGACAGGACTCGCCTTAAAGAAGGGCAGAATCCAACTCTGAAAATCTCCCAGCGCCTTTAAAACCTGAGCTAACCTATCAGAAGCAAAAATGGAGCGGCAAAGTGTTTCAATACAAGGCAAAGGAGATTAAGGCATGCTAATGAAGATCCCGAGCCTTAAATCAATAGTTTAAGAGGCAAAGCACTAGTTTGAAGACCCCGAGGATTGATCAAAGGATCCTGTGCACAGTATAGGGTAACATCAGGGTTTCCACATCATCAGAAATGTTTTTCTTCATCAGGGGACAAAGCGCCCATGTAGTTTTATTTATACACCGTGCCCCTGAGAAGATTTCCTTCCCTATAAGCAGTCCTACGCTATCAGAAGCATTTGTTGCACGATATGGTCGACCCTAGCATCATTATTTCACCATTTTTTCCCAGTCACAGAGAATGGCGGTAGTACTGCATCCAGAGCGCCAGAAGTAAATGCACATAATTAAAGCAGTATGGGTTGCAGCTTTCCTTTTCTCTGGAGCTTCAATTATTCATTTAATTCTGCACCTACCATCTTCTGCTTTGTTTTCTCCTATAAGAATCCAGAAGAACATTTGGTAAAAGGTTGTTGTCCAGTTGTTCGGCTGTTGATGTTAGAAGGATTTAGTTTGAATGTTAGAAAAGTCTTGGGAGGGAGTTACAGAGTAGTTTGTATGTAATAGGCTGGGAGGAGAAAGTCTAGACTGTACTAGCCATTGGGCTTATTTTACATGACTGGTTTCGCATCAATTAATCCAAGCACATTTCACAGGATCCTGGTCTATTACTATTGGTGATGTTTTTCCTAACTCCGTTTATTACATTTTCATATTGTTTCATGTTCTTCTGGTAGGCAACTGAAGTATAACATAGGATTCACCCTTGTTAGGTGCCCTATGTTTCCTGCTCTCCCTAAATTTAATGTTTTCTGCTTTATGTTCTACCTGAGAATTGTCTTCAGTTGATTTAACCAGTGTAGTGGGTGATATTGCCTACTCTCTAATGTATGAATTAAATGAATCGGTTCTCAGATGTTCTTGTTGGGTTTAAGCTGGAGGATTTGGGAACACTGGGGATCAGAGTTAGCCCTGTCCACTAGAATCCTTGTGCAACCAGCTGACCTTTCTAAGATCCCTTTGTTAAAACTTTTCTCTGTCTTTCCCTTGGAGCTGCTAAAGCAGACCTAGAGTTAAATGAACTCTGGTCTGATCTATAAGCTACCCCTCTATCCTTTTGAGAGCTGTCTTTGAGTATGTCCAAGAAGGTCTGGAGTTAAATGACCTCTGACCTAATCTATAGACAGGAATTTGGTTATCTTTCCTTCTTTCACTTTCTTTCCTTAATGTTCCATCTCACCATCTAATCCGAAGATCCTTTGGTATTAGGTGACTTGCCCTTTTGCCTTTGTTGTTGTTTCACGTAATTTCCTTTCATGACTCCATATCCCAATGGATGGCACTTTCTTGGCTTATGCTCTTTGCTGAAACATCCTGCTATTCTGTGCCTTTCCTTCCATTGCTCTCCCAGTCCATGATCTCATGACTCAACCCAGCAACCAACCAACCAAATTATTTTAAACCTCCTTTGTGCTTCATACCTATCCTAATATATCAATTTGAGCTTCAAAGTCATATATTCTTGTTCTCTGGAGAGATCCCTCTCCAAATCCAGGAGGGCTAGATCCTAGGGTCCAAAAGTGGTTCTGATGTTGTCTCATCTTTTGGTCTTGCCAATCTGGCCAAAACATGGGAACACCAACATAATGGTGACTCCACTGGGGAGGAGACCACTTTGCCTTTATATTGGCTCTAATTGCTGATGGTGGACAGCAGTCTGCTCCAACAGTCAGATTTATCCACTTGGCGACTCCACACTAAATAACTCCCAAAAGACCAAATGACTCCACTAGTAGAAGACTCTGAACTGGTTGAGAAGATACAGTGACCTCTTCCTGATTTACAAACATGCTTCCACGCATACAGAGAAGATATGCCCCAATGAGCAGGGAGCATATCCCTGGATTCCCACACAAAATGCCTGAAGTGGACTGGTTAAAAAACCTGCCTATCTTTCAGGGTGAAAACACTGAGGACCCCTTGCTACATCTTATCAAGTTTCATATACATGTGTGGAAATTTAAAGTTGAATGGCATGAAGACTTCCTAATGAAAATGTTCATGGCAACATTAGAAGGAAAGGCTAGGAATTGGTATGAATGGTTAGAACCTTGGAGTTTGTTTTCTTTAAAGGACATGCATTAATTCTTTTATAAGAATTATAAAGGAAACTCTCCATCCTTACCATGGGACTGTTGTGATCAATCTCAGAATATCATATGGTACCTGTTAGACATTGATAAGGATTTGGTTAATATGCATTCTGAAGATCTGTTGACAACCATTCAAGAATTTCATATGCATCCTAGCTATCACAAGAACATAGATGAATCAGCTGAGGAAGAAAACAGCCAAGAGACTGTGGACATTCTTCAAGATATTCCTGAAAACTCAGATGCTGATTTATCATCCCTTATAGTTGAGGCTCAAGATGACACCCTGCCTCAAATCCAGTCTTCAAAGGAAACAGAGAGCTGCTGCACTTCTGCACAAAGGAATACGAGACCATCTTCCCCTTTGACAAAAGAAGAAATAGATCAGATCATCAGTAGACAGCCAGCCTCTGAAATTTTTTACAAATCAGACATCCTTGCCCATTCATCTGATGAGCTGTATTGTACAGAGTTGGAAAGCTCACATGTAAATCAAAATGAGGAGAAATTTGCTGGCAATCCAGTGTATCTGGTTGGTGACATTAGTTACATTCATGATTCTCCTATTTTTTATCTATCTGATGATGATGTTCTCCAAACAGAAAATGATCTTGCAGGGTCATCATTAGTAGATTTATGGGAGGAGAATCAGTCCCATTCACTTCCAGAGAATAATGAGCCAATGTCGTCTATTTATGACATTGATGGGGAGAGCTATGACAGTATAATAGCAGATGAAGATTCTATGAATCTTCATTCTGCTCTAATACAGATCATCAGTGAGACTGGAAGCCAGCAGTTTTTCCTTTCAGAAGACGAAGAAGAGATTCTTGAGCAGGTTGGAAATAAGGTGCCTTCTCCTGAAAAAGAGGAAGCAATGGAACATGCCCCTGCTCAAGAATGCATTGATCTCTTCACTGAGCGCAGCACATCAGAGCAGAACATATCAGAGCTCCAAAAGGACGGCACTGCCATATATGATGAGTCCTCCAGTTCAGAAATTGAAGCAGATGAAGGATATTTTCTTTCTCAAGAGAGTCTCATTCTTGATCCAGTGGAAAAATAAGAGATCATGGTTGAAGCCAGCCTGTCAAATATTCGTAGCCAGGTATCTTTTCATGATCCTTATGCACATTTCCTGCATACATTTGAAGAAGGATCAAGGGTCTTGTTGAGCAGCATGTTGCAGACAGAAGGAAAAAATTTCAAGGCTGCTGTTATTGAGCAAAAACAATGGGAGCTGCCCTGCCTATCCAGCATGCTCAGGGAGTTGAGCAAGAAGGAACAGCCATGGGATCATTTGATGGATTGGTTACATTGGAATACAATGTTTGTAAGCTAGACTTGTAAATATTTCGGTAGAGTAGGGTAGGTAGGAAAAGCTCAATAAAGCTCAGCATGTGAGCATGTAGTTGATTGTTTCATTTTCTGTCTTAGAATGTAGAGAAGAAACCTGCTAGACAGTCTAATCCTAGCAGGTAGTAGTGTAAGTAGAGAAACATATGAGACCAACAGTATAATCTGGTCCCATGGAGCAATAAGGGTAGAAGTAGAATAGGTTTATTTTCTTGTTTGTAAATAAAATGATGTAAAGGGTCTGCTAACTCAAATGCACCCTGAAGGAAAAATGCTAGGATTGTAGTGTGGGTAGGTAGCTTTGTTGGGGAAATGTTTCTGCTGATGTAACATATTCATATTGTGGTAGCTGATCAAAGAAAAGGATGTGCCAAGAAGCAGGCAACTGGCCTACTCCAAAGATCATTTCTGGTTTCTTGCCTCCTTCAAGAAGAAGCCATCCCCATGTGGAGCCACTGTTAGCCCCCCTATTAAATTCTTGACAAGCAAGCTGGGGGCTATGTTATTTTGGAGACCTTCAAGGAATGCATCTCCCCTGAAGACACATCATCCTTGAAGTCTCTCTGTGCTTTGCCTTATATAAGTCCTCTCTGCCTTTTCCTTTCCCCAAGGCCTGCATTTACCCCTTGTACCCCTGCAGATGTCCCTTTTTTCCCCTTTCACTCCCCTTTGTCAAAGTCCCCTTGTTTCCCCCATTTCCCCCTAAATCCCCTCTAAAAATCCCTACACCCTTTGTTTGCCCAAATTCCCCCTCCATCTCCCTATGGTTACCCTTTGGAGGCTTCAGAATGCATTAAAATGGCTTGAAAACCCACTTTGAACCTTATTTCAGGCCCGGACCCTTTCCCGCTTAGTCGTGCACCTTTTTATCCATGTGATCTCGTGCTGAAACCTCCCGCGAAGTCCAAAGGCACTTACCTTTATTGTTCATCAGGCACGACGACAACCGTTGATTTTGGTTGATCGAACGGCGAACGTTAACCCCGATGCCCCCCATGTTACCCCGTTCATTTCACACCCTGCGCCATCGCCGTCCGTTAAAACGATAATCCAACGGTCCAAAATGTACCCGCTTTCGTGGGTCCTGCAGCGCAATAGCGCGAAACCACTTGGTTTATTGCGCACCGCTTATGCGCGGCAGGTGGTTTTCCCCGAGCACCCAGCAATTCCATTCAGTGCTCGCCACCTATCCCTTGTGCGACGGCAAAACCGCCCATCCCCCGCGCATTATCTCTCGACCAGGGATGCCGAGCGAAATCCAAGACAGCCGCCAGATCTTGAGGGTTTCATCCTACGGTCGTCTTTCAACCAAGTTACGCACGTGCTATCCCATGTTATGGCCCGCCATCCGTCATCCTCCGCCGTTGATCTCCACCACGATCGACAGTCCAAA
The DNA here is from genome assembly GCA_034641835.2 of Pinus albicaulis. Taxonomy (NCBI): domain Eukaryota; kingdom Viridiplantae; phylum Streptophyta; class Pinopsida; order Pinales; family Pinaceae; genus Pinus; species Pinus albicaulis. Next base: position 61,710,073 of record CM076583.1, on the reverse strand, counting down.
TTTGTCCCTCCGTCGTTGACTATTCCACAGTCTACCGTTTCGCCATGTCATCTCCACGTGTACCTTCCGTGCCTCCACCCATTTCATTACGTATAATTGGTTCGTGTTCATGTTTTTTAATGTTTTTCATTCGTTTTTTCGCTCTACATTCCGCCACCTCTCTCCACACCATGATTGTTTCCACCATGTTCCTGCACAATGCCACCATTTGTTCGTTCTGCATGGCTGTTCCCATCGTCTCCATCGTGTCTGCCACCCTGATATTTGTTTTCTCAATTTGTTCATGAGTGTCGCAGGGTTTCAAAGAAGCAGAAAACCACCTTGATGCACATCTCTGCTACAAGGACAGAGAAATAAAAAAAGATCAGCTACAGAGGCAGGATTTATAAAAAACGACCAGGGAAAGTGAAGACAGGACTCGCATTAAAGAAGGGCAGAATCCAACTCTGAAAATCTCCCAGCACCATTAAAACCTGAGCTAACCTGTCAAAAGCAAAAATGGAGCGGAAAAGTGTTTCAGTATAAGGCAAAGGAGATTAAGGCACGCTAATGAATATAATGAGCCTTAAATCAGTAGTTTAAGAGGGAAAGCACCAGTTTGAAGACCCCGAGGATTGATCAAAGGATCCTGTGCATAGTATAGGGTAACATCAGGGTTTCCACATCATCAGAAATGTTTTTCTTCATCAGGGGACAAAGCGCCCATGCAGTTTTATTTATACACCATGCCCCTAAGAAGATTTCCTGCCCTATAAGCAGTCCTACGCTATCAGAAGCATTTTTTGCACGATATGGTTGACCCTAGAATCATTATTTCACCATTTTTGCCCAGTCACAGAGAATGGTGGTAGTACTGCAGCCAGAGCGCTAGAAGTAAATGCACAGAATTAAAGCAGTATGGGTTGCAGCTTTCCTTTTCTTTGGAGCTTCAAGTCTTCATTTAATTCTTCACCTAAAATTCTGCTCTGTTTTCTCCTATAAGAATCCAAAAGAACATTTGGTAAAAGGTTGTTGTCCGGTTGTTCGGTTGTTGCTGTTAGAAGGATTCAGTTTGACTATTAGAACAGTCTTGGGAGGGAGTTACAGAGTAGTCTAGACTGTACTAGCCATTGGGATTATTGTACATGACTGTTTTTGCATCAATTAATCAAAGCACATTTCACAGGATCCTGGTCTATTACTATTGGTGATGTTTTTCCTAACTCCGTTTATTACATTTTCATATTGTTTCATGTTCTTCTGGTAGGAAACAGAAGTATAAAATAGGATTCACCCTTGTTAGGTGCCCTATGTTTCCTGCTCTCCCTACCTTTAATGTTTTCTTCTTTATATGCTACCTGAGAATTGTCTTCAGTTGATTTAACCAGTGTAGTGGATGATATTGCCTACACTCTGATGTATGAATTAAATGAATCGGTTCTCAGATGTTCTTGTTGGGTTTAAGCTGGAGGATTTGGGAACACTGGGGATCAGAGTTAGCCCTGTCCACTAGAATCCTTGTGCAACCAGCTAACCTTTCTAAGATCCCTTTGTTAAAACTTTTCTCTGTCTTTCCCTTGGAGCTGCTAAAGTAGGCCTGGAGTTAAATGACCTCTGGTCTGATCTATAAGCTGCCCCTCTGTCCTTTTGAGAGCTGCCTTTGATTATGTCCAAGCAGGTCTAGAGTTAAATGACCTCTGACCTGATCTATAGACAGGAATTTGGTTATCTTTCCTTCTTTCACTTTCTTTCCTTAATGTTCCATCTCACCATCTAATCCGAAGATCCTTTGGTATTAGGTGACTTGCCCTTTGGAAGCCTTGGCTATTTTTTTCACGTAATTTCCTTTCATGACTCCATAGCCCAATGGATGGCACTTTCTTGGCCTATCCTCTTCGCTGAAACATCCTGCTATTATGTGCCTTTCCTTCCATTGCTCTCCCAGTCCATGATCTCATGACTCAACCCAGCAACCAACCAACCAAATTATTTTAAACCTCCTTTGTGCTTCATACCTAGCCTAATATCTCAATTTGAGCTTCAAAGTCATATATTCTTGTTCTATGGAGAGATCCCTCTCCGGATCCAGGAGGGCTAGATCCTAGGGTCCAAAAGTGGTTCTGATGTTGTCTCATCTTTTGGTCTTGCCAATCTGGCCAAAACATGGGAACACCAACACATACCAAGAATGTTGTACCATGAAAATAATTATGCACTCTGGAAAGGAATAATGGAGGTCTATCTCTTGGCGCAAGGTTACGAAGTATGGGACACTGTTCAAAATGGATTTACATCAACCGCGGATGAATAAGGTAAGAATAATTTGGTAAATGATGCAAAAGCAAAGAATATTATTATTAAGTGACTTATTGAATCTCGCTATCATAAGGTGTTGTCAAACCACAAAATGTATGGGACAAGCTTCGAGAATATATATGTGTGACTCAAATAACAAAGAAGCAAAGCTTCAAATATAGGAGTGCACTTACAACTCGAATGAAAGAAGATTGCAACATCGTCGCATACTTCCAATACGCTTTCACAATAACCAATACTCGGAAGATTGGGAGAGCTATTGATGAGAAGACTATTATACGAAATATTCTTAGAACGTTACAGTGAGATTCAACCTAAAGGTATCGGTCTTAGAATACAAAAGAAAATATGGACAAACTCAAAGAAAGAGGAATTACATGGAGTTCTCATAGCATATGAAATGAGACTTGATGAAGAATAGGGTAACTCGCATCTAGAAACTGCGTTCGTTGCATCTACAAAAACCAATAAGGATAAACAACCTTCAATTGAAAAGACATGCACCTGCAAGTGTGAAGAAAAGGGAGATGATGAAGAATGTCTTTCAGATTAAGAATATGCTTACTTCACGAGAAAACTAAAAATTGGTAAGGGAAAATTCAAAGGTAAACTTCCATTGATATGTTTCGATTGTAATGAGGTTGGGCATTTCGTAGTAAAATGTCCAAACAGAAGTGATGGCAACTCAAAAGGAAAGAAAGGCTTTAAGAAATTCAACAAGCAACGATCCAAAAGGAACTTTCTCTCTAAAGAAGATAGCTCATCATCTGATGAAGGCAATGATAGCGAAGAAGAAGCCAATGAGAGAGTATTGTTTATGGCCAAGCACAATAAACAAGAGGTATCAAACAACGAATAAGAAGGATTGACCATATAAGAATTTTATAAGGAAGAAATCAAGCTTATAAAAGATCTCAAGGCAGACAAGATTCGTTCCAATACTCTTGAAGAACAAGTTCAAGGTCTCAAAATTGAAGTTGAAGAACACAAATGCATTGAAGAGTCAGTTCAAAAGAAGTTGGAAGAAATCAACCAAGAAAGGGAAGAATTAGAAGCCGAAGTAGTCTCGCTGCATGAGGAAGTGAAGAAAGAAAAAAGTATCCAAAACTATGCCAACAGCTTAAGGGCATTGGAAGAACTCATCAACAATCAACGATCTTACAACGACAGAACTGGCATCAGTTACAAAGAAGAAGAACCAATACCTTCTACAACAAAATACAATCAACCTATGAGATCTAACATGCATGTAGACTTCATTGGACAAGATTCACAAGAACAGCCTTGGAAGATAATTCCTCGACGAAAATTTCCATCTAGGTACCAACTTATTTTTTATGGCTACTGTTGTTCATGTTGGAAATTTTGTCATAAAGCTGTAGAATGTTGCACATACCCTAGGAACGAATACAATTCTAGGAGATCTGTCAAATATGAACCTCCCAGGGCTCAGTGAAACATCAATAGATTTGAACATTTAAGAAATAATATTGAATGTTACAAATGTCGAAACTTTGGATACATAGCCAAAGACTACAAACTTGAAAATCCTCCATAAGAATCTTCGAAGCCACAAAACGAACAAACATGGAAGAAGAAGAAGACTGATAATTATGCTCTTGCTTTCAAGGCTCAAAACAACAAAGATGTGTGGTATGTTGATAGTGGTTGCTCAATGCATATGACTGGAGATAGAAATAAATTTGTATCTCTGAAAGAGAAGAAGGATTGAACTGTGTCCTTTGGAAATGAAGGATCTTCAAATGTTATAGGATCAGGTACTATCACTCTCGGAAGCAAAGATGCTTTAGCCAAGAATGTTCTATTGGTTGAAAACATGAATCACAATCTGCTCAGTGTTGGACAAATGTGTGATCAAGGACACACAATACTATTCAACTCCACAAAATGTGAAATCAGGAAAGGCATGTATGGTGAAATTGTGGCTACAGTAATTCGAGCTCCAAATGACATATATGTTCTGGATGAAGCAACTAAAGCATGTATAATAGCTAAAGAGGATGATATAATATTTGGTAGCAATGATGATTGACTAAGTAAGAAGTTTGCTACAAAGGTGCAAAGTGATTTCGAGATGTCTTTACTTGGTGAGCTCACATACTTCTTAGGGCTTCAAATATCTCAGCAAGAGAAAGGAATATTTATATGTCAAGCCAAGTACATCAAGGAAATTCTCAAGAAAATTAAAATGGAAGATTTCAAACCCATCCTTACTCCAATGGTAACAGGTTTCAAATTGAGCATAGACGACTCATCTAAGGATGTGGATCAAAGGTTGTATAGATATATGATTGGTAGTCTTCTATATGTAACAGCCTCCCAGCCAGATGTTATGAAAACAGTTGGACAAGTAGCAAGATTCCAAGCAGCACCAAAAGAATCACATATTGTTTCCATCAAAATAATTCTTCGACATCTAAAGGGAACAACAGAATATGGCTTGTGGTATCCCAAGGGTAACAATCTCATTATTCATTCCTTTACAGATGCAGATTGGGCAGGAAGTGTTGATGATCGTGAGAGTACTCATGAAGCATTGGAATATCTTCGTCAGAAGCATGGGATTCTCCCAAGTTCTCATTAGATTTTCCTTATTCAGAATATAAAGGGGGATTGGAAGTGTGTACAGGTCCACAGGATGGTTGTGGGTCAGGGGGAGTGGAAGTGTGTACAGGTCTGCGGGATGGTTTTATTTCAGGGGGAGTTACCCTTTTCCATTGATGTCAAAGGGAGAGAGAATGTTGTAGGAAGAGGTTTCATGATCGCAGGGGGAGTACTTGTGTTGCCTTCAATTCCAAAGGGGGAGATTGTTGATCACAGGTTGTCATTGATGTCAACCCAAGCAGCACTAGAGGCTAACCCAATATTGCATGGGAATTTTGACCTACCAAATTAATATATTCTAGGTCAATAATTATTTTTATGGTTTCTTCTTGTCGAGATGTTTCCATTAATATATGGCACGCCATGTAATTCTTCACGGTTTTAGAGATATTCATGTTTGAAGTTTGTACCCCCAGTGAGTGAGCTAAAACCCCATGGGGTTGTGGCATGGGTCACTAAAAATTCATAATTAATATTTTTTAAGCTCCTAAAATCCCTCCCACGTTCACTTGTTGAAGCCCCTCTCAACCTAAGAATTTATATAAATTGTGATCCTCATATCCTCCTCATGCAAGGGATTTCGCCATCTGAAACAGGTCATCGTGGCATTTTCGCTCTAACTTTGTTTCTACGAAGGTTCAGAAGCGGAAATTTTTATGAGGCGAAGCAAAAATCCTAAGGAAGAGGCTGTGAACATTTCAGATCAAGGTGCACAATATTTTCAGAGATATGATCTGTGGAATTCAATGTTTTTGCAGGCTCTTGAAATTCATCTCAAAGAATTGACCTTGGTAAAATCGTCATAAATCTCTCTCTGAGTATCAGATTGGAATTTTGTAAAAATTGGAAGATAGTGCACAGTCTGTATTTTTTTCACTATCAATTTTAGAGCCAAATGAATAAATAATGACACGTGGCATGTCGTACAAGTTCGCTCTGCTGAAAATGTCCATAATTAGGGCATTGTGACAAATTGGGTATAACTCTCCCTTGAAGAATCCAAATTGGGTCAGACCTATGGCATTGGAAAGATGACTTTGATGACTACTACAGTACCAAAAATCAGATATTGGGGATCTGAAATAACAAAGATACACCAGATTCAATATCAAGCTCCTAGACGGCAAAGAAAAAGCTAGATCATGTGTTGTCAAGGGCTACAAAGGACCAGACTTTCTAGGGAAGAAAAGCAAAGTGAGGTGCAACAGAGGGTAGCATGACAAGAACAGCAACCAAGATACATAACAACAACAAGAGGTTCATCACATGAAGTCTTCAAGTGGGCAGCATTGCATACAATCATTGTAAAGGTATCATTGTACTAAGTCATTGTAAATACATTATTGTACAAATTGTACTAGTGTCTATCTACCAAGAGTTGAAGAGGCAGTTTCGGGTGGTCTAGGATCATCATTAGGTGGTTTTGTCATATTTGGGGTTATGTTCTAGTGTGTCTTCTTCTTCTCCATCATTCTATATCATTGTAAAGTGGACCATTTTCCCTGGTACGGGAGTCCATTCTTCTTTTATTCTTCTACAGGGTGGTAGGGTGGTGCTAGGGTGAGTTGTAGCTCATTGGGTGTTGGGGCATCCATTCAGTTGACTACTGAATAATCTCGGGCGTTGGAGCGTCCATCCAGTGGGAGCTGGAGAAGAATGCTTTTCTAGATTCTAGGAAGTTGGAGCTTTATTTTCAATTGGAGTTGAATATTAAAGAATTATTAGAAAAGCATTAGGTGGTTTTTGTCTCGGAGTGGATTTCCACCTTAAAAACTGTGTGCATTTGTGTTCCTCTTGTTTACTACTATCATTGTACAAACACCGATAATAATTTAAGATTAACTAATTCTCTAATTGAAAGGAATATTGATTCACCCCCCCTCTCAGTATTTCCAACACTGAGATTTATATATATCATTCTTAACCACCTTAGCGGGAAGAATAGACACCTTTAACTTAGAAATTTCACTCTCTAAGCTAAACAAGTTAGATTGTTTCTGTAATATTCACAATTTTTCATAAGATAATTGGAATATTAGAGTTCTTAATTTTCATAACTAATCAAGTAAATACGAGGGTGGAGGGACCCACAAACCCCAAGGATGAATAAAATACACTTTTGATGTGTGCATGTAAATATTTTAGATCTAGATCTACATTATGGAGTAGTGGAGCAACTTCTTAAATGAAGGAAGAGTGGAGATTTTTGGGGATCATCTACATATCCTTTTAATTTTATATTAAAAATTCAAAAAAATCTGAAATTGAAAGAAAAGAAAATATGTTAAAGTATTATAGTTTTATACTTTGGCATAAAAAGAAAATGTTTTTAGTTTGATGTATTAAAGTTTAACTGTTTTAAACTTTGTACAAGTGGTTTTTGTATAAAAATATTAAAGGCCGATCAGTTCAATCAGCGGAGAGATGTGATATTCAAAGTCTGAACCGGATGACCCAACCCGCAGGCACTACCGGCACGATAGTTAACGAAATGCATGCCTCGGCAGTTGACTGGGTTGACTGCGGAGGCAATAGAGATCAACAGTGGATATCGACTACGGGGGCACCAGCCGGAGTTCTCAGCCGTACCCCGAGACCCCTCGCAGTGACATCATATGCCCAAATGAATAAACGACTCAAAAATTATAGCTTTGCCCTTTTTCCATTACTTCACTCGCTTTTAACTTTAAAATCCTTAACTTTTCTGTATTTTTCCTTTACTTCAAAGTCCCTTTTTCCTTTGTACTGTCGTCTCCTACAACCCTGATGTGACTACTCGTTGCCGATGCGATTGCATCGCAACATCACCCATCGCATTATCAAAATTTCCGCAGCGCTTAACTCCGCCATCCATCTTCCGCCGATGCGATAATCCTCCATCACATCGCGTGATCGCACCACCCTCTGACGCTTAATTCCTTCTTCCCGTTTTCCGCCAATGCGATCATCGCATCACACTCACCCCTCACTTCATCGCTCATCGCATATCGTGATTTCCTCCACCCAAAACATTCTAGCTCCTCTTCCGCTTGTGATTGCGATTCCCGTGGCCCACCATTTCTCTTTCCGCTCTTTTCAAAGGAAAAAGGGTTTTTCTCGATGAATGAGGCATATTCGTTTGGTTTGTTAAAGGGGTTTTATTTAGCAAAATGAAAAGGTGTTCTTGAAGGCCGTGGGCAAGAGTAAAGATAGAAATCACTTTGGCACCAGCCCATGAACAGCAGCAAATGATAAATGTGGCAGCAAATTGGTTCCGGATTTGTTTTCTTTCCATTGGCTGGAGTAAATGTAACAGATAATACTTCCAGATGGTCCAGTGTAAAGTTTCCTCTCTTTTAGAGGGAGAATACTATACTCAGACTGAAGGGGATTTATCCCTTTTGAACGGGTAGACAACAAAGGAAGCCTTTCAAAATCCTGAATTTCCAACAGTAACATCAAAATTAATATATGGAGGTTGTGTCATCGTACTCAAAGAAGATGACGAAGGTGTGGACAATTGCGGTGCATCAAATGTTTCTTTCATAAGAATGTAGAGACATAGCTGGAAGGGAAATCGTTGCATCAAAGGTTTGCGGAAACACAAAAGGAGGGAAAATGCTCAGAGGAAGGTTCTGTCATAGAAACCGGGAAAAAATTGGGCAGTTTTGAATATTGGTGCGGAAATTATGATAAGCGGTTTTGCAGAAAAACGCGAGTGGTTTTCGCGCTAGGAATAAGCAGTAAATGGTTTTATGATGGGTGGATGTGATACATGTCGGTGTTTGACACGTGTCCCTTTAATACCACCCATTTCACATTGAAAAAGCATGACGGAGCGGTCCAGATGAAATGGCGCGATGACTGTCCGATCAGGAGGATCGACGGTCCAGATGAAATCGGAGTGTCACAGAAATGAATGAATGAGGCAAAGGGACAGTAAAACGGAGAAACTATGCTGACCGTTGGATCTTGGGGAGCCAGATCAATGGTCCAAAATACATCGATGGGAAAACTTTGGTAAGTGATGATCGGGAGGAAAACTAGTGGTTCGATGGAGCGAGAACCGTTAGATCAGGGAGATCGACGGCTCGGATCTCGTTGGTGGGGGAAAACCATCGACGGGGAAATATAAAGAAGGTGGAAGGAAAAGAAGTCGCATCATCAGCAATTCCTATAGAATAGGATATTTTTTTTATTTTCTGAAGACAGTATAATTGTAATAAGACATGTAATAGACATATTTCGATATCTAAAGTAGTTTTGGTAGTTAGGATTGGTTACAGCAGCCCCAAACTGCTTTTTACTGTATTTAATGTAATTTTGAAGACGGAAAAGGTTTCGAGTTTTGGACCTTAAAAGCCTATTTTTTGTACTCAGAGATTGACAAGTTAATGAATGAGTATGCAAGTTTCTATCATTTTGTTAATGTTGAAATGTATTCTCAGTTTACGTTATGTTTTATCCATCTATGAACGAAAAAAAGTTATGAGCAGTCAGCCTCTTTATACTTATGTATTTCAGAGTTAAAAACCCTTAATTTTCGCTCCTCCGTTTTAACTATTTATTCATATACTTCTTCTAGATTTTGAAATGGTATTTTCTGTATAAAACAGCATATCAGTTTGAATTTCTCCCTTCTGTTTCTTCTGATTCTTTCGTTCAACATTGGCTAAAGATAACATTGCAGAATGTTCATATATTTGATATTTAAGGGTTTGATATTTAATACTTGAGGTTTGATAAGACAGAGACAAATATATACATTCGTGACATAATCAGATAGATGTCTTAAGCATTGATTCCTTATCACAGCTAAGGGACTGTCTCTTAAGGTACAACATTAATTTGCACCGTTGCCGGGGACCGAAGATTCGAAGTTTTGTTCATATTTCCTCTATTTGTTCAGAGAGCAGGAAATACTAAGCTGTGCTTCTTTAAAATAATTCTGGCTCCTAAGAAGCCTCACACGAGGTCATATACCTCTCAGCAAAAAGCTCCTATTTTTTCTGATCCAGAAAAGATAGTTTCAAAGAAGGGACAGAAAATAAAAAGAAATTCTACACCTAATGCCACACTGCTTGCACCAAGCAGCAGTTCACATACTTTTTCATCTAAGGATATTTCTTGGAAACTCATTTTCTCGGAAAAAGAATCCTCACCTTCACCCATTCATTTCCAAGAACCAGGATTATAAGAACAATCTTTTGAGTTTGTATCATTTCCTCTTACAGAAACTCAACCTCATACAATTTCCAGTTCTTCTGCTATTGTTCATATGCCTATTCCTATATCAGTTGTTCCACCTCATTCATCCCCACCTACAACTGGTATCCATTTTACCCCCGCTCAAGGAGCAGTCAATCAGGGCATAAACATGGCAGCCCCTACTTTCTTGATGAATAGATATGCACCATTAAATCTACCCCAACCAATGAATGCAATGCCTCAGGAGTATCTCAAGTTGCTCCCTAGATTTACTGGTGAAGATGAAATAATTGCAGAACAGCACTTGCCCTTGTTCTGCACATTTGCTGAAAATTTTAATGTAGAACATCTAGATGTTGTGATGAGACTTTTTGTGTAGTCTCTAAGTGGAGAGGCAAGAAAATGGTTCAAAGGATTACCAAATGTTTCAATAAATGATTGGGATGAATTAGAAAGAAATTTCATCCAGAGATGGGGAGAAAAAAGGGACCATGGTTATTCTTTAACAGAATTCAATGCAATAAAGAAGAAATCAAATGAACATATGAATGATTTTGTCAAAAGGTTTAATAAGTTGTATAATAATTTGCCCCTGGAAATGAAACCTCCTCCTATTGGAGCAAGGGTTGTTTTTTTTGGAGCATTTGGGCCGGATTTTATTTTTACATTGAGAGAAATAAGATCCCCCACCCTTGAACAGATTCAAACTGATGCCTTAGAGATTGAGGCAAATATGTCTGCTGCTGGGAAAGTTTGCGATAAAGAAGAAACCAAAGAAGAAGCCTCATCTCAATATTAGAGGATCGATGATATGACTAATGTCATAAAAAATTTGTCTAACAAATTAGTAAAGATGGAAATAGACAACAATAAACCTGCAAAACAAAACAGAGGGGTTTTTAATCCCCAGTTCAGAAAACAACCCCTGCAGATTTTGCAAAGAGAAAGAAAGGATCAAGATCAAGTGCAAGCACCTTTATATATAGAGGCAGCACCATCATGTTCTGTTGATGATAATGAAAAGGAAGATTAAGATCAAATTTCTGCTGTGTATATGGAGGATGGTGAATCAGAAGAAGAAATTGCAAAAGAATATGAAGAGGAAAGTAAAGAAACTGATTTCTCATTTGATCAAGAAGAAATGGATGATTACTGTAAATAGTTTACTGATTTTATGCAATCATAATTTCATAAGAAATATGATTTGAGGTCAAAGAAGATATTGAGAACTCAAGATGATGAAGAGAAAGAATCAAAATCAGTACCTACTCCAATGGCGACTCCACTACAGAAGAACCAAATTAAAAAATCAGACAAGGGGAAAAAGCCCATGAATCAAGAAAAAGAAAAAGAAAAACAGCAAGCTGATGATTTCCAAATAAAACATAATGATCCTAATATGTTGGAGAAGATTGTAACTGTTTCTGATCAAACTGCAAATTCAAACAGAAACCAAGAAGAACCTGAAAAGTTGCCAAAACAAAATCAAACTTTCAGCTTGTCAAAAGAGTTAGAAAAAGTGAAGATTCAAATACCACTTCTTGAGTTGGTCAAAACACCTGGTTATAAGAAAGAAATTGCAGAGTTCATTAATTTATCTCAGCCTGACGAGGTGGGTGATATAGTGAACCTGCAAGATGAGAAACTGGTGGTTACTTTTGGACCTCATGTTGAAGAGGTAGATTCTTTTGTCCCACCTTTTTATATATCATTTCTGCTCCATGATTTCATTTTACATAATTGTATGCTAGATTCTGGTGCATCACATAATCTAATGCCACTGTCAGTGATGAAAGAGTTAAATTTGAAAATTACCAAGCCATATAGAGACCTTTATTCCTTTGATTCAAAAAGGGTAAAGTGTGTGGGTCTTATCAAAGATATGGATGTTTCCTTAGCCCAAATTCCAGCTAAGAGTATTATGATGGATGTGGTAGTAGCAGATATTCCAGCCAAATTTGGTATGTTGTTGTCTAGATCTTGGGGGGGAAAACTTGGAGTATTTTTGAAATTAGATTTCACATATGACATCATTCCTGTTTTTAATGGGGAGGAAAGGAGGTTATACAGAGAAACCAGATTTTTGAAAACTACTACCAAGAAAGATGCAAGTAACTCCCCCATTTATGGTCAAGAGAAGGAGGGTCTCTCTTGTTTCATGTTGCATGAAGATGCAGAATTTGCTAAAGATTCACAAAAGAAGCTCCCTTCAGCCATTGTACATAAGGAATTGCATTCAAATAATCTTTGGAAGTGTTATTTCGATTGTGCATTTTCTAAGGAGGGCACTGGAGCTGGATTCATATTTGTATCCCCTGAAGGTAACCTTGTACCTTTTTCTTTAAAACTAGAATTCGAATCCACTAATAATGTAGCTAAATACGAAGCATTGATTTTAAGTCTGCAAACAGCTAAACAGATGGGAATTGAGTCTATCTCTTTTTTTGGTGATTCTGAATTAATTATAAGACAAATTAAAAATTGGTGTCAGACTAAGCATCCCAGATTGAGGTCCTATAGAAACGAGGTATGGGATCTAATTGAAAATTATTTTGAGGCCTTTAATTTACAGTTTATTCCAAGAGAGGATAATATAATGGAAGATTCGTTAGCAATTGCAGCTAGTACATTCAAACCACCAATCAATCCAAGGTTGAGATATGAGATTGAGTTGAGACACAGGCCTTCAATTCCTAATAATGTAAAGCATTGGCAAGTCTTTGAGGATGATGAGCAGATTAATCAGTTCTTGACAATGGTTGGAGATTTTGAAGACAGTCAAATTGATTTAGAAGTGGATGAAATTGATCAAGGTGAAATGTCTAAAAATCTAAAGCAGACAATTGGAGACCAGAAGATAATTCAGTTGAAAGATAATATTTTTCCCAGAGGTTTAGTACCTCTTGAAAGAATATTTGATGCTAACGATGTGACAGCAAACTAGAAAAAGGTAGCCCAAGATGGAGAAATGGAAGACTGTAATTTAGGAACTCAACATGAGCCTAAAATGGTCAAAATATTCAAAGGAGTTCCAAAGGAATACAAAGAAAGGTATGTAGATCTTTTCAAGAAGTTTACGGATGTATTTGCATGGTCATATGAAGATCTGAAAACTTATGATAAAAGTATTATTCAGCATAAAATTCCATTGAAAGATGGGATTAAGCCTCATAGACAGAAGCTCAGACAAATTAACCCATTATTGATGGCTCCAATTGAGAAAGAGGTAAAGAAACTTTTACAAGAAAACTAGATTATAGTTCCTCTAAGATATTCAGATTGGGTTTCCAATATTGTACCGGTTAGGAAGAAAAATGGAGAGATAAGACTATGTGTAGATTTCAGAAACTTGAATAGAGCTTCACTAAAGGATAATTATCCTTTTCCAAATATGGACTTTGTCTTGCAGAAAGTAACTGCCACATACAGGTTATCCATAGTTGATGGTTTTTCCGGGTATAATCAGGTTGTTGTGGAGAAGGAAGATCAAAAGAAAACTACTTTCACTACACCCTGGGGAACATTCATGTATGCCAGGATGCCATTCGGTCTCATGAATGCATGAGCTACTTTCCAAAGGGAAATGGATATTGCATTTGTAGGGGACAAATTTGTAGTTATTTATCTTGATGATGTTACAATTTTTTCAAGTTTTCATGATGAACGCCTACAACATTTGGAGAAAGCCTTTTTAAAATGTAGGAAATATGGATTATCATTGAATCCTAAAAAATCCTTGTTTTCTCTAGAAGAAGGAAATTTTCTGGGCCATATAGTTTCAAAGCAAGGAGCAAAGATTGATCCAGCAAGGGTTGAAGCCATACAGACAATTCCACTGCCTCGAAGTAAGAAGGATATTCAAATATTTCTTGGAAAAATCAATTTTCTGAGGAGATTTGTTCCAAATTATGCTGAGATTTTCAGGAAAATAACAGATATGTTAAAAAATGATACTGAAGTAAAGTGGGACAAAGATGCAAGGGAATATTTTGGAAGAATTAAAGAAGCTCTCCAAGAAGCTCCTGTTTTAATCAGTCCAGACTACTTGAAGCCATTTCAAGTTTTCTCATTTGCATCTTCCTCTACAATTGTTGTTGTGCTACTACAAAAAAATGAAGAAGGAAGTGAGCAGCCTGTAGTGTTTTTTAGCAAAGTGCTTCGAGATGCAGAATTGAAGTATAATATCTTGGAGAAACAAGTATATGCTCTGGTTAAATCATTAAAGGCTTTCAGAACTTATATACTTCATTCTCAAATTGTAGCATATGTGCCTAATTCTGTTGTAAAGGATTTATAAGTACAAAGTGATGTTGAAGGGAAAAGACGGAAATGGATTGCTAAAATCCAAGAATACGATTTGGATATCAAACCAACAAAGCTAGTCAAAGGACTAGGACTGGCTAAATTGTTAACAAAATCTAATTTCCAAGCTTTGGGAATCAGTTTACTTGCACTTGTAGAAGAAGTCACTGAAGAATCAAATCGCATTCAGACAAGAGCAACAATTAAGTATAAATTCCTCTATTCAAACTGGTACAAAGATATTATTCATTATTTGTGTTTCCTTTCTTGTCCACCTTCAATTAACAGAGCTAAGTACAGAGCCTTGAAACTTAAAGCTCAACCTTATGTTATAATTGAAGCTAAGTTTTATTGGAAAGATCCTACTGGTGTGTTGTTGTTATGTCTAACAGAAGAGGAAACCATAGAAGTGATTAAAGAGTATCATGAGTGCTTATGTGGAGGTCATTAAAATTGGAAAGTAACTACTCATAATATTCTTAAATCAGGTTTTTATTGGCCCTCTTTGTTTGCGGATGTATACAGGACTGTTATAAATTGTCAAAAATGCCAGTTATTTGTAGAAAAGAAAGGGTTAGCTCCTTTGCCTCTTCTCCCTGTTTTTGTTGAAGAACCTTTCAGACAATGGGGATTGGATTTCATTGGAGAAATCAATCCACCATAAAGTGGGAAATTTAAATGGATCTTGACTGCAACTAATTATTTTACAAAATGGGTAGAGGTAGTACCTTCTAGAAAAGCAAATGATTTGGTTGTAATGAATTTTTTGGAGGAAAATATTTTCCGCAGATTTGGATGTCCAGTGAAGATTGTGACAGATAATGCTCAAGTCTTCAACTCAGTCAGGTTTATAAAATTCTGTCAAACTTATAATGTGATATTGTCCCATTCTACAGCATATCACCCTCAAGGAAATGGATTAGCAGAATCCTCTAATAAAGCGTTGGTGAAAATCTTGAAGAAGACAATAAATGAGAACCAAAAGAATTGGGATTCAAAGCTAGTTTTCGCTTTGTGGGTAGTGAGGATGACTACTAGGAGATCCACTGGTAAGTCACCTTATGAATTAGTATATGGTACCCAAGCATTTTTTCCCACTCAATTAGTAAGGCTAGTAATATCTTTTCTTCAAGATGCTCAAGAGGAACCTAATGCCTTGATAAGAAGAATGAATAGAGTGATGGAATTGAGTGAAAACAGAAATAAGGTTAGAGACAATTTGGTCACTTATCAGGAGAAAATGAAGTCCATTTTCGATAGAAAAGCAAAAGAAATCATGTTTCAAAATGGAGATCCGGTACTAAGATGGGATACAAGAAGAGAGGATAAAGGGAAGCATGGAAAATTTGATCCTTTATGGTATGGTCCGTATAAAATCATTGAAGCCAGAACAAGTAACACTTTCATGTTGCAAAGTCTTGACAGAGAAGCAGTAGAACTGCATGTGAATGGGCAGTATTTGAAACACTATTTCCAACACTAGAAGCAGTCATTTCATCATTGTACATATCTAGTTTCTTATCATTGTATATTTTTCATCAAGCAATTTTTGACTCCATGCCCAAAGTGAAGGCACTGATCTGTAGGTTCCTAGTGTTTCGTGGAAAAAAACACTATCCCCAGGTAGAGCCAGATGTTGTGGATCATCTGCATATCCTTTTAATTTTATATTAAAAATACAAAAAAATATGAAATTGAAAGAAAATCAAATATGTTAAAGTATTATAGTTTTATACTTTGGCATAAAAAGAAAATGTTTTTAGTTTGATGTATTAAATTTTAACTGTTCTAAACTTTGTACAAGTGGGTTTTGTATCAAAATATTAAAGGCCAATCAATTCAATCGGTGGAGAGTGCTGATATTCAAAGTCTAAAATGGATGACCCAACCCGCAGGCACTACCAGCACGATAGTTAACGAAATGGGTGCCTCCACAGTTGACTGGGTTGATTGCGGAGGCAATAGAGTTCAACGGTAGATATCGACTACGGGGGCTCCAGCCGGAGTTCTCAGCCATACTCCGAGACCCCCCGCAGTGACGTCATATGCCCAAATGAATAAATGACTCAAAAGGTACAGTTGTGCCCTTTTTCCATTACTTCACTGGCTTTTAACTTTAAAATCCTTACCTTTTCTGTATTTTTCCTTTACTTCAAAGTCTCGTTTTCCTTTGTATTGCCATCTCCTACAACCCCGATGCGACTGCTCGTCACCGATGCAATCTCATCACAACATCGCCTATCGCATTATCAAAATTTCCGCAGCGCTTAACTCTGTCATCCATCTTCCGCCGATGCGATAATCCTCCATTGCATCGCGCGATCGCACCACCCTCCGGTGCTTAATTCCTTCTTCTCGTTTTCTGCCGATGCGATCATCGCACCATCGCTCATCGCATCACACTCACCCCTCGCTTCATAGCTCATCGCATATCGCGATTTCCTTCGCCCGAAACATTCCCGCTCCTCTTCCGCTTGCGATTGCGATTCTCGTGGCCCACCATTTCTCTTTCCGCTCTTTCCAAAGGAAAAAGGGTTTTTCTCCGTGAATGAGGCATAATCGTTTGGTTTTTTAAAAGGGTTTTCTTCAGAAAAAGGAAAAGTTTCTCTTGAAGGCCGTGAGCAAGAGTAAAGATAGAAATCACTTCGGCACCAGCCCATGAACGGCAGCAAATGATAAATGTGGCGGAAAATTGGTTCCGGATTTGTTTTCTTTCCATAGGATAAAGTAAATGTAATAGATAATACTTCTAGATGGTTGAGTGTATAGTTTCCTCTCTTTCAGAGGGAGAATACTATACTCAGACTGAAGGGGCTTTATCCCTTTTGAACGGGCAGACAACAAAGGAAGCCTTTCAAAATCCTGAATTTCCAACAGTAACATCAAAATTAATATATGGAGGTTGTGTCATCGTACTCAAAGAAGATGACGAAGGTGTGGAAAATTGCGGTGCATCAAATGTGTCTTTCATAAGAATGAAGAGACATAGCTGGAAGGGAAATCATTGCATTAAAGGTTTGCGGAAGCACAAAAGGAGGGAAAATGCTCAGAGGAAGGTTCTATCACAAAAACAGGGAAAAACCTGGGCAGGTTTTAATATTGGCGCGGAAATGATGATAAGCAGTTTTGCAGAAAATCGCGAGTGGTTTTCACGCTGGGAATAAGCGGTAAATGGTTTTATGCTGGGTGGACACGATACATGCCGGTGGTTGACACATGTCCCTTTAAAACCGCCCATTTCGCGTTGAAAAAGAATGACGGAGTGGTCCAGATGAAATGGCACGATGACCGTCCGATCAGGAGGATCGACGGTCCAGATGAAATCGGAGCGTCGCAAAAATGAATGAATGAGGCAAAGGGACAATGAAACGGTGAAACTACGCTGACCGTTGGATCTGGGGGAGCCAGATCAATGGTCCAAAACTCATTGGCAGGAAAGCTTTGGTAAGTGACGATCGGGAGGAAAACTGGTGGTACGATGGAGTGAGAACCATTAGATCATGGAGATCGACGGCTCGGATCTCGTCAGCGGGGGAAAACCATCAGTAGGGAAATATAAAGAAGGCGGAAGGAAAAGAAGCCGCATCATCAGAAATTCCTATAGAATAGGATATTTGTTTTATTTTCTGAAGACAGTATAATTTTAATAAGACATGTAATAGACAAGTTTCGATGTCTAAAGTAGTTTTGGTAGTTAGGATTGGTTACAGCAGCCCCAAACTGCTTTTTACTGTATTTAATGTAATTTTTAAGATGGAAAAGGTTCTGAGTTTTGGACCTTCAAAGCCTATTTTTTGTACTCAGAGATTGACAAGTTAATGAATGAGTATGAAAGTTTCTATCATTTTGTTAATGTTGAAATGTATTCTCAGTTTACGTTATGTTTTTTCCATCTATGAATGAAACAGAGTTATGAGAAGCTGGCCTCTTTATACTTATGTATTTCAGAGTTAAAAAACCTTATTTTTCACTCCTCTGTTTTAACTATTTCTTCATATACTTCTTCTGGATTTTGAAATGGTATTTTCTTTATAAAACAGCATATCAGTTTGAAGTTCTCCCTTTTGTTTCTTCTGATTATTTCATTCAACATTGGCTAAAGATAGCATTGCAGAATGTTCATATATTTGATATTTAAGGGTTTGATCTTTAATATTTGAGGGTTGATAAGACAGAGACAAATATATACATTTGTGACATAATCAGATAGATGTCTTAAGCATTGATTCCTTATCACAGCTAAGGGATTGTCTCTTAAGGTACAACAGAGATCATGGATCTTTAATGTCAAATCATGAGGATCTTGGAGGAGGTCAACTGAGATCATAATGCATTCAAAGTAATATCATAAAGTACTTATGATAAGATAGTTGAGAAATTGGTTCATCTAATTCACACATGATGGAGAGAGTGGGAATTAAATGTAGACATTATGGAGATCATGGAGAGACAACGTAGTCTTCATAGAGGCTAGTGGCCACATGTACAACACAGTTATGAGGTGGGTCTAGGCTATGGAAGGCTCATAATCTATATAATGAAGATGAAGGCACAATATAAGGAAGGATTTATATTATTATTTATGATCCATTTAGATCAATATTTTTCAGTTCACATTTCTATGCACGTTTATGTTGTTTAGCTAAGTCTGCAATGTTGTTTAGCACAAGGTGTTTCCGAGCGGAAATCCCACCCTTACCCATGGGGGACTTCGAGTGCATACTCTGGAAAGGTTTTTATTGGGATTATTTCATCATCCTGCATTGGTGCCATCTACATCCACAATCATATGTGCTTCCAGCTGCAAGAATAACACAATTCTTGTTCAAGGGTTTGAGAGGCGGTGGTTGTTTCTAGCATTCTAGCTAGGAAACCAGTGGAGGATTCATCCTTTCACCTTGTGCTTCAAGATCAGTCTTCCAGGAGCTGTACATTCATATCCAGCATTTAGGCCAACATTTCATACCTCCTTGCAGCAGCAATTCCCCAAGGGATTGCGCAGTCCAGCCTTGAATATCTATTGGAGGAAGGAAGTTTCCAGTATTTTAGCTAGAAATCCTATGAGGGACCAACTCCTCACCTTATATTCATTATTCCCACCATTTCTGAGTTGATTTTACATATCTAGCAGCAGGCTTGAGCATCTCCCTCCTTGACGATCCACTTTTCTAAAGTTGTTGAGTATTCAACAACTATATTCAGTGGAGGAGGAAAGGGCATTTAGATCTTGAGCTTTTAGCCCAAGGATCTAGTGACGGGATCAACCCTTCTTGCATAGATCTGATTGTACATCCTATTGCAGCCATCGTTGATCAGATCATTCAGTAGATCTGCATACCCAACAATGTATATGTGAAGCCCTAATAGGGTGATTTTCATAGATTCATAGATCTGGAAATCCCTTTCTGGGTTATCTTGGGTATCCATCATAGAGCTCGAATCTATATTTTCAGCATCATTGTAGTGCCAAAACTGCCTAGATCTACATTTTTATTTCTGGAAGTTGCAGTCCCAACAGTTGCAGCAGGGAAAACACAGGTTTCCTTCTAGTAGTTACGCAGTCCCTCTTATGGGATCATTTCAGCGTCATTCTAGGCCATCTCTTTGGCTTGAGTGTCTCATATTTTGAGCATTGTTGTACTAGTTCATCCACCTCCATATTAATAAAATGGCTTAGTTATTCTGTATATTTTTATGGTGTATGTATATTTATTATTTAGTTATTTACATTTCATCTATTGTGTTTTTGTATTACTGCATTCTCCCTTTTGGGATACTACAGTGGTATCAGAGCATGATCTTTGGCTCAACTTGTGGACATGTCATCTTTTGCATCAAAAGAATAAGAAGATAGTAGAGGTCTATCATGACGGAGGATTACAGTTTTTCCACTTTTCTCTTTAGATCTTTGCAATATCTCTACAAGGAGGTCAATCAAATGAAGAGATAAAGGCAAAGGAAGGATCCAAGAAGAATATTTGATGAGGAAGGTCCCAACACTTCCTATCAGCGTGAGAAGCAACCGGAGAAGCAAAGAGCTTCACATCATTCTACAAAATCCACTTTCTTTGATAAGAGAGTCGATTGGTCTGAATATGAAGGAGACTTGGGGCATGAGACCCTAAGTAAATATTTGTCTGAGTACAAAGCACAACCTAGAGCTTTGAAGGAGAATCTCTCTCTCCAACAGTTCTTATAGCTCAAAGAAGAAAGAAGATCTCGAAGAAGCAATAGAAGAAAGAGGCATAATTTTTTCTTGCCTAAAGTTTGATGGATCTTCCACAATCACATTGAAGGCTTGGAGGGAAGAATTATCTACATTTTTTCTGCAATATCCTATAGCAGAAAGAGAGGTTGTGGAGATTGCAGCGCTGCACCTAGAAGGTGAAGCAAGAGATTGGTGGTTCAGTCACTTGTCACACATGAAAGTGTCTACTTATGCAGATTTTATTCAAAGACTGAAGAAGAGTTATAGTAGAAAGAAACCGGAGACATCTCACATAGTGATATCTCCCATCATTGAGGAGACAGTATATGAAGAGCCTAAGGAATATGTCCTCATTATCACTTAGGAGGAGGAGCCTCTACCACCACCACCAGTTGTAGGTGTACTTACATCAAGAGGAGGATCACTTGAATCTTTGCAAGATGGTCTTGAGTTCCTGACATTTGGAGCCCCATGCATGATTCATGAGATGCATGAGGAGGAGGCAAATACCATCATTGGTACAGTTGAAGAGATGCAACCATCATCATTACCAACAGTTGGAGAGACCATTGCACCAGTTGGAGGAACTCTTGTGGATGTGCAAGATGTTCCAGAGATTAATCTTATCCAAGGTTTTCACATACTTTCTTCTCATATTATTTCAGTACCTCATATTGAGATATGTGATACCATGCCATCAGGGCAAGTGCATAACCAAGGATTAGAGCACCTTGCTGATTTGGAGCAGAAAATTATCACTGCACAGAGGACCCTTGATTTGATCAAGGAGAAGATGTATTGCTATCCCAGTTTGTCATGGTTGAGCTACACCCAACACTTTGTGTTGAAGTGTGGAGTTGCAGAAGATGGGAGGAGCACAGTCCTATTTAGTACAGTGCCAAACTATGAGTTTAGAATTGTATGTGGCCATGAGACAACACTTGTATCACCATGCAAATCTACAACGTTGTCACTTAGCAGCAGTGATGATGAGAGGGCCCCATTATTCTTGGAGCATTCTGAAGGTAGCTTCACTCATGAAGCACTGGAGGGATAGATGATAGATGGTAGACATCTTGTGATGGGAATCACTTTCCATTTTCAATATGAATTTTTCTTGATGAGCTCCTCACGGCTCAAAGAGGAGATTCTACCTATAGCATATATGGAGCCTTATGGGTTCCAATGGGCCATTGATGAGAGGATCTCATGGAGAGACATCAATGGAGGTGCACTTCAACATTTCATGGAGTGAAAAACTATTCAGATGGAGGATGTTGTTATTCTACATTGGGAGGATACCAAGATTGAGCTTGGTATGATTCATCATCCACATTGGGATGAATGGATCCGGATGAGGAGTAGGATATTTCCTACCTTACTGCAGATCTATGATACCAGGCAACAAGAAGCATGGCTATGCTGGTTACTTTTGGATGAGTATGGATACTACCCAACATCTCACATTTCCAGGATCCATGCCATACATTCACTGATGACATGCAGCAGCAGGAGGCATGGTTGCACTGGTTACTTTTGGGTGAGTATGGATACTACCCAACATCTCACATTTCCAGGATCTATGCCATACATATCACTGATGAAATGCAACATCAGGAGGCATGGTTGCATTGGTTATTGATGAGAGAGTTTGGACACCTCATGATGTATCTTATTTCCATATATTTTTTTTTGTTTGGGATATGTCTCATGTCTTTTCATGTACTTATATTTGGGATATATCTTATGTTCATGTATGTACGTGGGTTTGGGACAAAGGTTAACTCTCACATGATGTGGCATAAGGGATATTATTTGTATTGTTTTGATGAGACATTCCACGTTTCCATTAGTATGTTGTTGCTCCATGACTTGCATCATGATGATGTAAGGAGGCAGCAAGAATCTTTGTTGCTTGGGTTACTCTTGGGAGAGTATGGTCTGATTTCTTCCCATACATTACATGATGATGATAGAGGATGGACACATGAGGCCTTACAACATTGGCTTCTGTTGGTGGATTACAATCATTGTACTTGGTATGATGATGATGTGACGAGGTAACAAGATGACTTACGACGGTGGCTTCTCCTGAGAGAATATGGCCACTACATTTGGTACAATGATGATGTGGCGTGGCAGCAAGGGGCATTTCTGTAGTGGCTTCTTTTGAGAGAGTATGGCTCTCACATTTATATTGATGCTAATTTTGCATGGCACCAAGAAGCATTGTTGTGGTGGCTTCTATTGAGAGAGTATGGCTCTCTTACTTGTTTTCATGATGATCTAGCATGGCAACAGAAGGCTTTTCTACGTTGGTTGTTATTGGGAGAATATGGTTTGACATTGTTCATGTTTTTCCATATGTCTCTACTTCTTGTTTTTCACTATGATGATGTTATGTTTTGTTCCTACATGGCCAACAAGGCTAATGATGAGAGCATTGATAGATGCAATCTACTCTATGTAACATGGGTTGGAGAGATAGCTCATGAGTTGGGACTTTCCACTTTGGGAAGAAGCCACTTCATTTCATGTATCTCATATGGACATCATATGGTTTCCACTTGGAGATTCATTGATGAGGATGGGTATCTAACTTTTCAGTTGGAGGCCATTCTAGACATTCCCAGAGAGGCAGCTTTAGAGCTAGTCATGCATGACACATTGTGACAGATGGGAAGGCCTTCCATATGAGGATTCCATTTGGAGGGAGGATGTTTTTTGTAGCATCCACTTTTACAGTTGCTTGAGGACAAGCAACATTTTGGCGGGGAGGACCGTAATATTCCCAATTTTTCATAAGATAATTGGAATATTAGAGTTCTTAATTTTCATAATTAATTAATTAAATAAGAGGGTGGAGGGACCCACAAACCCCAAAGATGAATAAAATTCACTTTTGATGTGTGTATGTGGATATTTTAGATCTAGATCTACATTATGGAGTAGTGGAGAAATTTCTTAAATGAAGGAAGAGTGGAGATCCTGGATCTTTAATGTAAAATCATGAGGATCTTGGAGGAGGTCAACTGATATCATAGTGCATTCAAAGTAAGATCATAAAGCACTTATGATGAGATACTGGAGGAATTGGTGAATCTAATGCACACATGATGGAGAGAGTGGGAATTAAATGCAGACATGATGAAGATCATGGAGAGACAACATAGTATTCATAGAGGCTAGTGGCCACATGTACAACGTAGTTATGAGGTGGCCCTATGCTATGGAAGGCTCATAATATATATAATGAAGATGAAGGCACAATAGAAGGAAGGATTTATATTATTATTTCTGATCTGTTTAGATCTAGATTTGTCGGTTGACATTTCTATGCACGCTTATGTTGTTTAGCTAAGTCTGTAGTGTTGTTTAGCATAGGGTGTTTCTGAGCAGAAATCCCACCCTTACCCACAGGGGAATTTGAGTGCCTACTCTGGGAAGGTTTTTATTGGGCTTATTTCATCATCCGGGATTGGTTCCATCATCAACCACACTCATATGTGCTTCCAGTTGCAAGAATAACACAATTCATGTTCTAGGGTTTGAGAGGTGGTGGTTGTTTCTACCATTCCAGCTAGGAAACCAGTGGAGGAGTCATCCTTTCACCTTGTGCTTCAAGATCAGTCTTCCAGGAGATATAAATTCATATCTGGCATTCAGGCCAACATTTCATCCTTGCAATAGCAGTTCCCCAAGGGATTGTGTAGTCCAGTCTTGCATATCCATTGGAGGAAGGAAGTTTCTAGTATTTCAACTGGAAATCCTGTGAGGAACAATATCCTCACCTTATATTAATTATTCCAACCATTGTTGAGCTTATTTGACATATCTAGCAGCAGACTTGAGCCTCTCCCTCCTTGACAGTGCAATTTTCTTAAGTTGTTGAGTATTTAGCATCTATATTCAGTGGAGGAGGAAAGAGAAGCTAGATCTTGAGATTTTAGCCCAAGGACCTAGTGACACGATCAATCCTTCTAGCATAGATCTGATTGTACATCCTATTGCAACCATATTTGATCAGATCATGCAGTAGATTTGCATACCCAACAATGTATCTATGAAGCCCTAAGAGGGTGATTTTCCTAGATTCATAGATCTGGAAATCCCTTTCTGGGTTATCTTGGGTATCCATCATAGAGCACGGATCTACATTTTTAGCATCATTGAAGCTCCATAATGGATGAAATCTACATTTCTATTTTTCCGGCAATTGCAGTCCCAGAAGTTGCAGCAGGGACAACGCATTTTTCCTTCCATCAGTTACGCAGTCCCTCTTGTGGGATCATTTCAGGGCCATTCTAGGCCATCTCTTTGGCTTGAGTGTCTCATATTTTGAGCATGGTTGTATTGGTTCATCCACCTCCATATTAATAAAATGGCTCGTTGATTTTGTATATTTTGATGGCGTATTTAGATTTATTGTTTACTTATTTGGAGTTCATCTATTTTTTTTTTGTATTACTGCATTCTCCCTTTT
This sequence comes from Pinus albicaulis, assembly GCA_034641835.2. NCBI lineage: Eukaryota > Viridiplantae > Streptophyta > Pinopsida > Pinales > Pinaceae > Pinus > Pinus albicaulis. Next base: position 61,684,973 of record CM076583.1, on the reverse strand, counting down.
GGGATGCTACAATTTCTTTACCTCTTTCACGATGGTATCCTGCTTTCAGGCTATTCTTTTGCTGGAGATTCCTTCCTTTTCACTTCTTTATCCTTCTTTGATGTACTTGCATATGGCTCACTATTCTTGCTCTGATTTATGGCAGCAGACTCCCTCTCCTTATTTTGACTAGTTTGGGGAGTTTGTTTGGGCTGAGTATCGTTTTGCTAATTTTTCCTCTTTTGAATAGGAGTGATAGGAACATCTTGGCTTCTGAAAGTGTACTATCTCTGCGCTGAGCTGAGAGCATTTAGATACCCCCTTTGATAGTCTCCGGATTGGACTACCAACCCATCATCATTTTCAAGTACAAGTTCATGGTCATCTGTAAAATAATTTTCTTCGTTATAATCATCATCCTCTGTAAGATAAATAGGTCCCTGATATTTTGAAAACATAAGGTTCTCTTCAACAATATCATCATCATCTTCCGGTGCTTGAGCATAGTTCTTCTGCAATGGAGAATGGATTTTTTGTTGAGCTTTCTGATCTGGAGCTCTCTATTCTCTCTACTTAATCCTAAATTGTGGCTGTTGTTGCTGTCCTCAGAAGTTAGGATTCAGAACTTGATTATCTTGTTGCCTTCCTGAAATAGAAATTCTATCTACCATCTTCTATACGGTTCTTATCAAGCTGTCCAGATTTGATTCGAATGAACTTGATGTTTCTTCCTTTATTATGACTCTATTTTCCACTTTACTTTTTGACTTCTTGATCAAAACATTAGCTTCAATGCCAACCACATTTTTCTCTATCTTCTCCAATGAGGTAGGATTCCTTTCTCTAATTTTATATGCCATATTATGGTCAAATGCATAGGGATAGTGCAACAAGGCCAAATCAAGTGGAGGTTTGATATTGGCAGGAATGGAGTTGTATACCTTATTGAAGCAACTGGTATAGACTTGGACCGACTAATTAGGTTGTCTCTTCAGTGTATTATACTTGGCCAATATATGAAGTGGATTTTTATTTTCCTCCCACCTGGTGAGGAAACGATCTATCAACTTCTATGAATTACGCACTAAGCTAGCTGCCAAAGCTCTAAACCATTTCTTTACTTCTCTTGAGAAACTCTGAGCAAGGATTCTCATCTTGGCATCATCATTATCTACTTCTTATAAATCTATAAAATATGTGATCTTATCAATGTGCTACCTCATTGTAACATAAGTGGTTCCATCAAAGAGAGGAAGCCTTTGTCCATAGTTCTGAGGTAAATCAGTGATTTGTCCCGGCATATGTAGCAAATCTATCCATGGTTGTTCTAGGAGATAAGATTTTAATTGCAACAAGAAGTACTGGTATAGGAGGTGTTTGTGTAGGAGGGAGAGTAGATGATGTAGAAACAAAAATATGGATGGATGAAACTGAAAGAGGATTAGCGGACAAGAGATGGTTTGCTTGTTTTTTAAGCTTATCAAATTGACTCTAAACCTTCCTATCAAAATCTGACTCTGAGTTGGATTCTACAGACGATAAAAGAGTTTCAGGCTTTAAAGAATCAAATACAACTTCAGATAGAGATGTTACTTTAGACAACCTTAAAGGATCAAATACAATTTCAGACAAGGATGTTTATAATTTGGATCTAAACTGTGATAATTCAAATTTCAAATCAAAAGGAATATCTTAGAGGGAAAACAATTCAAAAGGAAAAGATGTAGACCTTACCAAAGAGATGAAGTCGATTAAACTCTGAATGTTGAGATCTTTGTTTTCTGATGAGTCTCTCTGGATCTTCAACGGGAGAAGTTGAATGCAGATTAGGATTCGATCATGTATGCCTTTTAGGAGCCAGTGTATTCTTTCTTCTGCACTTTGGCTCTTTGCAACTTGAATCAGCCTTCACGAAAACTAGGTCCTATCACCCATGGGCCTAGAATTCGATGAAAAAGTAATGATACACACAGGGAAGATCTGTCACTTCACTCCCCAGCAAAAATGCTAGAAATGTTAGCCTCCACAATGTTCCAAGGCTGAGAAAGGATATCGACAAAGGTAACATCAATCCAAGCTTTCAATTTGGTAGCTAGCCCTACCAAACCAGAGAAGGCTCTCTCTATGAAATCATAGTCAAAGGGTTTGACTGGATGAAGAGTAAATTTTATGCTAGTTAGGTCAGATCTAGGGTTTTTAAAGTTTGATGGTTTTTCTGTTGGATCAAGGATGGAAACCAGGTATATAGGTCAATGTGTCAAAGGGTTACAACTTCAAATATATGAAGGAGAAAGATAGCAATGCTTTAGTGATGGGTTTAGGGTTTTTTCGATGTAGTGTAGGGTTTGAAAATGAAGGAGGAGTTTAATTATAATGTTTCATGAATTCATTAAAACAAAAGGAAGAGAACATAAAATGATGTTCCCAAACAAAACAGAGCTTTATTAAGAATTCTTCTTATCAAACTTTTAGGAAGATCACTGAAGAAACAAAGGCATGGAAAGAGAACATGTATATCATTTATAAAAGACTATAACAGAGAAAATACAACATCAAAAACTCATTGCACATGAATTCCTAGATAATATCTGTAACTGATCCTTTGGTTTTCTAAATAAAAGCTGAAGCACAAGCTACAATACTCTCACCCTCTAATGTCCAACTATCAAAATGACTACGAAATCCATACATATACACAAAAAACCATTTCCCCTCTCTTAGGAGTCCAATCCTAGAGTGGAGGAGAATCTCGCATGATTCCCTAACCTAAATCCTACAGACTATGAAGGTTAACAAAACTCTCCTCAAGATAGAGAAACTAAAACATTTGACCATAAATGACATTTACAAGCATGTATCCACCTCATTTTTACTCTAACCTACATAATTACACATGATTACATCATCATAACTCAAAAAATGATAAATTACATAAGACAGAGTTGATTTTGATTGAACAACTGGAGAAAATTAACTTTCATGAAAAAAAACAACAAAATATCAGCAAAACGCAATGTGCCAGGAGAAAACGTGGTGAATTTGGTGCAAGAGGCTTTTGCAGGCCTTCTCGAGGTCCAAAACCTGATCTAAAAAATGATGGAGAAATATATTACTGTATGCTACATGATATAGTCCTCAATAAATAAAAAATACTTCTCCTAACCCTCCAAAGATCCATTCTCCCATAGGTACTCCAAAAGCGCAGCGAACTTTTGAAAAAGAGGGCCGAAAGTTGTTTTTTCACATTTTGACCCACCAGAAAGTGCTGACATGGATGTCCTGGGGGCTAAAGTTGATGTATAAGATATTAAAAACCAAAATATTCAAACCATTTATAATTTTGAGCCCCCCCCCCCCCCCCAGTAAAAGCGCAGCATGAGGCACGTTGTGTTTTTGGCCTAGGGACTGTGCAGAAATTGCCAAAAAGTTAAAAATCTTCAAAATTTTCCAAAATTTCTTCAAATTTGCTCAAAATTTCTCCAGACTTTCTCCATGAAGCCCTGAGATGGAATTATATTCTATGAGGGAAGCATCAGCTATAAATCCAACTTACCCTTCTCTTCTTCCTTCATTAGGGTTTCTTTGAGTTTTGCCTCCAATTGCTTGATTTTTTCCTGAGCCACCTGACTTCTTGTGTAATAGTGCATGGATATGTGTCTCTGAATGATATTGTTCTTATTTTCCATCTTCAATATTTTTTCCAAATTAACATTGACTCTATCAAGCCAACACTCCATGTCCTGCTTAATTTCTACCAGTATGAGCTCATTCACTTTCATTTGGGTCCTTGGTGGAGATACCTTTCTTTGTTGTTGAAGTGCCCATTTTAGGCCTCTAGTCCTTAGCCTATTCCTTCTCACCTACTCTCCATTCTAATTTGACTCATCTATGTAAACTACTACTTTTCCATTTACATATTCCTTGCTAACATCAACTTTATGCCTATTTAAGAGTAGTTGGTTTACCTTAAATTACAAATTGTCCTGCTCTAGGAATGAAATAAAGAAATTGGCCTTAGACAAGCTGTCCTTGAGTTCTCTAATCTCATAATATTTATCAATGATGACCTACTCTATTATTCTATTCTCTTCATCCATCTCCAATTATTCCATGTCAGTGTCAAGATGGAATGACTCCTCATCTTGCAAAGGTGCATCATGTTGTGATGGTGATATTTGTTCTGTTGATGTAGGCTTGGCCCCTTCCACAATTTTTGGAGCAAACACAAGCCTCCTATCTCTCTGATATGTTTGAGTCACCTCAGCCCTAGGTGTCCTCTTGACTGAAATTATTCTAGATGAGCCAATCTCCCTTTGCTTGGATGGTTTTGATGGTGTTGTTGATAATGTACCTTGGCTAGTAGGTTGACTAGTAGGGGGGGAATGCATTGGACTGAATGAATGTCTCCCAAGTGATTTTCATATGTAAAATCTGGTCCAAGACAATGATTTTGATGAGGGAATGGTGAAAAATTCTGGCTTGATGATAACTCTCTCTATGCTACAATTTATCTGCCATTTTAGCCAAGCTCTTGTAGAGGTAGTAGGATAGGTTGAGATGTTTTACCCCTGTGAAATGCATTAGAAATATGACATGATATTTGTACAATCTAGAAAATCTTCCCTCACATGTAAAGTACTTCATAATGGACCTCATCAATTGATAAAACTTATCAAGCAGTTGTCCAAAAGGAAACACTTTCTTAATGTCATCTTTGTAGTGACCTTTGATGAAAGCTTTGTAATTTTCCACATCCCAATCTAAGCTCTTAAGCCATTTTTCCCCACCGTTTGGTATCCTTGTAGCTGTAGATATGGCCTCAGTTGAAATTGTGAAGCTCACCCTTGCAATTGTGACCTTATCTTTCCTAAGGTTAGTGGCAAACAAACTTGTCAACTTGGCATTGTATTTCACTTGCTGAATTTGCTCACAAAACCCTACACATCCTACATTATGGAAACATTGCTTGGCCAGTGAAGAAGACATAAACTCATGAGTATTGAGTGGATCAAACCTTGATATCTCACCTCCTTTGTTTTAATATTTCCTTTCTCCCTCCATGTTGACAATTTGCAAGGAAAAACCCTAGTGGGAAAAACATGGGAAGTAGGTGAGGGATAAGATGAAGGGATTAGGGAGGTGATATGAGAGTAGGAAAATTTAGGGAAGTAGACAGGGGTATTAGGGATTTTAGGGAGTGGAAAACGATGAAATGAGTGTAGGAATTAGCCTAGGAAATTATACAGAGTCCTAGCCCTAAAAATGCCAAAAACGCAGCGTAGTAGCTAAGGTTTTGTAAATGAGTGTGAGGGGGTGTGAGGGTTGTGGGAAGTGTTTTTGGGTCTGAGGAAGGGTAGAATGTGTATGGGATAGGTAATTTTTCTTGCAATTGAGAAAATGAACCTCACCCACCAAAAACGCAACGTGGGGGATATTGGAGGATTTTCACCACAAACACAAGGAGCTAACAGGAGGTGTGAAGGGTTTAAACTTACTTGTAGACTGCTGATGAAAAATTCAATTACCCCTGAGAACCCTTGAAAACAACTTTTTTTGGTTGTAGGAGTGAAAACGCAGCATGGTTGCCTGAAAATGCAACGTGGATGCTTGGAGAGGGTGCCAATCACTTCTCTAGAGTGTACTTTGATGCTAAATTTGTTGAGGTAATATTTTTTGGTGAGTGAGTGCTCTATGCCAATGAAATGAGTGAGATAAATGATTTTGATGGACTTTTATAGCTTGTGGAAGTAAAATTCTTCATAGTGGTGTGGTGGCCTACCATGTGCTTTTCACTTTTTCTTAGAAAACTCTGTAGCTTTGGAACATTAGAACATATTACATCATATTTGAAATAAAATTACATGTAAAACAAAACTTTATGAGAAATTTCCCTATTACTACTCCTTCATTTGTTGGATTTATTGATGAAATGACATATTTTGGTGACTTAAACCCTAATGACCTAATGGTGACACTGAGATGAATGAGGAACATGGTGGTATGACTAATATGAAAATGGAGACTTTGGAGTGATGACTCATCCAACTAAGAGATGGCAATGACCACCACATGAAATATTTTTTAAAGGAGTAGTAATAGACCTAGACACACTAGCCAATGACCAGTTTTTTATTTGAAGACCTACTGAAACCATAAAAATTTGACTTGACACCCTAAAAAAAACTTTATAAGATAAAATTTGATCACTGGTGACAGGTAGAACTGACTGACACTAACAATTGGAACTACAACTAATGGAATGGCTTGTATTGGGACAGTTTGTTGCTCCTTCTCTTTGAGGATTTTTTCAATCTCCTTTTCCATTTTTGAGATTTAGTTATTTTGTTCAATGATTATTTTGAAGAAACCTTCTTTTTCATTCTCTAACTCTCCAAATTCTTTAGTCTGTGGATCTTCAGTTGAAGGGAGCTTCAGTTGTTTCCTTAAATCTATTATGTTAGCATTCTTTATTTTGATAATTTTTTCAGCTGGTTGAATATTACTGAGATCATATCCCAATTTAATTATCAAGTCTTCTAAATACTTAATATTTGTATCTTTAGCTAGAGAAGAAATATTCTCTAAATTTAATTGTATTTGGATGTTCTGCACAAAAATATGAAGTTAAGCAGTTGTCATAGAAGAATTAGTTAAAGTATTGAAGATCATTTCAACTGATTATTTATGTAGATCCATCTGATCTATGGGGTGAATGGCTTTTGTATCAAAGGAGAAAATTAATTGCTTATCATCATCTATTGTCCAAGGATGAGGAACCTTGGGTTATAAGAAGGAAATTTGCGTCCTTCCTTCTTTCGAATCAAAAGATGATAGAAGTCTATGTTGGGAAGTTGTTTTTTTCTTCCAAAGCTAAGAAAATGTAGTAGATTTAAGTGCCAGATTCCTTCTTTTTATTTCTTGGTAGGTAGAAAATATACTTGGTTCCTTTTGACTTCTCTATCCCAACTCCCTTGTTGGTGACGAAATCATTGTGAATGTTGTCATTTGGGTTACTAGAGTTGTTAGGGATGGTGGAATATTGTCTTCTCTCCCTAAGACTGAGGGAGTACATGTTCTTGTAAAAACAATTGGATGCAATTATTTTACACTTTCTTGTTGTTCATCTCCACAATTATTTTCTTTTGTCTTTTATTATACACAATAAAATCCTTATTTGACAATTCTGGTATTGAAGGGAAGATGGTTTCCCCTGGTATTTTCTCTCCCTTTTCCTAAGCTAATGGAGTATGTGAATTAGATGAGATCTACTATTCAACCTCTTACAAAGTATTTTCCTGCCACTCTTCCTGATTCATAAACTGTTCAATTTCTAGTCTGGGAGTATGAATATAGGGAGCATACTTCTTCTTTGTTCTCATTTTTGAAATTATGCCAAAAGGGTCATAGGATTAGGTAAACATGTGTGTAAAATTCACGTTCGTTAAGATAATACGTGCTTCTTGAACTGTTTTCCTTGCATTACATATGAAAGGACCAACTTGTGTTTTTATCTTAAACTAGGTCTTTTTCTTGGCTACCTAAAAGTGTATTTGATCTATGTTAATCATTTTTCTGATAAATTCCAAAGAAAATATTATAATTGGTACATATTTGGGGATTTTGTATGGGGCCAATTCATAGCCATATATCATGATTTTTGTATAGCTTTGTTATAAATACCAATCTCCCTTCTTTGTTTGATCACTTAAATGTAAAATTCTTTTGATTTCTGGGTCTATCCTGGGGTTTGAATTGTTGTTCAACAAACTGGATGCTACATGTAAGAACTAATTCACAAATTGACTGAATGTAAATAATGTGTTATTCTTTCTGACCAGGGAGGTCCAGTGCATAACTGACCGAGGGATCCCTTGGTTGTCCATCTTATGTAGTTGAAAGGGAAATATTTCGGATTGATTATAAATGAACATATAGACTAGGATGGATGAATATCTGAAAACTCCTTGACTTGAAAATTTCATTAATTGCTCATGAATAATTTATGCTAAAAAATCACTATAACAGAAAATAGTGGGTGGTTTTTCACCACTTGAGAATATAGAGAGGAAAGAAAATATGTGTTCATCTATCCATTAGTTTTAATAATACCCTAGTATGCAAGAAATTATTGAAACGATTTTCTTAGCTATCTCAGGAAAAATGGAAGCTGGATAGGGAGTCTTTGTCTTAGGCATTGGGAATTATCAGGCAAGATGGTTTCTAAAACTTTAGCTCTTTGAGGGAAGTCCAATTTGTTATAAATTTCCATGAGGGAATCTCGGTGAAATGGTTTCCCGAGATCAACATTTTTAATCTGGATCATTTCAGAAATAGAGTGGACATTAATGGCAAAGATAATTTCCCCATTCTATGCCACTACCGTTCTTTGTCTAGGTATATAGTAAAATTGGCACCAGATGACGAATTCAGGAAAATAGTGGGTTTGGGGAAAAATGTATTGAGGCAGGGTGGAGTCCCATAATCCTAGGTCATCATTGTTATCCAAACGCTTTTGCTGGAGACAATTGTGAAGTACGTAGAGGTTGAATTCACAATTTTTATATGAAATTTGGTAAATCTAGTCAACTAGGCATCGGTGGTCCAAATCTACAACTGGGGGTAGCATTGGGTTATCCTGAGTGACAAGTTTATTCTTAGGAGACATATTTGAAAATAAAAGGTAGGACTTGTAGTAAATACCTAGTTAACTGGTACTTGGGCATTTGAACGACTATTTTGGCGGCCCTACAATTGTATGGAATATTTTTTGGAATTTTTGAGTCTTTGAAAGAATTGCGGCTCTGTTGAGATACCAGATGTTGTGGATCATATGCATACCCTTTTATTTTTCAAATATTTGAAAATATAAAAATAAGAAATTGTTGGAAAATATGTTAAAGTATCAAAATCTTATACTTTAGCATGAAAAATATGTATGTTCACTATATCTAAGTTAAGGTTTAAACATTTGAACTTTATAGAAGTAGGTTCTGTATTTCATGTTTAAACATCGATTGATTTGATGGGAAAAAAGCGGTGATAATTAAATTTTTTATCAAAAGGTCAAACCTGCGGGCACAAACAGTGTGCAGGATATCGAAACGAGTGCCTTCGTAGTTGACTGCGGGGATAACAGAGATGAACGGAAAATATTAAGTGCAGGGGCACCAGCCGAAGTTTTCCTCCGTACCCCGGGAGCCACCGCAGTGACGTAAGGCACTAAGCTATTCACAACTGGCTTCCACGTTGGATGGAATCAACAGCTCGCTAGTGCATCTTGTCAGAATTAAATTTAAAACCTGTGCCACCTATTTAAAGAAGATTTTTATCTTTTTTTCAAATTATTTACAATTTTTTGCACTGCACCCTGTTTCAGTTTTCCATCACCTGCACAAATTTGACCACCCTGTGAACTATTCCTGCGGAATTTTTCATCCATGGCTAAACGGTCGTCCCTATCAGGTTCAGCTAGCCATACCCCTCTCATGAATACTGAGAGGGATATTCAAGATACCATATGTTCTATTATTCACCTTCCTTTTTATCAACAAGTTATATTGAATGATACTGCTTCCCCTTTCTATTCTACCATGGTCAAGTCTAACATTCTTTGTGCATGCATTCCCAAGTCCCATCTTTACCCTAAATTTATCTATTGGTTGGTGTCTGTCATGTATCCATGGAAGTGTTTTGTCATGAATTCCCAAGGAGAGAACGTTTTGCAGGTGTCCACCCAGTTAATCCGCCAAGCCCTTTGCTATCCTAAGTCAGAGTCATCCATCCAATTTTCTAACAATTCGCTGGTACAATATTATGATAATCTTGCAGGTGAAGAATTTAATGAGCTCATGTTTTATTTGAAACCTGACATGAAGCAGTTTCAGCCAAACTGTAAAGAGTTTGCTATGGAGGTTTTTGACGCTGAGACTCGTCCAGTATTAAGTAATATTGCAAACATTCTAGGTAAAAATGATGATAATACAGTGGACAAATCAGTCCTAAGAATGTTTGCTATGATGGTGAAGCTAGGGATGGTGTTGGATATTCCATCATATTGGCAGCAAGTAGTCAATTCACAGCTAATGATCCTTTCATTAACAGGTTCTTTCAAATTTCCTTCATTGATAGTATACTTGTTCTTATATCAGAATGTAGAAGAATTCATACATTTAGGTCTAAATATTATGGATGCAGACAAAATAAGGCAATCAATGATATTCTGGACGAATGTAGTTAGAAGGGAGAAAAATGAGGCTAGATTTTGATTTTTCTAACTATTACATGCCAGTTGCATATAAGATATTGAATGGATTTCCTCCTCCATGTTTCTTACCTAAAGCTCAAGAGTTTCTACATTTAGGAAACAATTTCAAATACGGTGATTGGTTTGTTTTTGAGGAATATTTTGAAATAAGGCTATATGGAGCAAGTGTTGAGCCTTATAAACTACCAACGTTTGTACCAATGAGGCTATTTGCTTTATATTTTATTAGACAGAGCCTAAATGTTGATCACGTTCACTTTGTGCTTATGAAAAAAGGACACATGTATAAATTACCCATGATTGTAGGCCCTTTCATAGTCAATAAGAGGCAGGCATTTGATGAAGTAACAAGAATGTTGGATGAGATGCATATGCTACTAGGGGAGAGTTGGGCTTATGACCCTTTTGGTGTAATTTAAAATAGAAGAATTGAGAATGGATACTCTTCTTTCATTCATAAAATTAGGCCAGAACAGGAGAAGGCAGCAAGTAAAGGTATGATGATTTCAGTAGGTGAAAATATTCAGACTCATGTCATAGCAGAGAAAACAAATAAAGAAACAAATAAGTGTTTATTGATCTAGAGGATGAGGATCATGCCGAGAAGAGAACAAATTTTGTTAAAGATCCTACTTCTAATTCACTTGGTTTTTCTTTACATTTGGGAGAAGAACAAAATGATCTTGCTTCACCCAGGAGTGATGAAGCTTCTCATGAATAGGTGCCTTTGATCAAACAGATGTTTTCACAAATTGAGGAAAGAAATCAGAGGATGAAGGTCAGGATGGAGGCCCAAGCTTAACATCAATTTGCTTCTGATCAAACAAAATTTTTGATTGTAATGGATCTTGAGAAAGATAAATTTAGAATTCTCAAAGAAGGCCTTTGGAAATCTGTTTTATAAGCCTTTCCTTTCTAAGGCTCTCTTCAAGAAAGGTAGTCCTATGATCGAATTACCGCATTCATATTGGAATACCACAATTTGACAATATTGACACATTCATTCGGGACAGACGAAGGTTGAAATATGTAAAAAGTGCGAGCTTGGACAATAGACACAAGGATCGGCGTCAAAGGAAACAAAGATCTAGGTTGACCCAAAAAAGAAGCCACATCATCAAAAATTCCTATAGATTAGGATATTTATTTTATGTTGTTTTTGCGAAGACAATGTAATTGTAATAAGACATTTTCAAGGAATGTAATAGACGACCTTCGAAGTCTTAAGTAGTTTTGGTAGTTAGAATTGGTTACAACAATTCCAAACTGCTTTACTATATTTAATGTAATTTTCAAGAGAAGGAAAGGTTAGAGGTTTTGGACCCTCGGACAATTATTTTGTACTCGAGGAGATCCCAAAGATTAATGAATGAGTAAGCAAGTTTCTAACATTTTATTTATGTTGAAATGTATTCAAGTTTGATACATTGTTTTCTATCTATGAATAAAACAAAGTTATGAGCAGCAGGTCTCTTTTTACTTATGTATGTAAGAGTTAAAAACCTTAATTGGTGCTCCTTTGTTTTAACTATTTCTTTCATATATTTCTTCTGGGGTTTGAGATGATATTTTCTGTATAAAACAGCATATCAATTTAGGCTTCTTCTTTCATTTTCTTCTAGTCACTTCATTCAACATCAACAAATGGTAGCATTGTGAAGCATTCATCATATTTGATATTTAAGGGTTCGATCATAAATACTTGAGGGTTAATCAAAAAAATATATATATATTCGTGACATAATCATATAAATTTCTTAAGCACTGATTCCTTATCACAGCTAATGGATTGTCTCTTAAGGTACGACATTAATTGGCGTCGTTGCTGGGGAGAGAAGATTCGAATTTTTCCCTGGGTTTTGTTCATATTTCCTCTGGTTGTTCAGACATGAGGAAATACTAAGCTGTGCTTTATTTTAAATAATTCTGGCTCCTAAGAGGCCTCACACGAGGTCAGATACCTCTCAGCAAAAATTCCCTATTCTGTCAAATCCAGAAAAGTTAGTTTCAAAGAAGGGCCAGAAAACAAAAATATTTTCTACACTTAATGCCACACTGCTTGCACTAGGCAGCAGTTCTCATATCTTACCATCCAAGGAAATTTCCCAGAAACTCATTTTCTCGGAAAAATAATCCTTACCCTCACCCATTCATTTCCAAGAACCAACATTAGAAGAACTATATTTTGAGTCTATATCATTTCCATTCACATAATCTCAACCTAATTCAGTTGCCAGTTCTTCTGCTATTGTTCATATACCCCTTCCCATATCAGTTGTTCCACCTCTTTTATCCCCACCTACAACTGGTATTCATTTTACCCCTGCTTAAGGAGCAGTCAGTCAGGGCATAAACATGGCAGCCCTTGCTTTCTTGATGAATATATATGCACCATTAAATCTACCCCAACCAATGAATGCAATGCCTCAGGAATACCTTAAGTTACTTCCTATATTTACTGGTGAAGATGAAATAACTGTAAAACAACACTTGCCTTTGTTTTGCACTTTTGCTGAAAACTTTAATGTACAGCATCTTCATGTTGTAATGAGACTTTTTGTGTAGTCTCTAAGCGGAGAGGAAAAAAAATGGTTCAAAGGATTACCAAATGGTTCAATCAATGATTGGGATGAATTAGAAAGACAATTCATCCAGAGATGGGGTGAAAAAAGAGACCATGGTTATTCTTTAACAGATTTTAATGCTATCAAGAAAAAATGAAATGAAAGCATGAGTGATTTTATCAAAATATTTAATAAGTTGTACAATAGTTTTCCTGTGGAAATGAAACCTCCTCCTATTGGAGCAAGTGTTTTTTTTTCTAGGGCATTTGTATCAGATTTTAGTTTTACCTTGAGAGAAAGAAGAGCCTCTACTCTTGAACAAATTCAAACCGATGCGTTAGAGATTGAGGAAAACATGACTGCTGCTAGAAAGGTTCAAGACAAAGGAAAAGCTAAAGAATAAGACTCATCACAAGATCAAAGGATAGATGATATGAATAAGGTCATTAAAAATTTGTCAAACAAATTAGTAAAGATGGAATTAGATAACAAGCCTGCACAAAAAAATAGAGGGGTTTTCAATCCCCAATTCAGAAAACAGCCCCTATAGATTCTACAGAGAGAAATAAAAGATCAAGACTAAGTCCAAACACCTTTATATATAGAGGCAGCACCATCACATTCTGTTGATAATGATCAGAAAGAAGATGAAGATCAAATTTATGTTGTGTATATGGAAGATGGTGAGATAGGAGAAGAAAGTGAGAAAGAATATGCAGAGGAATGTAACGAAGTTGATGTCTCATTTGATCAGGAATAAATGAATGATTATTGCAAACAATTTACTGATTTTATGCAAGCAGAGTTGCATAAAAAATATGATTTGAGGTCAAAAAAGACGTTGAGAACTCAGGATGATGAAGAAGAGGAATCAGAATCAGTCCCTACTCCAATGGCGACTCCACTACAAAAGAATCCAATTAAAAAATCAGATAAGGGGAAGCAGCCCATGAATCAATAAAAATAAAAAGAGAAGCAGCAAGCTGAGGCTTCCCAAGTAAAGCCTAATGACCCTAATATGTTGGAGAAAATTGTTACTGTTCCTGATCAACATGCAAATTCAAATAAAAACCAAGAAGAATTTGAAAAGTTAATAAAACAAAATCAAACTTTCAGTTTGTCTAAAGAATTAGAAAAATGTAAATATTCAAGTACCACTTCTTGAGTTGGTTAAAACACCTGGTTATAAGAAAGAAATTGCAGAGTTTATTAATTTATCTCAATCTGATGAGGTGGGTGATATAGTGAATCTGCAAGAAGAGAAACCAATGGTTACTTTTGGACCTCATGTTGAAGAGGTAGATTCTTCTGTTCCACCTTTTTATATATCAGTTCTGTTGCATGATTTAATTTTACATAATTGTATGTTAGATTCTGGTGCATCACATAATCTAATGTCACTGTCTATGATGAAAGAGTTAAATTTACAAATCACCAAGCCATATAGAGACCTTTATTCCTTTGATTCAAAAAGGGTGAAGTGTGTAGGTCTTATCAAAGATATGGTTGTTTCCTTGGCTCAAATTCCAGCTAAGAGTATTATGATGGATGTGGTAGTAGCAGATAGTCCAGCCAGATTTGGTATGTTGTTGTCTAGATCTTGGGGGGAAAAGCTTGGAGGAGTTTTAAAATTGGATTTCACATATGCTATTATTCTTGTTTTTAATGGGGATGAAAGGAGGTTATACATAAAAACTAGATTTTTGAAAACTACTACCAAGAAATATGCAGGTAATTCCCCCATTTATGGTCAAGAGAAGGAGGATCTCTCTTGTTTCATGCTGCATGAAGATGCAGAATTTGCTGAAGATTCACAAGAATAGCTCTCTTCAGCCAATGTACATAAAGAGCTATGTTCAAATAAAATTTGGAAGTGTTATTTTGATAGTGCATTATCTAAGGAGGGCACTGGAGCTGGATTCATATTTATATCTCCTGAATGTAACTTTTTACCTTTCTCCTTCAAATTGGAAATTGAATATACTAATAATGTAGCTAAATACGAAGCATTGATCCTAAGTCTGCAAACAGCTAAACAGATGGGAATTCAGTCTATCTCTGTTTTTGGTGATTCTGAATTAATAATAATACAAATTAAGAATTGGTGTTAGACTAAACATCCCAGATTAAGGTCTTATAGAAATGAGGTGTGGGATCTAGTTGAAAATTATTTTGAAGCTTTTAATTTACAGTTTATTCCAAGAGAAGAAAATAGAATGGCAGATTCATTGGTAGTTGTAGCCAGTACATTTCAGCAACCAATTAATCCAAGGTTGAGATATGAAATTGAATTGAGACACGGGCCTTCAATCCCTGATAATGTGAAGCATTGGCAGGTTTTTGAGGATGATGAGCAAATTAATCAATTTTTAACAATGATTGGAAATTTTGAAGAGAGTCAAATTGATTTAGAAGTTGAGGAAAGTGATCAAAGTGATATTTCTAAAAATCTGAAACATTCAATTAGTGATCAAAGGATAATTCAGTTGAAGGATAATATTTTGCCCAAAGGATTGGTACCTTTTGAGAGATTGTTTAATGCTAATGATGTGGCAATAAATCAGAAAAAGGTATCCCAAGATGGAGAGTGGAGGACTGTAATTTAGGAACTCAACATGAGCCCAAAATAGTCAAATTGTTTAGAGGAGTTCCTAAGGAGTACAAAGAAAGGTATGTAGATCTTTTTAAACAATTCATGGATGTATTTGCATGGTCATATGAAGATTTAAAAAATTCTGATTTAGATATTATTCAGCATAAAATACCACTGAAATATGGGGTTAAACCACACAAGCAGAAGCTCAGACAAATTAACCCACTATTGCTAGCTCCAATAGAAAAAGAGGTGAAGAAACTTTTGCAAGCAAAAATCATAGTTCCACTAAGATATTCAGAATGGGTTTCCAATCTGGTACCAGCTAGGAAGAAAAATGGAGAGATAATATTATGTGTGGATTTTAGAAATTTGAACAGAGCTTCCCTAAAAGATAATTATCCTTTACCAAAGATGGATTTTGTTCTACAGAAATTAACTGGAGCATTCAGGTTATCCATGGTTGATGGTTTTTTTGGGTATAATCAGGTGGCTGTGGAGAAGGAAGATCAAAAGAAAACTTCTTTCACTACACCTTGGGGAACATTCATGCATGCCAGGATGCCATTTGGCCTCATGAATGCAGGAGCTACTTTCCAAAGGGCAATGGATATTGCTTTTGTAGGTGATAAATTTTTAGTCATTTATCTAGATGATGTTACTATTTTTTCGTTTTGATGATGAGCACTTAGAGCATCTGCGGAAAGCCTTCTTGAAATGCAGAAAATTTGGATTATCATTAAATCCCAATAAATATTTGTTTTCTTTAGAAGAAGGTAAGTTATTGGGTCACATAGTTTCAAATCAAGGAGTGAAGATTGATCCAGCGAGGGTTAAAGCTATACAGACAATTCCACTGCCTAGAAGTAAAAAGGATATCCAAAGGTTTCTAGGAAAAATCAATTTTCTGAGAAGATTTTTTCTGAATTATGCTAAGATTTTTAGGAGAAAAACAGATATGTTAAAAAATAATGCTGAAGTAAAATGGGACAAAGATGCAAGAGAATCATTCGGCAGAATTAAAGAAGCTCTTCAAGAAGCTCCTTTTCTGATTAGTCCAGATTACTTGAAGCCTTTCCAAATCTTCTCATTTGCATCTTCCTCTACTATTGTTGTTGTGTTATTGAAAAAAAATGAAGAAGGAAGCGAACAACCTGTAGCCTTTTTCAGCAAAGTCCTCAGATATACAGAGCTGAAGTATAATATCTTGGAGAAGCAGGTATATGCTTTAGTTAAATCATTAAAGGCTTTCAGAACTTATGTACTTCATTCTTAAATAGTAGCATATGTGCCTAATTCTGCTATAAAGGATGTGCTAGTACAGAGTGATGTGGAAGGAAAAAGAGGAAAATGGATTGCCAAAATCCAAGAATATGACTTGGATATTAAACCAAAAAAGATAGTCAAAGGACAAGGGTTGGCCAAATTGTTGACAGAGTCTAATTTCCAAGCTTTGGGAATTAGCTTACTTGCACCTGTAGATGAAGTGACTGAAGAAACATATCAAATTAAGACAAAGTTAGCAATTAAATATAAATTTCTCTGTTCAGACTGGTATAAAGATATCATTCATTATCTGTGATTCTTTTCTTGTCCTCCTTCAATAAACAGAGCTAAGTACAGAGCTTTGAAACTTAAGGCTCAACCTTATGTTATAATTGAAGCTAAGTTGTATTGGAAAGATCCTGCTGGTGTATTGCTATTATGTTTGACAGAAGAGGAAACCATGGAGGTGATTAAAGAATATCATGAATGCTTGTGTGGAGGTCATTACAACTGGAAAGTAACCGCTCATAAGATTCTTAAATCGGGTTTTTATTGGCCCTCTTTATTTGCTGATGTATACAAAACTGTTAGAAGTTTCCAGAAATGCCAATTGTTTTCAGAAAAGAAAAGGTTAGCTCCTTTACCTCTCCTTCCTGTGTTTATTGAAGAACGCTTCAGACAATGGCGATTGGATTTCATTGGAGAGATTAATCCACCATCAAGTGGGCAGTTTAAATGGATTCTAACTGCTACTGATTATTTTACAAAATGGGTAGAGGCAATTCCTACTAGAAAAGCTAATGATTTGGTTGTGATGAAGTTTTTAGAAGAGAATATTTTCAGTAGATTTGGATGTCCAGTAAAGATTGTAACAGACAATGCTTAAGTTTTCAACTCAGTCAGGTTCATAAATTTTTTTCAGACTTATAATGTAATATTATCCCACTCTACAACATATCATCCTCAAGGAAATGGATTAGCAGAATCATCTAATAAAACATTGGTGAAAATCTTGAAGAAAACAATCAATGAGAACCAGAAGGATTGGGATTCAAAGCTAACTTTTGCTTTATGGGCAGTGAGGATGACTACTAAAAGATCCACTGGTAAATCTCCTTATGAATTGGTATATGGTGCTCAGGCTTTGTTTCCCACTCAGCTAGCAAGACCAGTAATTGCTTTTCTTCAAGACTCTCAAGAGGAACCTAATGCCTTGATCAAGAGACTAAATAAGATGATAGAATTGAGTGAAAGCAGGAATAAGGTTAGAGACAAGTTAGTCACTTATCAGGAGAAAATAAAGTCTATTTTTGACAGAAAGGCAAGAGAAATCATGTTTCAGGCTGGAGATCTGGTATTAAGATGGGATATCAGGAGGGAAGAGAAAGGGAAGCATGGTAAATTTGATCCTTTATGGTATGGTCCTTACAAAATCTATAAAGCTAGATCAAATAATACTTTCATGCTGGAAGATCTTGATGGAGAAGCAGTAGAACTGCCTGTAAATGGGTAGTATCTGAAACATTATTTCCAGCACTAAAGGCAGTTAGTTCATTGTTGTACATATTTAGTTTCCTCTCACTGTATATTTCTCATCAAGCAATTTTTGACTCCATGCCCTAAGTGAAGGCACTAATCTGCAGGTTCTTAGTGTTTCATGGAAAAAAACACTATCCCCAGGTGGAGCCAGATGTTGTGGATCATATGCATATTCTTTTATTTTTCAAACTATTTGAAAATAACAAAATAAGAAGTTGTTGGAAAATATGTTAAAGTATCAGAATCTTATACTTTAGCATGAAAAAATATGTATGTTTACTATATTTGAGTTAAGGTTTAAACATTTAACTTTATAGAAGAGGGCTCCGTATTTGATGTTTAAACATCGATTGATTTGATGGGTGGAAAGCGCTGATGATTAATGTTTCTATCAAAAGCTCCAACCCAAGGGCACAAACAGCACGCAGGATATCGAGACAAGTGCCTCTGCAGTTGACTGGGTTGACTGTGGGGATATCTGAGATGAACGGCGGAGATTAAGTGCGGGGGCACCAACCGAAGTTTTCCTCCGTACCCCAGGAGCCCCCGCAGTGACGTAAGGCACTGAGCTGTTCACAGCTGGCTGCCACGACGGATGGAATCAACGGCTCGGTGGCGCGTCTTGTCAACATAAAATTTAAATCCGCGCCACCTATTTAAAGAAGATTTTTATCTGTTTTTTCAAATTATTTGCATTTCGCTATGCTGCACCCTGTTTCCGTTTTCCATCACCTACACGAATTTGACCACCCTATGAACTATTTCTGCAGAATTTTTCAACCATGGCTAAAGGATCGTCCCTATTAGGTTTAGCTAGCCATATCCCTCTCATGGATACTGAGAGGGATATTCAAGATACCTTGTCTTCTGTAATTCACCTCCCTTTCTATCGGCAAGTTATCTTGAATAATGATGCTTCCCCTATGTATTCTGCCATGGTCAAGTCTGGAATTTTGTCTGCAGGTATTCCAAAGACCCATATTTTCCCTGTGTTTATCTATTGGTTGGTGTCTATCATGTATCCAGGGAAGTGTTTTGTCATGAATTCCCAAGGAGAAAATGTTCTGCAGGTGTCCACCCAGTTAATCCGCCAAGCCCTTTGCTATCCTGAGTCAGAGCCATCCATCAAATTTTATAATGATTCACTGGTACAATATTATGATAATCTTGCAGGTGAAGAATTTAATCAATTCATGTTTTATTTGAAACATGACTTGAAGCAGTTTCAGCCAGATTGCAAAGAGTTTGCTATAGAGGTTTTTGATGCTGAGACTCGTCCAATATTAAGAAATATTACAAATATTCTAGGTAAAGATGGATGATTATACAGTGGATAAATCAGTCCTAGGGATGTTTGCCATGATGATGAAGCTAGGAATGGTGCTGGATATTCCATCATATTGGCAGGAAGCTGTCAATTCACAACTGATGAGCCTTTCATTAATAGGTTCATTCAAATTTCCTTCATTGATTGTATACTTGTTCTTATATCAGAATGTGGAAGAATTCATGCATTTAGGTCTAAATATTATGGATGTAAATAAAAGAAGGCAATCAGTGATATTCTGGACAGATGTAGTTAGAAGGGAGCAAAATGATGCTGGGTTGTTTGATTTTGCTAGCTATTATATGCCAATTGCATATAAAATATTGAATGGAAGTCCTCCTCCCTGTTTCTTACCTAAAGCTCAGGAGTTTCTACATTTAGGAAATAATTGCAAATATGGAGATTGGTTTGCTTTTGAGGAATATTCTGAAATAAGGCTATATGGAGCAAGTGTTGAGCCTTATAGACTCCCAATGTTTGTACCAATGAGGCTTTTTGCTTTAGAGTTCATTAGACAGAGCCTAAATTTTGATCAGGTCCATTTCATGCCTATGAAGAAAGGACTTATGTATAAATTACCCATGATTGTAGGCCTTTTCATAGTCAATATGAGGCAGGCATTTGATGAAGTAACAAAAATGTTAGATGAGATGCATATACTGCTAGGAGAAAGTTGGGCTTATGACCCTTATAGTGTGATTTCAAATAGAAGAATTGAGAATGGGTACTGTGCTTTCATTCATGAAAGTAGGCTAGAACAAGAGAAGATAGCAAGAAAAGGTGTGATGAGTTTAGTAGGTACAAACATTCAAACTCCCATCATAGCAGAGAAAACAACTAAAAGAACCAAAGAAGTAGTTATTAACCTAGATGATGAGGAGCAGGAAGTCGAGAAGAGAATAAAACTTACTAAAGAACCTACATCAAGTTCACTTGGTTTTTCCTTACATTTGGGAGAAGAGCAAAATGCTCCTGCTTCACCTGGGAGTCAAGAAGCTTCTCATGAACAGGTCCCCTTGATCAAACAACTGTTTTCACAAATTGAGGAAAGAAACCAAAGGATGAAGGCCAGTATGGAGGCCCAAGCTGAACATCAAGTTGCTGTTGATCAAACAAGATTGTTGACTGTAATGGATCTTGAGAAAGATAAATTTAGAATTGCCCTGTTACATCCTACAAATATGTCAATTGGTTCTTCCAATAGCTTCAACACTATGAATGTGATTGTGGATGTGAAGAAAATCCCATTGATGGATAAAATGAATTTGCATATGCAAACAGGTCAGTTGATTGTAAATGACCTCACAAAGACTAAGGCAATGGCAATAAAGCCAGAGAATATGTTGGGTAAAGTGATTAAACAATTGAAGTTAGAGAAGGCTAACTCAAGAGCCTTAATAGTTCAGAATGAGGAATTGAAGAAAATCATTATAAAGATTGGAGTAGACCCCAGTGACAAGACTGCTGTGTAGAAATTCATGCAAAGTGCTGAGGTAGAAATATCCACATTAAGGAAAAAGTTAAAATTACCTACTGGAGAACATTCAATGGCTGCAGAAGTTGCAGAGGTAGAGAAGGAAAAGGAAAAGCTATTGCAGCAACTCATGCAGAAGGATGAAGAACTCTCCAAAATAAAGCAGACTGCAATTTCATTGCAAAATCATATTGATAGCCATAATTGTACTTTTGTTTTTCCTACAGGTGATGAAGATCCTCAAGCACAAATTGTTCAATTAAATACTGAGTTGCAGATGGCTGAAAGAGATCGAAAGAAGGCTCAAACAGATCTAGATACTGCAACAAAGTTAATGAAATTCATAGAAAATGAAGCTGACAAGTACAAAATGGATTTCTGAAATGCTGAAGCTGAGATTAAAAATCTCAAAGAAAGACTGAAAGGAAATCTCTCACTGATACAAGCCAAGGATATTATTTGGACTGATATCTTCTCAGAAATGAAGTCTAATTGGTGCTTCCTGATGATAATTGCAAAAGAGAAAAGCCTTATTTTAGAATGTGAAGAACCAATCATGTCTGATAAGCAAAAAGGAATTAATAGAGCCATTTGGGCCAGAAGATTCATTAATTTTATTAATTCTAAATCAGATCAGGAATTAGAGGAGAATGACATGCAGGACATGATGTTGTATGCAGTAGAAATTAATAAAATTATTGTCATAAATGATCTCAGAAAGGCTGCAGAAAAGAAGCTAATGGAAATCAAGGAAGCAATAAGTCAATTTGATAAATCATTTGATAAAATGACAAGAGTAGGCTTGCCATCATGTTGGGGAGCCGAAGGAAATATTTTTCCATGGAATTCTTATGAGAACCTACTAGTGTTGAAAAAAATCAAAGTTAATAACAGGCATGAAGAGACCCAGGTGCTTAAAGGAGAAAAAATGGTTAACTTCTTGCAGAGGCATTTTCAACTATTGTGGATGGTAAAGACTCTTTTCACAGAAAGGCCATCCTATGATCGAATTACTGCATTCAGATTGGAATACCACAATTTGACACATTCATCCAGGACGAATGTTGAAATATGGAAAAAATGCAGAGCTTGGACAATAGACATGCGTAAAGGATCAGCGTCAAAGGAAAACAAATTAGTTGACCCAGAAAAAGAAGCCACATCATCAACAATTCCTATAGATTAAGATATTTATTTTATGTTATTTTCTGAAGACAATGTAATTGTAATAAGACATTTTCAAGGCATGTAATAGACAACCTTCGAAGTCTTAAGTAGTTTTGGTAGTTAGAATTGGTTACAATAGTTCCAAACTGCTTTTATTGTATTTAATGTAATTTTCAAGAGAAGGAAAGGTTCCGAGTTTTGGACCCTCAAACAATTATTTTTGTACTCAGAGATCCAAAGATTAATGAATGAGTAAGCAAGTTTCTAGCATTTTATTTATGTTGAAATGTATTCAAGTTTACATTCTGTGTTTTCTATCTATGAATAAAACAAAGTTATGAGAAGTAGGTCTCTTTTTACTTTTGTATGTAAGAGTTAAAAACCTTAATTAGCACTCCTTTGTTTTAACTATTTCTTTCATATATTTCTTCTGGGGTTTGAGATGATATTTTTTGTATAAAACAACATATCAGTTTCGGCTTCTTCTTTCCTTTTCTTCTAGTCACTTCATTCAACATCAAAAAATGGTAGCATTGTGAAGCATTCATCATATTTGATATTTAAGGGTTCGATCATAAATACTTGAGGGTTAATAAAACAAAGACATATATATTCATGACATAATCATATAAATGTCTTAAGCACTAATTGCTTATCATAGCTAAGGGATTTCCTCTTAAGGTACAACACCAGGGTAATTAGAAAATAAACTTCACTGTCGAATTCAAACAAAGGATTTATAATTTGACACTTTATCTGTGGTGAACATTTGTTTCGGGCGCAGGGTTTGAATTAATGTCAAATGAGAATTTTCAACAATGAAACGGGTATATTATAACGCGTATGTTATAATGAATAAATTAAGACAAGCGGAAATTTTTGATGGTATGTGAAGTGACATGGAGGGTGACGATAGAGCGGCAGGAGTGAGTGGTGTAATGGTCAACGGAAAGGAAGAGTGGTTTTGTGGAGGAACCGAAGGGGGGTGTATGTGGTAAGTGGAATTGGAGAGGGGGGGCGTGGGTTTTAACAGAAAGAAACCATTTTTCCAAAGGTGAGTTTGCGAAGACAGCCTACCCGAACCCCCCCCCCCAATCGGATATGTTCAGATGGGCTGGGGGGCAGTAGAGAAGTGACGTTCCAGATGTCGTCGATCTGGGCGGGCCACATCTCCTCCATCCGATATTGCGGTCACTTTATCACTTTCGGAAAAAGGGTCACATCACTAGATCATCGATTTGAAGTCCTCAAAGAATAATGCATGAGCCCTAAGGATATATCAAGGCTAATGTAGTATCAAGGTCAGTCAACCAGAGCGTGGCACTATAGATTGTAAATCACAACAAATACATGGATATGTCCACAAATCAAATGATTTTGGATCACAATTTTAAATACATTGAGGCATGCATGCCTATTACCCATCCTCTTCGCAGTTGAAATCAACCCATCTCCTAGTTTACTTATATATGATATATCAGTCGATCCCTCCTTTCTATAGCTCTCTCTAGGATAAAGTGAAAAGGGAGAGAAACTAGATCCTTAGTTAGAATTTGTCTATTATTTGCGTAGGTACATTTCTTGTGAAGGGAGATTAAGTGTAGTATATACATACCACTTTAGATTTTTACACTAGCTAAACCACCTAGTCCACCAAAAGCGTAAATAAAATTTCAACATCCCATATTTTCTCTTATGATCCATGAGAGAAATGAGTACCAATGTAAAAATAGGCACAAATGAGGTCCTTACACATCATGGCCTCATCAAGCTCATAGTTTGTGATGCCTTAGAAATACATACTATCAGATTATCATAGGAAGACTTTGTGGATATGGATGAACGCGATTTTTCATAATATCAATAGTATTCTCAATCACTAATCCATGAGAGGGATGTCAAGAGAAAGATCAAAGTTAGCAAACTAAATGCCTATATGTTGGCTTGAGGGGTCCTGACCCAGGTTCAGAATTTATGGATAAACCAACAAACCCTTCAACTATTGGCCCTTTCGGCAATGGCCTTCTCACGTAGATCAAAGTCTCACCCGAATCAGTATGCGGGGGTGCTAGAACTAGGTTTCTGCACCCTGAGGGAGAAAATAATGAAGTGGTCATAAAAAAATCGAATGCAAACTAGTATCAAACCTAACTAGATGCACGCAACAAAATAAAGAAGAATCAAAAAGTGTGCAAAATCCTTACAGAATAACAAAGTTCATAGATTTCCTTGCGCAGATTAACATAACAGAACCAGATCCAGATCTAAACAATTTGCAATTATTTAACCAAATTTGTCAACCATCAATAAGCATGCAAAACCATAACAAATATCCCTTCTGCAATAATCAACAGAAAAACGGTGTGATCTCAACATAACAGAAACATTAAATAACTTAGATCAATAACATAAGAAGTTCGCCAACATCTATCCTTTCTATTAATCTTCAGAATATTTCAATACATCAGACTCTCCCTTCCAAAACCCTTCCGCGCACATAGCCAGCAGAGTCCGCACACAGCCAGGACCAGGTCTCTATGCACACAACCAGCAGGAGCCTTTCAACCCAACCCAGAAAAAACCCTTCATAACGTATTACAGACGCATAAAATTATTAGTCATTACATTCATGAACTTAACTACTTTCCTTAGACTCGATCTATCTATTTATAATCCTTTAGCACACAGATACTATGGTCTCAAACCATGGTTTGAGGCCCACAGTTTACCATTAAACCCATTTACATCAAAATTATGGACTTTGACCCACCCCAAGGTCCCTTGATTCAATCGCGCAGCACGCACATACAAACTTATACAAAATTACATAAAAAATTGTGCCCCAGGGGATCCCGCTCCAACAGGCCCCAACACAAACATGTGACTCATCCCAAGGGTGGCGCCTGCTCCTTGATCTTGGCTTGGAGTGTGATGACAGAAGATTTCAGAGGGAGCACGAGTTTCAAACTTTGCGCTATGGTGCCATGCGCTTGTTGAACCAATTTTTCTGTGGTGGGCCCTTTAGTGGCCATCTCGATGCTGCTCTGAGTCTGCTGGATTGTCCTTAGAGTGTTATCCAACGTCTATGAAAGTTAAAGCACTTTCTATGCCCACGTCTGCATGTGTGCTTCGAGAATTTGTTCCTTCCGGTGCAGATCTTCAATCTATGTTTGTATTGTCCAACATTCCCAAAGATGAGCTAGGTGTTGTGTCAGAACCAAGGTTGGCGCCACTGTCCTGATTTATTCAAACTATTGTTAGGCTTTTGATGGAGCGTGTCACACAACTGCTAAACGACTGGATCATTTTGTACTGAGGTCCATACACTCATGGCTTCATCTAATAAATTTTCACACTGGGTGATTGCAGCAGCGATACTATCTCTAGCTTGTTTGACTTTGGCTGCTCGTTGCACGCGAACCTCTAGTGGATTCTTGGGCTGCTACTTTGTCTGTAGATATAAAATATGTTGTTCATACTTGCTTCTGACTGTTTGTACCTCAACGCACGATACTTTAAATACAGCAACCAATCCTTTTAATTTCTCTTCAGGTGTAGCTGTGGCCAGGACAGCTATAATATCTCAGTAAACTTGATGGATTTTTCCCTCTAGAGCAGGGCGCTAGGGTTCGACTTCTCGACATGCTGCGTCTACTTTTTATTGATGTTATGGTGTGCTTGTTTTGCCTGTTATTGGGCTTCCATTGTATGAGTGTGTGCGGTAGCCTATCTTTATTGAATCTCATCCATGATCATTGATTGAATCAAGTGTAACTTCCCTACAAGTAACAAAGAAATATTAATGTTAATATAACCTAATCCTCGAAATTGGGCACATCGACTGGCATCCACCTGAATTTCTGGTGCGGGGATTTGGACTAAGTGGGCATCCCTGGTTGTTGGTAGAGAAATTTCTAATGGTTGTGTGCTCGTGACTTTCACACTGGTCTGGCTCACCTGAGCTATGCTCGCTTCATTCTGACTCGCTAGCATCTTCAGCTCCTGTAGCCCAACTTGTACAAGCTCTAGTGTAAATTTGTACTGCACCTCCATGTCGGTCTAGCGATCCTCAGTCGCAGACCTGACAGTGTTGTCTATCTCATGGAGATCATCTTCTATGGATTTCAGGACCTCCTACCTAGCCTCTTTGGAACCCTTCCTCTTTTTTCTCGATCCTCCAGTGGCTTCAGAGTCGCGCTTGGTTCCCTTAGAGGTTTCATCTTCCCCTGTTTCCTTTGGCGCAGAACCATTCTTTTCTGGTGTTGTTTCTATTTCAGGGTCTATGGTTTCTCTAGTGGTCATGGGTGTTGCTTCTTTTTCTGTTACTTTCTCGATTACTTTCTCTATTACTTTATTTGTTGGTTTTAGTGTCTGAGAGCCAGTGCGCAACTTTGTCGATGTGATTGATGACAACCAGGTTGTCATCCATTCAGCCGTTACTCTCAGTAAATCATCCTCTATCACCAAGTAAGGTAACTCGTATCATACTCCTTCTATGGTGCCCTTCGCATGCATGTGCATGTTGTGAAATGTATCTTTGAAGTTAGCTACCACCTTATAGTGATTGTATAATGTAGGCGACAGTCGTGTCTTTTACTGTATTTCTTGATACAGAGTAGCATCATATAGAACCCAAAAGATCTTGTTTTCCTTGGCGCACACCGAGTTAGAAGAGTTCCACAGGGTAGCATAGCACACAACCTCACACATCTGAGGCTTTATCTCTGGGAATTGGGTGTCTTCGTGGGCCTTCCACCCAATTAGCGCAATCAATAATAAAATCAAAGCATAGTGGAAATGATTGCCTTCCTCCTGTGCCTCGCACACATTTTCTAAAAATTCTTTGCAGAGATAGTTGGACCAGTTGTAGATAACACCCTTCTTGCACCAACCAGTGAGTGAAATGATGTGCACGGGAACCTCCTTTGGTCTACACTTATGCATCATCTTGCAGGCCAAGATGATCGTACCAAATTGAACTCATGGGTGATTAATTTCATCAACAACAAAACCCTGAATCTTCCGCGTGACTTGATATTTATTTTTGATTTGGTTCGCGATGGTTTTCTCCTTTAGAGCCACTTGAGCTACTAGTTTATGGTTCAGCCTCACTATCATATCTAGGCTTCATAGGGCTATAAAAAAAAATTCATAATCTTTGCGGTAAACTTTTCCAATGCATGTAGTTGGACCTCTTTGATGCATTCAAGTAGTATGTTCACACAGACAACCACGTTCACACAATAACATTTTCATCAACAATTTCAATGAGCAAGGGAGCTTACCTCTAGGGCCTTTGAAAAACCTCCTTTCTACTTCAGAATATGACACAAATTAATCAATGGAAAATTTAGTCACAAATCCTCCCAAGAGGTGATCTATCCGATGATCTACCAAGTGATTGATCTTACTGTCAAACTTTTGTACCTACTGGATCAATTCAGGAGTCCACTCATTGCGTCGTCTTTTATGCAGTGATGGAATTCAGCTAAGTGCGACAACCACTCTTGTAGCTCACGCACAAAGGAAAAAAATAATATTCCATGCTCTTGTATATAAATATATTTTTGTGACCATTTTTCGTCCAATACCTTAGTACTTCTACTCTTTTGGAGTGAAAATTCAAGGATCTTTATATCCAGCCAATCTTTCAATTTGTTTCGTGAAGGATGCCACAACATCAAATCTCCCTCAAAATTATCCTAGTCACAGAAACGGAACCATTTGTTGGCTTGAGGGGTCCTAACCCAGGTTCAGATTTTATTTATAAACCAAAAAACCCTCCAACTACTGTCCCTTTCGGCAATGAACTTCTTGCGCTGATCAAAGTCTCACCCGAAGCATTATGGGGAGGTGTTGGAACCAGGTTTCTGCACCCTGAGAGAGTAAATAATGAAGTGGTCCTAAGAAAATCGAGACTAATATGCAAATACGCCATGTTCCATATTTCTTCGGGACTAATACCAATGGAGAGACCCACTGGCTGTCGGAAATAGGATAGATAAAATCAACATCCAATATTTTTTGCAATTATTCTTTTACAACATCTCTCAGAGTTGGATTCATATGCCTTTGGGGTTGTCAGACAGGTTGGGCTCCATCCTGAATATAGATATGGTGAGTACAAGTTTCAGGAGGGATGCCTTTCATATCTTCGTAACCCCATGCAAAGGAATCAAGATGGTTTCGCAACAAATTCACAAGCTTCTCTTGGTTAGATAAATCCAGGTCTGAACTGATATGTAAAGTTTTTCCCGGAATAACCTCAACAAGAGTAGTATCAGGCTCAAGAGTACACAGAGGTGTTACTAAACATGGTGGCGAGGGAGGTAGAGAGTCATGACTTTCCTGAAAATATAAACTAAAAATTTGACTTAATGACTCAAAATTGGGCATGGTGTATAGATTGTTCAAGAAGTTTTGAATCTCACCCTCCTGCGAGGACTCAACATACTGATGTATCATGGAACAGATTGAGTCTCCTCAAAACTATTGTAGTCCAACCACAAAGTGTCTCAGAGCTCTTGAATGGATCTAGCGGGTGGATACAAGGTGACCTTCTTCCTAGAATATCCATGGGAAATATACATGTCACCAGAACGATATCCAATATAAGCATCGGTTGTAGCAAGCCATGGCCGTCCCAAGATCAAGGGATGTCCTCCCACATGATTATTTGGTTGTAGCACAATGAATTATATGGGGTATTCCCAAGAATCTAATGAAACAACCACATCATCCAACACCCCTTCTGGATTGATTTTAGATTTGTCTGCCAATTCAAGCACAGCGGGAGTAGTACGAATATGGACCAATCCAAGTTGATCCATGGTTTTCTTGGTCATAACAGTAATGGCTTCCCCCAGGTCTATAATTACATTAGAGACAAGGATGTCACCTATCTGAATAGAGATAATAGGGTTTTCTGGGTCAGTATATTTCTCCATGTGCATACACCCCATCATTAACTCTATTTCTCTCCCAAAAAATTGAATATTTTGAGGTTCCAATACTCTCCTTCCTAGCTTCTTGATATGGAGTTCCCTAATTATTTTTGTATAAATGGGGATATATTTGATAGCTTGGAGCAGAGGCACCTTTATGAATAGGTTCCTAAGCTCGGAGGCCAGGCTAGACTCAGGAATGGGGTCATTATTCTCCACAACCATCCTCTATGGATAGGGAGGTTGGTTGGAAGAAGATGGTAAAGGCTCTGAGGGTACGGGGATAGGATGAATGGTGAAATTATTTTCAGAATGGTCAGGAGTTTCCTCCTCACCTTTCTCTTTAATAATCACCATAGGTTGTTTATGTTTTCCTGCGGCTACTATCTTCCCTGATCTGAGTTGGAGATCATTGACTCCAACTGGCATGAACTGATATCTGGATGAGGAAAGCGGGTTCATGGTATGGATCATTTGTACCTCTTTGTTATTGGGGTTGGGTAATGGTTGGGCAGGCAGCTGAGGAGGTCAAAATTGTGGGGGTAAAGGAAATGGTGGCATTGGTTGACTCAGTTGAGGTAATGATAGTTATGGCATTGTGTAAGGTGCATATGTAGGTGGGTATCACTGAATGGGTGTAGGATAGGAATGGTGTGAATGGTTTAGCCCTTTCCATCCTTATTTCCAAGATAGGGAGGGATGTCTGTAATGATATTGGTTCCCATGCTACTAATGTTGAGAGTAACTAGTGTTAGGATAGGAATATGGATGTGCATTATAACCAAAGAAATGTGGTGGAAATTCAGGAGCCATACTTGCACTTACCTAAGGCCAGTTTCTTCATGCTCCCATAGCATGCAATGATTCAGCTTCAGGTTGTCCTTCAAATACAGCTTTCAGCCCAGGTATGGAGGGAAATTTTTTCGTGGCATGGTTCTCTGCACAAATTGCACATTTATTAGTTCCTTTTATATCAAGAGGACATTCCCTTAAAAGATTCTTTTTCCTACACTTTGGACAAAAAATAGACAATGACTCATGTTCTTCTACAAGTTTTTGTTGGAATTTCAAGATGCCTATTTGTTTGCTAACAGTATTCATTATTTCAATTTTCATATTTTCCATTTTATTCTGCAATCCAACGAGCATAGCATCAGTATATTTGGTTTTCTTATTTCTATTGTGAATTCCTTTACCGGATCTATATTGGTTCCTGGAGAATTTCCTACACAAGTCACAGATTTGATCAAAATATTTATGGGCAATATCCCCTTGCCCTAAAAAATTTAGATTTTTTCTAGCATCATCAGTAAGCCCACCTAAGAACAAGGTTCAAATGGTACTTAGGTCAAATTTGTGATTTGACCTTTGACGGGTGTACAAGAACCTCTCTAAGTAGTCCTCTAGAGTCTCATCACCATTTTGCAAAATAGTAAAGGTTTCATCTTGAATATCTCTAGTTTTACAATATTCCTGATATTTTGACAAGAACACTCTCTTCATCTGTTTCCAAGAGGCTATAGTGCTCCCCCCTAGTCCCATTAACCAGCGTAAAGATGAATCCTTGAGAGTTGCAGGAAACAAATTTAATTTCTAAGCATTAGATGAATAATCATAGCTTCTACATAGAATATCAAACTTGAATAGGAAAGATTCTAGGTCTTCATGTGCCCTACCATAGAAATGATGAAGAGATGATAGTGGTATATTTTTCATTTGCATAGTTACATACGAATCACAGTTGGAAATTCAAAGTGGGTCATTCCTCATTACTTGATTTTCGCCGAGATCCATAGCATGGTCTCATGATCTTCCATTGTTGTTCCTCAATCAAACTCCTCTCAACGAGTTGGGAAGGGTGACCGTGAAAAGTCCAAGTGGGTAGTTCCTACGTGATGGGTATGAGTACGGGGTTTGTTTGTTCTTTTCTTCCACTACAAAAGAAGGCCCCGATATGAGATTTGATTTAAGTTTATCGGTATTTCCTGCGGCCCTTCTTGGGCTTTGTAGAAATTTTAATACAAATTAAATGTATTGCCTAGATTCTCCTTATCTAACAATTATATGCCAATGTTAAATACAGAATCTCTTTTACAAAAATCTTTGCGGAATTCAAAACACGATCGCCAATTGCAATATCAAGAAGAAAGATCAATCACACATAACACAGATAATTTACCGGGAAAGCATAAAGCTAAAACCCCCACTATCATATATTATGTATATATCATGGATCTCATACAAAACTCTAATCCAAGAGCTCTCGGTACAATATGAAATCGTCTCACACTGTCATACAAAAATTGGCAAATTCATGTGCCAATTTACTGCCTCCAGACAATGTGCCTCCACTACGCAATCCTTGATGGTCAAGAATCTCTGAATGAATCATTCTAGCTTGCCTTGACTACGCAATACTCATAGGCATATCCAATGTGTGTGTTGGCTCCCCGTTATTTTCAAGATTAGGAAGAAAAACTCTACGGGGAACCACATCAAACCACTTTGGAGCCCAATAACCTAGCCTTCTGGACTCGAGAGGGCTCTCTCTATTTTTGTGTTTGTAAATGATTGTCTTTATGCTTATGTTTTCTAATTTTAGGCTAGTTATGAAGTTCCAGGACTATTTGTTTTGTTTGGTTGATTGATTGAGAGATTAATTGAGTGATTGTTTCGGTTAAATAGAGAGACTATGGGAAGCATTAATTCATTGGGCTATGGAGTCATAAAAGTAATTAATTACTCACTAAATCTACAAGGGTTTTCATAGGGCAAGCTAACTATTTCAAGTGGATCTCTTATATTAGATGGAATATGAAATGACAGTAAGTCGTGAAATTATTAAAACTAAAGGGAAATTAAGAATCCTTTAACTCTACTTCAACAAGAAAATCCTTTTAGGTAACTATTTAAGAAAAACCAAAGGACAGGGAAAACCATAGACTTCTTTGGCTAGACTCACTAGGTAAACCTTAAGACAACAATCCAAACAATCCACAGAAATGGGACCAGGGAAAATTTTAAGGACGGAAAAATATTTTGAAGTTTAAAAACATGGCGAATATCACTAGTCCCTAATATGCAAAATATAAAATGTTTATTGATGTATTTGTAAATTTATTCAAATTTATAATGATTTCATATATAATCTCTATATAATATTGGCGATTTTCAAGGAAACTAATCTTATATTGTAAAATTTGGGCAAATCATTTTTATAAAATATGGAAATTGGCGAATCCTTTTTTTGGAAAAATCATAGAAAATTAGCCCACCTGCGAATATTAGCCCCTAACATTTTCCATGAGATAGACACCTCAATGGACTTCTAGCTATTATTACTTTCAGACAAGAAAAAAATTACATAAATAGTCTAAGGAAATTAAAGAGCAGTGACACCCCCGAATTCTTTAATCAAAATTCAAAGAAGGCCTCTAAAGCAACATTTTAAGAAAAACCAAAGGAAATCGAAAACCATAAAATTATTTGACTAGACTCTACTAAGTAAACTTCAAAGAAGGCCTTGAAAATAACATTTCAAGAAAAACCAAAGGACAGGGCAAACCGTAAACTTCTTTGGCTAGACTCTACTAAGTAAACTTCAAGGCAACAAGCTAGGTGGAACTAAAGAGCAGGACACCCTTGAATTATCTAATTAGAACTTGTAGAATAAAACATTAAGATGAAAGAAGTGCATGACTAAGGGTAAAGACAAAGATATCTCAATCTAAAATTTATGTTCTTTTATCAGAGAAACGATGGACAATATGGAAAACAGAAGAGAAAAAATGACAAATAAGGATAACATCACCATTAACATAGCTCAAGAATCCTATGAACGTGCTTGTATTAATGATGTCCAAAACAGTTACATTACTCCAGTACAATGATCTCTGTAACTCATATTCTGATCAAATCTAGCCTAGCAATCAACCCAGGAACCAACAACAACCAACCAACCAACCAACCAACACTAAAAATGGACAATACATGCAGTATTTATCTTCAAAATGAGGAGGTTGCCCTAACCTAGGGTGACATATTTGTATTTATTACAGATTTAATGTAATCTTGACCTTTGAGACCATGCAAGGCCCAAGGAAAAATATCACTGACTGACACCCTGTAACAATAACTTTTAACTTAACTGTTGAACTATCTTTAGGATATTTTTGACTTTTTGTCTTTTCATTAACCTTTGCAATAACTTTTGAGCTGCTTTAAAATATCTCTGATTTTTTTAATAACTGTAGCTGCTTTTATTGAAGTGAAATGAGGCTTGCAGGTGGTAGATGTGGTCTGAAGAAGTAATTTCTGGGTGCCTTAGTCATTTGGATATGTCTTATGTGCTAATTTTTGTTGGACACCTAATTCTCAACGGGTAGGTGTGGAAGGCGAATGGAAAAATTGAGTCCAAGGGACCACTTGGAAGATGAATCCAAGGGTCACCTAATGTACTATAAAAGCACATCTATAGTTAATAGTAAAATAACTCACACTTATCTTTTCCCTTGTGTGTTTCCTTTCTCATTCACCATGCGTGTGTTTAACATGGTATCAGAGCCATGATGATTGGCCTTCTGAAAATTTATTAGAATAGAGGTTATAGTATTTTCATTCCTCTACTATGATAAGACCAGCCCTGCAAAGAGGAATATTCTATGTCTATCAGAACTGCACCTAAGAATTTTTATGCACATATTCATTGCCCCTTTGCACCCAGACTGCACTACGCTCCTCCTCATATTTATGCATCAATGCATTGAATGGGTCTGCCTACAATTTCCCTTGGGTGAATTCTCTCTATGTTGATTCATTTCTATGAGTTGGTTCATTTCTATCATGGACCCTCATGGTATTGGGAATCTTGACCAAGGAACAAACTGTAGAATAATACCAGAATAATTGTGGATTGAACCAACATACTCGACCTCTTATCAACAAAGTGTATTCCAGTGTCTAGCATTGCAGCATCACATCGCTCGTTATCAACACAAAGCTCTAACAAAGGTACCTCCATTCATTTACTGTTTTCATTTATTGTGTTCATCAGTTCTGCGACTACAGTTATCATGGCTTTATGGCTAACCCCTATAATACTCAACAATGCCTTAGCTCCCACTGGTCCCCGAATCACTATTTATACCATTGTTCGACTCCCGGTTCTTACCACTCTCCTCCCACCATTCAAAATAATAGAAACCGAATGGAACCAAGCCAAGTCATCAACATCTAGTCATACCATGCAATATTGCCTTTTCAATTCTTCTAACTCTTGACTGCCTTGGAAATAGTGACTTATGGCCAGATAATTTAACCAACTTCAATATTTTGCAATTGTAATCAATCCAGGACCTTCAACTTCTCTACAATAACGAATCCACAATGTCCTCAGCGGACCACATCTTTTTTAGCAGAGCTGTCATATATACGAGTCACTCCCAATTCAACTCCTACGCAGAGAAAAAATACATTGTTGGTATACCATTGCGCAGTCTCCACTGAACTCCCTCATTGTGTCTCCTTCATTGCCCACAGCATACGTTGTCCAAAACATACACTGCTTCGGTGCTATCTCCACTCAGTTGTCACTCCCACACTAAACTCCACTACACGCTGAGAAATATCACCATTCCTCCAGTTTCGCTTCCACATCACCTCTCACTGGTGCCATACAAAAAATCCTATATGATGTCCAAAACTCCAGCTACTCCATGATTTCCATAGCACCAACAGCAAGAAAAATGGGCTCACGACTTCCAGCAAAGAAATATTGCTAAAACTTGCATGTAGGGAGGATAATTTGTATGATTTCAGGCATAGAAATTCTAATGATGGAAAATCTCCAATATCCTATGGAAGGAAACACCCAACTGATTTCAGATGCTCTAAGGAATTTCTCATATTCAGATGGCGCAAGAAATTATTTTACCAATTGATGCAGCAACCTCCTCAATACAAAACTGCTAGACCAGCCTCCTCTCCATTGTGGATTTCCGACAAGGTATTCAAGACCAATATATGTAATTCTTGTGGATGCCAAGCTCAAATCAGTTAGCTTGCTACAACCAACTGACAGAAAATCGAGTCCTTCATCATTTACAAATGGGCACTAATTAAGGTTCAAGTACTCCAAGCCCTTGAAATCGGACAGAACTTTCATATCATTAACCCCCTCGCACTTCACCAAGCTTAAGTGCTGAAGGGCAGTCGTGTTGTTCGCTATAGCTGCGAAGATTCTATTATCAACATCAGTGAAACTCATATCCTTATGCATCCAGAGGCGTGGAGGTGCCATTCCAGTCTTTAAAAAAATTAGTTAATGCACAGTGGTTTCTCGACCTGAATTGCCATCTCTAAAAATAGAATCTATGCCTGCTCCAATCGCGTATTTTCCTCGTGCTTATCTTTGTAAAATCGTGCTCTACACCACGAACTTCATTTCTTCATGGCTTGGTTTATTTTATGTCTGTGATTGACATTTTCTATGGAACTATTGTTTGTTGCAGAAAATCAAGAGTGTGTTTCCTTTTTTTTCATATTTCAGTCCCCTGCATTTTGGTATGGACGGCCTGGTCTAAGAATGATACGTCAATAGCTATACCCGAGAAAAATATTAGGAGGCTGATTTAGCAAGCTATTTATCATTGTTTCTGGGGGTGAATTTATAATTATTAAAGGATGAATCTTTTATTCTAAGAAGGCCGAGTTCTGGGCATTATTAAGGCCGGATTTAATGTGCCAAATTTGATCTCTTGTTGAGGTCGAGAAGCCATCTAACTAGGGAGTACACCAGTTTAATTGATGATTTATTTACTGAGTGTTTAATATCCATTTTTCAAAGATAAATTCCAGAGGTTCGAGTTACTACTTCGGCCATTATAATTCTCAGGAAATTGATTTATTGTTTGGAGGCTGAGTTTCTTCAATTAAGGAGGTCGAGATATAAATTCTAGGAAGGCCAAGTTTATTAGCATTTGGAGACTATTTTATCCAACTCTAAAAGTATAATTATCTTATTGATCCATATCATCACCAGAAGAAGGCTAATTTTCTGATCCTTTGGAGTCTGGATTGTTTTTGTATCAAGGAGCAGAGCTGTCTAGTTTCTATTTGCCGATATTACTCCTCAAAGGGGCCAAGAGTGAAAATTTCCAATAGTGTATTTTTTCCATTGTGAAAAATTATCTCTGTGCATTTTGTCCAACAAGGTATATTTTTTTATCATCACCACCACTTTAGCCATCTAATTCAATGCAAATGACCAGAATTAATGCAGTATTGGAGTTATTAAATACTTTGATACTATGCTCTGCTGAATACATAGTTAAAGTCAACAAAGACACTCTCATGGATATTCAAACCTCTTTGCAAAACGCACAAGACAATATTGAGTTTTTGTAGCTTGAATCTCAATTCTAGCAAGAAGAATTACAACAATGGAGTCATCATTCTGAATTTGTTTCTGTTCAAAACATTGAAAGAGACTACCATAAGCAGTAAGTAAATAATGTTCCGGTGGATTCATATTCAGTGCCTAGTTCAAAATCAGATTTACATGCAGATGCAACAGTTCAATCTGCACTTCCCAAGCCCATCATCAGACCTTGGGAAGAGCTTGTCCATAAAAAGCACAAAATAGGTCTTGGATATGATAAGGATGTGTCCTTTCATATTCCGGACTACTCCAAGACCATTAAATTTCAGAGTGATGGATTTCTTCATGACAGTTCACCTTCATCTGTTCCAGATCCTACTCCTCTTCCACAACAACAACAACATACTAAAAAATTCCAACACTATGATCGAGTTGGCCATATGAAAGATCACTGTTTCGATCTTCAACCATGCAAGCACTATGGTCGGCACACCCATTCTTCACACAGATGCTTCAGAAATAGACCTCATGCAAGAAAAAAGATTCATCTTGGATGGATCGCTTCTTGGCAATGGGCATCAAGAGCCAAGAAGATGTTTAAGTCGCATGTCAGAACTTGTTCTCGAATATTGAACAATATTGCAATCGAGTTTTCACCATCATCTCACCTTGTACTTGATAAGGGGGGAAATGGTGGTCATCTACAAGCTTCGAAGCCACATCAAGCGAGCCTAAGCCACAACCTATCATTCCAGATTCAGAGTTGTAGCCAGAGACACAACACATCAAGCGAGCCTGAGCCACAGTCTCTCATCCCAGATTCAGATTTGTAGCCAGAGACATGGTATATCAAGCGAGCCTGAGCCACAATCTCTCATTACAGATTTAGATTTGTAGCCAGAGACACAACAGTTCAAGTGAGCCTGAGCTACAATTTATCATTCCAGATTCATATTTGTAGCCAGAGACACGGATGCCCATGATAATTCCTTTTTTTGGTGGACAGCCTTAAACCATCTATGCGAGGTTGATATTCTTCCTCTTCAAAGAATTCGAATCACTTCCTCTAGCAGAAAACTTTAGCTTCTTGCTAGCTTTGGTAGAGTTCCGGGAAATGCATTAAGCATTCTAGTGTTGGTGGTCATCCTTAAACCATTGCAGGTTGTAGACCTCCCTACTTCTAGGTTGAAGGTATACCTCTTCAAATATGAGGGACACTTCCTCTAACAGAAGCCCTCAGCTTCTTGCCAGATTTGGAAGAGTTTCGGGAACTGCAATCAGCATTCCAGTGTTGGTGGTCATCCTAAAACCACCTCTTTATGCCAACATTTCAGAGAGTTGATTCAACCTAAGTGTTGCCATGCATAATTTGCAGATTTGTATTACAACTCTCTTCTTGGACTCACACATACCCCTTTGGATTAAAGGGGGGGAATGTTGGACACCTAATCCTGAACGGGTAGGTGTGGAAGGCGAATGGACAAATAGAGTCCAAGAGACCACTTGGAAGATGAATCCAAGGGTCACCTAATGTACTATAAAAGCACATCTATAGTTAATAGTAAAATAACTCATGCTTATCTTTTCCCTTGTGTGTTTCCTTGCTCATTCACCATGCATGTGTTTAACAATTTTCTTTTGATTTGTCTCTAAACCTCTGATTTGGCTTTAACTCGGATTTGTCTCTTCTTTAATTCTTCTTCCTTTGTTTAATTCCTTTAGTCTACCTTTTATATTTCGCTGTCACAGTGAACTCTTTGACTTTGATTGTCCTTTTAACTGTGTTATTCACCTGTCTTTATCTCTGCATGTTGCTGCTTCGGAAGTTTTTGAAGAACCGCCAATGGTCATAATCCATTGATGATTTTGCTTGATCTCGTGCTCTTGTTCCTTTTGAGTAAAAAAAGTTGCTGGATCATCACTCAGAAAGCTTATTTAAACAATTCTTAGATTTCATAAATGAAATTTATGAATTTTCGCCATGTATAATCACCTGCACATTAAAAACAAACGTTAATTTCTAAACTTGCTGTGGACAGAGTCTGGAAGATGGGGGCTTGTGGGTTTCCTACATTTTTTTGGGCTTTTGGGCCTTTTTAGAGTGTTACAGGGGCGTATGTGGTGGATAGGGACTCATCGCATGGATGGGTTTGACACGTTTGAACGGGGGTCAGTGGTATTGGGTCTATGGTGGGAGGGTGGTAAGTGGTTTTCGCACGGTGCGCGGGCAGTAAATGGTATTGGGCGGAGGGATGGGACACCATAGAGGGAGTGCCGCGTGGCAGGGAGGACAGTCAGTAATACCGCCTATTTGGCAAGGTGTGGAGGCTCTTAACCCCCGAGCATTTGATATTGCGATATGGCTTGATGGCCGTTGGAACGTGGGGCTGAGATCCAACGGTGGTCAGGGTTTTGATCATAGGTAGGTCTAGGAAGGTGGGGCCCAGGTCTTTGAATACGATGGTGGGTTTAAAAATTCTTAGCGCAGGGTGTTAATAACGTGGGGCCCGGGGTTTATTTAAGCGGGGGCACTTAAATATAATGTGGTCCAAGGTTTTATGAGAGCGGGGGTAAAGTCTGTGATGGGGGTTTAAAATATGAAGAAGTCGGGTGTTTTAAAGAAGTGGTGGGGTTAAGGCTTAGAGAGGAGTTTATAAATATAAAGGGGATTCAAATTATTTTAAACAAATAGAGTTTTATTTAAAGGGGTGTGGGTCCGAATAAAATATATTTATCATAAACAATGTAAAAAGGATTTTTACATTGTTTTGGAGGGAAAGAGTGGAAAGAGTGAGAAAGGAGGGGTTAAATGGGTTTTCAGGTAATGGGAAAAGGTACAAATGAGGTATTTTAGGGTCAATCATAGGATTTCAGAACATGAGGGTAATCTAAAGAGGCAAAATGAAAGATAGTGAATTAGGAAAAATAAATATAATGAAGGCAGTGAGCTTTCTGAAAATAGATGATAGTCAAGGAATGTTATTTTCAGTAGAAAATTCATAGTCACCTAGTGATACTGTGAATACAGGAGACTAATAGTCTCTCCAACTGGGGAGGGAAACTCCTTTAGGAGGTGTCAAGAACCTCACATTTCAGATCTCTGGTTTTCGTAGATCAGTGCCTTATTTGTACTTGGCTAATTTTTTCATTCTGCAATTGTTGATCTGCTGCCATTCTTTGGAACTGTGATCTTCAAAATTTTGAAAAACATGCTTCCTGCAAATCAATTCTACCTACCCATCATTCTATTCTATAATTTTTTCTTCATTTGGGTGCATTTGGACTGCCAAACCCTTGACATCATTTTTCTTTTGGAAGTAAAAACTATCTAAATCTACCCTTATAACTTCCAAAGGCTCAGATTAGAATAATGAGCTCTTTTATTCTCTACCTAATCTACTTATCTGTCAAGATTAAACAGTTTTACATATTTTAATTCACTAACTACTAACATGAAATTTAAATCATGACTGAATCAAGATTAAGCAGTTTGATTGTCATGAATTATGGCATTTTCGACAAGCTGCACACAAATTTTATTTTGTAAACATTAAAACTAGAACTTAAGGGCCTTGATCTGGAATTTTTCATTTATCCCTTTCTTCTCTTTTTTGGTTCAGATTTAGACTTTGGAACCAATGTCTTTTCCTATTTGAACTACTGATAAGCCAAGTTTAAAAAATTTGGCAAATCTTCATTTTCTAACATATCAGCAAAAATTCAAAATTTGTTCAACCATTATTAGGCTGTATGATTGAACAAGTCTTTTTCAAAGTAGTGGCATTTGGACTTGCACACTTTCAGAAATATTATTTTTTGGTATGGGGCTTTACCTTTTTCTTTTATCTGCCTCTTTTCTTCTTTCTTTCTTTTTGTATCATTTTTCTGATATTTTGTTTAAACAATGTTATGTATAATGAATAAAACTTTAAACTGAGAAAAATGTTTAACTGAAGGAATGCTTGAGCATCCTGCCATTGATAGGACCTCCAAATAATTTTGTTCCATTCATTTCTTGTATAAAAAATCCATTGTTACCTCTTACAGAATGGATGATGTATGGACCTTTCCATAGATTGTCAAATTGTCCATGCTTGCCTTTTTCTTCTCTTCTTGAATCCCACTTCAGCACTTTGTCTTCAATGCTGAAATCATTTGCCTTGGTCCTTTTGTCAAAGAGTTTCTTGATGTTTTCTTGTACTTGTTGTGTCCTATTGTACACTTCTTCTCTGGTTTTCTGCAGTTGAACAGTTTGGTTCTCCTTTGCATATCATTTTCTTCAGACTGTACTTCTTGACTGAGCTTCATTACTAGCACTCCCAAAATTTTTGGGAAAACAACATCTGCTCCATATACTAACTGATAGGGAGACATACAAATTGACTTTTTATTTGTTAATTTGTCTGCCCAAAGTGCATGTATCAACTTGTTGTGCCATGATCTATTGTTTTCCTCCCGGAACTTTTTAATGATGTTCACCAAACTCTTGTTTTAGGATTCATCCAACCCATTACCTTGAGGGTAATAAGTTGTAGAATGTCCCAATGTAATATGATATCTGAGGCAAAAATCCACCATTTTCTTGGATCCAAAAGCAGCAGCATTGTCAGTTATGATTTTCCTAGGATAGGCAAATCTAGATAGGATGTTACTTTCCAAAAATTTGATAATTACTGAGTCTGTGGCAGTCCTGGAAGGAATGGCTTCTATCCACTTTGTAAAATATTCAGTTGTAGTAAGGATCCATTTATGCTGGGTAGAGGAGGCAGAGTGGATTTCACCAATAAAATCAAGACCAATTGTGTTGGACAGATAAGTCGTTCTTGCAGACAAGACAAACCTCCCAAGTGTCCTATGGACAACTAATAACAAATGGACAATTAAATCTATCTTTCTCTAGATATATCGCGATTCATAATTAAATATTATAAAGGTTTGACGATCTTACCTTTGATCCAACGCTTGTTTGTAGTAGTCGTCCTTCAGTCTCCCGAAAGAGTTGCCTTCGAAGATCTGCAATCACAAACAAACAAACATCAAATAGCACCTACATAGGATATATTCATAAATCATATCTATTATGGTGATCAAGGAATCCATAAAATAAACCAATCAATTGACAGCGTATTGATAAAAACAGACTTATTTGTATTAACTTTGAATAGTAAGAAAAACCTTACAACCGTGTCCGCCTTGATGTTGTACAGGTCTTCCTGGGGTCCGAAGCAGGAATCTCCTTTACTCTAACAAGCCTTGCACTCTTCGAATCGAGATACATATAGGTATGTAAACTTTCCTACATAAAATCTCAGCTAAAAGGGTCTAAGTTCCAACAGCACTTCACCTCAAATAATACTAAAGCTTGAACTCCCTTTGAGGTTGCCCTGTGCCTCTTTTTATAGTGAAAGAGAGGAGGTTACAGCTCCAAACAAGAAGGGATAGAATCCTCCTTCAAAGGGATTAGCTCTTTACATCAAGGGGTTAGCTCCTTAATGGATGGGATGCATGAACCTGAATAGAGCGGACTTTCCACTGCAGGAATGTTTCTAGAAGCTTCCAAAAATGACTCAAACTGAGCTTCTAGATTTTACTTGCGCCTTTTTTTACCTTTTACAGGGCTCCGCATTTTTAATGAATAAAAAGTGCAGTACGTACCGCATTTTTCCTTTACAAAGGTGTGGTACCGCAGGTAAAGCTAAGAGAAAGTGTGGTACAAGTGTTTTAAGGACTTTTATGAGCTTTTATCTTATTTTCAAGGCTTGATATTAAGAACTCATGTGTTTAGACTTGCAAGGGAGAAATGTATGAAGGATAATGAGCTCGTACGGACAACAAAACATCAAGGTGACAATTTTCAGTGTAACAAATTGCCCCCTAAAGTGCGAAGTCTGTAATAGATGAAGAGAGTCTGTAATGTATGAAGAGTGAAGTACTTTATCATTTCAAGGATCAGCCTGTGGACACCCCAGTCAGAACCTATAAAAACATTCAATTCAAAATGTATATATGTATATATATCATCGCTGAGGTAGGCATTCCCATACTCAGATCAAAAACTAACTAAACTTGTTCTGATATAGAAATGATTTTAATATTACATCAATATTGTAGACACGGCATGGACGCAGCCATCTGTAATGAATAGTCTACTGCATAATGAATAATAAAACTCCTCGCAACCTGGATGGTGGAAACTAGATCCAGGTTCTTGATTTCTGTTCCTGAACTAGTACGATTCTATCCATGCGATTAAATGTGTTGAAGTCAAATATTATAGAACCCACTTGATTACCAGTTAATGATGTGGACTGTTAACAAGTGTGAGAGAAACCACCAATAATTACAATGGCTCTCAAAGTACTCAGTACAATCCATGAGATGTGAATAAGTGATCTGAATTCGAACATTTCACGGAATCATTCGATCGAAGGTCAATGATGCAACCTGTCGTCGAAGGCGAGAAACCTGCCATTAAGGCATGCAGATTTCAAGGTACTGATGGATTCTAGATCAACTTCCTAGATGATGAGTTGTCGTTGATAGAAAGTGATCCTTCGTAAGTAAGCTCACGACACGAAACCATAGATCAAGTTTTGAAGAAATTTTTTGCAAGGACTAACTCACGGATGGTTAACGTGAATGGAGAAAAATTTTTGCAGATGAATGGTTTGTTTGATTGTCCTCTTGAACACATAACGACACTGCAGATGCTTTGGTGACAGTTTCCCTAAGCTAATACCTAGAAACCGGCTGAAGACCTTCAATGTGGTTTGATTAACTGATAGGCAAAGGATTTCCCAACCCAGGTAGAAGTGTGACAAAAAGTGTCGTGCTCAAGAGTGGTGTAATGCTTTTACAAATCAAAGTGTAACAAATGAATATGTTTTCTCTCTTTTCCCCCACCATTTCTGGCAAGTACCTCTTTATATTTGACAAGCTTGAGGAGGAAAAAATTTTCTTGTTTATAAGATCATCCTTCGGATGAGTCCAACTTAGTTTAAAATCGAACCCTAAGAAGGAGTGGTCCGTTCCTGTTTGAAATCGACAGGTCCTTTACTGTTAAATTTTAACAAGTCCAGTATAAGAGAAACTCGGTGTTTTTCATTTTTAGGGAGTCAAAAGAAAAAACTTAAGAAAAATCCATGTGTGTAATTTTTCGTAAATTTAGTCTCTCATGCCCAAAAAAAGGATAAAATAATGCAAGAGAGAACTCTATTGACCATGATTAGTCAACGTATACCTTTT
Source organism: Pinus albicaulis (assembly GCA_034641835.2). Classification (NCBI taxonomy): domain Eukaryota; kingdom Viridiplantae; phylum Streptophyta; class Pinopsida; order Pinales; family Pinaceae; genus Pinus; species Pinus albicaulis. The sequence continues at coordinate 61,641,233 of CM076583.1, read as the reverse complement.
TCGTAAATAGTCCATTTCAGTCCAGAAAAGGGGTAAACTTATACTGAAGGGACGACCGTTCATTTCCTTTAACGAGTTGGAATATTCAAGTACTCGACAATCTTTTCATTTTAAAAGAATCTGAAAAGGGCTTCAAAGAGGACTCCAAGGTTTCGCTTTTTCATAATTTTCAAGAGTCCAAAAAAGTGATAAAAGTATACTTAGTAGTTTCTCTTTTTCTGTAAATTTTAACAAGATCGAAAAAGTGATAAAAATGTACTCATATGGCCGACTTTCAATTTAATTTACGAGTAGGAAAAGACGGAAATAACTCGGCATTTTCATGTGTTTTACGAGAATGAAAGATAGCAAAATAATCTCGGGATTTTCATGAGTTTAACGATTCTTGAAAATAATAACCGAAATGGACTCGAGATATGTTTCATTTTTACAAAATCTTGAAACAGAGAAAAACTATGCTTCAGATAGGTTGTTTTCATTTTTACACACGCTTGAAAAAGAGAAAAATGTGCTTGAGAGTGGTTTCATTTTTACACAAGCTTGAAACATAGGAAAACTATGCTTGAGATAAGTTTGAACGCCCCCCAAGCGTAACCTGCTAGAGTGCATGCCCCCCAAGCTTCATTTCATTCAACTAAGTAGACTACTAGTTACTAATAGCTGGATGGAATGAAGGTTCATTTACAAGATCAGATGAAAGACTCGACTTGAATAGGAGAGGATTTGTTTCATTTTTTAACAAGCTTGACACAGGAAAAGAACTATGCTCAAAGACATGTTTCATTTTTTAACGAGGTTGACACAGTAAAAGGAACTATCCTCATAAACTACTATTTCTAATCTACCTACATAACCTATTGATTCATTTTTTAATGAGGTTGACACAGGAAAAGAACTGTCCTCATGGGTCTGTTTCATTTTTTAACGAGGTTGACACAGTAAAAGAACTGTCCTCATATCTACTCTCTACAATCTACCTGTATAATCTACTGATTCATTTTTTAATGAGGTTGACACAGGAAAAGAACTATCCTCATCAGATTTGTTTCATTTTTCCACGAGTTTGACACAGTAAAAGGAACTCTCCTCATATCTACTCTCTACAATCTACCTATATAATCTACTGAATCATTTTTTGATGAGGTTGACATAGGAAAAGAACTATCCTCATCATATTTGTTTCATTTTTTAACGAGGTTGACACAGTAAAAGGAACTCTCCTCATATCTTTGTTTCATTTTTTAGCAAGGTTGACACAGTGAAAGAAACCATCCTCATAGGACCTTGTTTCATTTTTTTAACGAGCTTGACACAAGAAGATGAACTATGCTCACTAATCACTAATTCATTTTTTAACGAGGCTGACACAGTAACAGGAACTATCCTCTGACCAACTGATTCATTTTTTAACGAGGTTGACACAGTAAAAGGAACTATCCTCGCAAGAATCTATTTCATTTTTTAACGAGGTTGACACAGGAAAATAATTTTCCTCTTCGAAGCTTGTTTCATTTTTTTAAATGGGATTGACAAAAGAAAAGGAACTATGCTCTCGACTAACTGATTCATTTTTTAATGAGGTTGACACAGTAAAAGGAACTATCCTCACCTACATGTTTCATTTTTTAACGAGGTTGACACAGTAAAAGAAACTATCCTCACAGTGACTTGATCATGGCTTCCAACTGGAAGAAACACATGTCAATGGACACACCTTGATCATGGTTTCCAAGAGGTCTTCATTAGAAGGAAGAATAGTTCTCTGGAAGCAACTCATGTCAAGTGAATCAAAAGGGATAAGAACATCGCATTCAAATAATCCCATAGAGTTTTCCATGTCAATTACCAGATCTAAGTCAAAGGAAGACAAGAAAACAGTGAGAGGCTCGCTTGCATCGGTAACTGAAAACATGGGACTGGTTGCCACATAATTAACCCATGGTGGGTTAGATACCACTTTATTATCAGGAACATTTAGGGGTTTCGGATTATTGGTAGTCAAATCCAGACTAGCGAATGAAAGTTGGTAAACAGTCACAATGTTTCCATTGTGAGGGAAAGACATCACGCGAAAGAGTGTCGATACGACAACTTTCATTGCATAGACATAGTCTCGCCCAAGGAGTAAATTGAAATCCAAGGGGCCTAGAACTACCATAAGATCAATACAGACAGTTTTACCTTCCAAAGTAATAGAAAACTTAGGAAGGATCCCTAAAGGTTCACTAATAGTTCTGTTAGAAGCTTTCAGATTCTGCGTAATAGGCACAAGTTGAGGGGAACCCAAAGCTTTCCAAGTCGTTGAGGATAAAATACTAATAGAAGCACCTTCATCTACATGTGTGCGGCATATATTCTTACGACAAGCCTGCACAATTATTTGGAAAGGGATGGAAGAAGGAAGACGAGGTTCTGTTAGTCTATTCCAATCAAAGGAAAAGACCTTGGTACTTGGAGGGGGTTCTGTAGAAACAGGTGAAATGCCCCCCGGCGTAGAAGAATATGATGTAACAAGAAGAACCAGAGAGGTATGAAGTTCACTCTCTTCAGGGAGAGTGGGATCAACTGAATGTGAAATCGAATCGACCACTTGATCAACTAATGGATCCTCAACCTGAGTGATATGAGTTTCACTCTTCAATGGAAGAGTGGGATCGACTGTACCTGGAATTAGATCAATCCCTCCGTCAGTTGACGGTAGGTTGGGAGAAATTTGACGGTAACCAGTTGGAAGTTCTTGCTGTGGAATAGTAAGGTTTTCCAACAATTTTGAGGCTTCATCCATGTGAGGTCAAATTTGAGTTTGATGACTCCCTTTGCATAACTTACAAGGAAACCTAACTTTACCCTTTTTCCCAGGAACCTGACTATCACTGGTTGATGGATCAACGGTAAGTTGACAAGATTTTTCTAACCATACTTCCAAGACCTTTGGAATACCGGGACAATTGATAAGGAAGTGGTCACCCTTACAAAGCCTACAAGGGTATTTGGGTTTACGATGCATGTTTGAGGTTTCCTCAACACTGCTAACATTTACAGCCATGGTTGGTTGGTTGACTTCTTTCTTATCTTGCTTCTTCTTCTTCTTCTTCTTCTTCCCTTTCTTCTTCTTCTTAGTCACCTGGTTACTAGCGTCAAGGCTTTTACCAAGCGAAGAGGAAGAAAGGGAGGAAGACATATTGGGCGAAGAAGGTAAAGGGTCAACAGAAGGTTGGTGATGTTGAGATGGTGAACTCTGTTGAGGTGAAGCATTCGGTTGAGGTGGAACAATTGGAATATTCGGGGCCAACGAAGTTGAAAATAACCATATCGATAAACCTATTGTATATCCAGGTAATGACAATGTAGCCATATAAGGAGGACCAAAATTTCCAAAGAAAGGAAAAGTACTAGGATTCTCATTAAGAGGGATTCCTTGGTTGGTAAATTCCGGAACAGTTGCCATTATATTCAACTTCAGTGAATTTTATGAACAATTTTAAAACTAAAATTAACAATTCACAATTCACACCTAACAATTAAAATTCACAAATCACACCTATGGTCTCTAAAAGTAAAAACAAACAAATGAACACGCACTATCAAATCTAGGAGTCAAACCACACACAAACAGTAGATTCCCGCACTAAAAACACTAGTTGGTGATGAAATCCAACATCGTAGAATTTTAATGCAGAAATGGTGGTTGGAACAGTTACCCCGACAACCTGCTTAATGAAACAGACTGGTGCAAGTTCCTCCACTATACCATCTCGAGTGAAGATAACCCTCTGGAGAGTCCAAGTGAGTCTAGCCGACGTCTGCTCCAGGTACAGTGGGATCTTCCCTCCACCGTCACCTTGGGAAAGAATCCTAAATTTTATGGCCACTAAGGTTTCCAAAAGAAACAAATATACCTGGGGGAACATTCTACGATCCGACACACATGCAAGGGCAGAGTAACAAAGCTCAATCCCCTTGAAGGTTCCTTGACATAATCCAAGGTTTACCGACAAGTGACCCCAGGCTCCTCTACAATGGTCAATCCGAGGTTTACCGTTGTTAATACGTGTATATCTGCTATCGTTCCCAATGAGGAAGGATTGATTACCTCACTGGTTCGGATATGATCTCGTGCTTGACTCCTTTAGGAGGAGCTTCCCAGAGCATACATGCTACTATTGGAATTTTTCCTACTGCAAGATCGACTACTTTTTTGTTTTACTGTCTTGGAGAGTTAACTAAAACCTATTCCAAGACACTAGCATGAGCTATGTTGGTGGAAAGAGCCCTAAAAAATGTAAAAATTACTAGATGAATTTTAATTAAGCGTTGTGTTATTTAGGCTGTTATTACTCAAAGGGTAAATGGATATGAAACCAATGGTGTTATGACCCGATCCAAAACTGAATGCAATCGAATATGATAACGTAATCTTTTCAATTCGATAAATCCTAACTAAAGTAAGGAGAGAGTTTCCATTCACTTCCAACAATGCAAAAAATTAATCAATAAGAGAAAATATAACAAATTCTCTAATGCACTAATTTCATCAAGAAAAAATAATGCTAATCAATTCCATTTTTTTCTGTTTTATGTTTTTAAAACAAGCATAAAAAAAATGTAAATTAAAATCAAAGAAAATGATCTAAATCTGCGATTGATTTTTTCAGAATCTAAACTATGCAATGGTAATCTATGCATAATTCACTTGAAAAGTATGAAAATGTAATCTATGCACATTTTTCATTCATATTCTGAAAATGAGAATTCTAATTATGCAAATGTGATCTATGCAAGAGAATTCTCAAACACAAGATGTTTCTAATGTAATCTAAGAACCAATCAAGTGTAAGTAAAGAAAATTGGGTGAGAGTTCCAAAGATCAAAAAATAAAAACACTCAAAGGAGATTAACACTCATACACAAAAGCAAAAAGATGCAAAATTGTGAAAAGACTGAGACAAACCTCCAAGTAATGACCAAAGGAAATCAAATTAAGAATTTCTGAAAAAAGAGACTCAAAACACCCAATTAACTTAACGGAGATTGATGAGATGAAAATTTTGCTGAAAGAAACTCATAAACAAGGCTTTTTGACAGAAAAATACAGATCTCGGTAGATCCTAAGAATCCTAAATTAAATCTAGACTAAGCCTAAAAAGGAAATTTTAAGTTTTCATAAAAATTTCCCAGGGTCCACAGGCTCCAGAGTAAACAAGTGCGGTATCGCACTGGTTACTCAAGAAAATTGCGGAGATGACCGCACTGTGCGTGAATGCAAAGTGCGAAGATTAGAAAATTTCAAGAAAACAAAAGTTTTCAAAACTTTTCAAAGTACAGAAAAATTAAACTAAGCCACCCAAACCAGTATACATCAATCAAGAACCAGAAAATCATTTTCTCAAGTCAAAACAAAAGGAAAACCAAAAATCCAATCATTCCCTAGTGGAGTCGCCAATTTGTTGGATGGATAAGTCGTTCTTGCGGACAAGATAGACCTCCCAAGTGTCCTACGGACATCTAGCAACAAATGGACAATTAAATCTATCTTTCTCTAGATATATCACGATTCATAATTAAATATTATAAAGGTTTGACGATCTTACCTTTGATCCAATGCTTATTTGTAGTAGTCGTCCTTCAGTCGCCCGAAAGAGTTGCCTTCGAAGATCTGCAATCATAAACAAACAAACATCAAATAGCACCTACATAGGATATATTCATAAATCATATCTATTATGGTAATCAAGGAATCCATAAAATAAACCAATCAATTGACAGCTTATTGAGAAAAATAGACTTATTTGTATTAACTTTGAATAGTAAGAAAAACCTTACAATCGTGTCCACCTTGATGTTGTACAGGTCTTCCTAGGGTCCAAAGCATGAATCTCCTTTACTCTAACAAGCCTTGCACTCTTCCAACTGAGATACATACAGGTATGTAATCTTTCCTACATAAAATCTCAGTTAAAGGGTCTAAGTTCCAACAGCACTTCACCTCAAATAATACTAAAGCTTGAACTCCCTTTGAGGCTTCCCTATGCCTCTTTTTATAGTGAAAGAGAGGAGCTTGTAGCTCCAAACAAGAAGGGATAGAATCCTCCTTCAAAGGGATTAGCTCCTTACATCAAGGGGTTAGCTCCTTAATGGATGGGATGCATGAACCTGAAAAGAGCGGACTTTCCACCGCAGGAATGTTTCTAGAAGCTTCCAAAAATGACTCAAACTGAGCTTCTAGATTTCACTTGCACCTTTTTTTACCTTTTACAGGGTTCCGCATTTTTAATGAAGAAAAAGTACAGTATGTACCGCATTTTTCCTTCACAAAAGGTGCGGTACCGCAGGTAAAGCTAAGAGAAAGTGAGGTACAAGTGTTTTAAGGACTTTTATGAGCTTTTCTCTTATTTTCAAGGCTTGATATTAGGACCTGATGTGTTTAGACTTGCAAGCGAGAAATGTATGAGTGATAATGAGCTCATACAGACAACAAAATGTCAAGGTGACAATTTTCAGTGTAACACATTGTTGAAAAGGAGCTTCAACAGAGATATGTTGTAATGGCAAAGGCAACAGATTTCTTTATCCCTCAAAGATTTGGCATTTATGACAGGAAATCACCATTTTGTGGATGTCCTAGAAGAGGGTAGGCCAATAGTGACCAGCTCTAAGGATTTTATTAACAGTGGTTTTCCAGTAGAGGTGGCCTCCACATTCTCCTTCATGAAACTCATGCATAATCCTATCTGCATCTTCTTTAGGCAAACATTTAAGCAATATACCACCAGAATTTTTCCAATACAAAACTTTGTCTAGAATGCAGAAATTCACAGCTTTTAACTTTAAGAATCTGGCCTTTGTTTTTGGCAAACCAGGAGGAACATTTAGATTAAAAAGAAAATATAATATATCATCATACCAAGATGAGTTCAGAAATTCTTCCTCAATAGGTGGAGTCGCCAGCTCCTCTTGTTCATCCAATGTATTAATCATATTGATGTCCAGTGCTTGAAAATTTGTTTCAGCCATGAGTTTATCCAGTCCCTGACCGTTGATTAGCTTGGTGGGCATAATTTCCAGATCATACTCTACGATGACAACAATCCACTTGCGTCTTTTTCCATCAGGGTCTTGTATCAAGATGTCTTTGACCACTGTGTGAGGCACAAATGCAATGATGTGTGACTGCAGAATGTATACTCTAAAATCCTTCAATGCCTTGATTAAAGAAAAAGCCTGTTTTTCCATCATATTATATTTCAGAGGTGCATCCCTGAGTGCCTTGCTGAAAAAAGCTATCGGCTGCTCTTGTCCTTCTATATTTTCTGTAATAATACAGCAGCAACTCTGTGTTCTGATGCAAAGGAGAATATGAAGAAATCCTTGGTAAAATCAGGGTTGATCAGAACTGGTGTTTGGGTAAGAGCATGCTTTACCAAGTCAAAATATTTCTTTTCTTCTATGGTCCATTTGACTCCTGTTTCTCTTTTTAGCATATTAGTAATGTTCCTTAGGAGTTTTGCAACGTTTGGAATGAACATTCTTAAGAAATTTATATTTCCAATGAAAGATTGCATCTCTTTGATGTTTCTTGGATGACTGATTTGATATATTCCCTCAATCCTCTTTGGGTCAATCTTGATCCCTTCTTCAGATATGATGTAGCCTAAAATTTTCCCTTCTTGAAGGCCAAACAAAGTTTTCTTGGAATTTAAAGACAGACCATACTTTCTGCACTTTTCAAAGACCTTTCTTAAGTGAGCTAGGTGTTCTTCATCATTTTTTTAGTAGACTATGATGTCATCAAGATATATCACAATGAAGTAACCTATTTCTTCAGAAACAGAAATATCCATTGCTCTTTGGAAAGTAGCTCTAGCGTTCATTAACCCAAAAGGAATTTTAACATACATGAAGGTGCCCCAGGGTGTGGTGAAATTTGTCTTGTGTTGATCATCTGGGTGTACCAGCACCTGATTGTACCCTGAAAATCCATCAAGCAAATATATTCTTTTGGAGCCTACTACCCTTTGTAATATGTGATCCATTTTTGGTAAAGGGTAGTTGTCTTTTAGGGAGGCTTTGTTTAAATTTCTGAAGTCTATGCATATCCTGATTTCTCCTGTCTTTTTCCTCACTGATACAAGATTTGAAACCCATTCTGAATATCTTAGAGGTACTATTATTCCAGCATCATACATTTTCTTAATTTCTTTCTCAACCAGTGGCAGTTGCACAGGGATTAATCTACGCAATATTTGTTTAAAGGGCTTCTGGTTCTCTTTGAGAGGGATCTTGTGTTGGATGATCTCAGTATCATATGACTTTAAATCTTCATAGCTCCAAGCAAACACATCAGTAAATTACCTGAAAAACTCAATATATTTATTTTTTATATGTGCTGGCATTGTTTTTGACAGTTTTATCATTTTGGGTTCTTGTTCACTGCCTATATTTCATTCTTCTACCTCTGCTTCAGTAGATTCCATCTTTGGATTTTTAGCAACATCATTGAAACCAAAATGTTCCTCTAGAGGAACCAGCCCTTTTGGAAAGGTATTATCTCTGGACTACACCACTTCAAAATCTTGTTTTTCTGGGTCTGCACACAGTTCTGTCTCATGTGGGAATTCTTCCTTTAACAGATTTACATCAGCCTGATCAGGAGGCTCTTATTTGTAAGTTTTTTCCTTAGCAGAGCAGTCTTCTTCATGATCTAAGTCTGAATTTGGCATTTCAAACTCATTTCTGGATTGCAGGAAGTCTTCAATCTGTTTGTCACCTTCAAAAACTTGCCAATATTTTATATTATCAGGGACTAATGGTCTGTATTTGACTTGTACTATGTATTGTTTGTTATGATAAGGTTTTTGACAAGTACTGGATGCAAAGGCTAGACCATTGGCAAGGATGTTCTAATTTCTTGGGACAAAGGTAAGATCATATTCTTTGAATGTTTTTAAGAGGTCAAGGGCATCATTCCTATATGCTCTTAATCTAGGATGTTTAGCTAAATATTCTCCCTTAATCTGCCTAATGACTAGCTCAGAATCCCCATGAACATAAATCTTGTTGGCTCCTAATTCCTTGAGTAATTGTAGCCCTAGGAGTGCCTCATATTCTGGTATCTTGTTTGTACATTGAAATTTCAGCTTATATGAGTGGCCCTCTGCATGGTTATTCTCAGTGTTGTGCACCCAAACACCTACCCCTGAACCAGTTTTACAACAATACCCATCAAAGCTCATGCTCCAAAGAGGTTCAATTTCATATTTATGTTCACTATGTTGGTCATTGTGGTTACCACCATGTTTTCTATTATAGTGTTCATTTTCTATTTGGGCTAACTGTTCTGATTGTTCCTCCTCCTTTTCTTCTTCTTTTCAATTGTTTGTTCATTTTCTACTACTTTTTCATTAATGTTTTCATCATTGTAAAGGATAAATGAATCAAGGTCTGTGTGGATAGAATAGAGAGGGGAGTTATCAGGTTATTCTTGACTGATGACCATGTATTTCATATGAGTCTCCCTATATAGTCTTCTTGGTTGACTAAAGACAGGTATGGTAGCATAGGTCATGTCCATTTGGAGGGTGCCTTGAAGTTTAGCTCCCCATGAGCGTGAAAGGAGCATGCCATATTTAGGAGGAATATCAGCCACTACAATATCCATTACTAGGCCCTTGGCTAGTATTTGTGCTAGATTAACACAGAGATATTTGATTAGGCCTAGACATTTAACTCTAGTGGAATCAAAAGAGTATAAATCTTTGTATGGTCTAGTTATCTCAAGGCCTAGTCTTTCCATTACTACCTTTGGCATGAGTTTATGGGAAGCTCCTGAATCTAACAGGGCATTGTGAAAGATTTTATCATGGATGTTCAATCTGACATAAAATGGAGGGACACCTCCCTCTTGAAATTTTCCTTCTACTTCTGGTCCAAACAGAAGTTTCGGTTTGTCATCATTTAGATTTACAGAATCAGCATTTTCTCCTATTTTTAAATCTTTTAAAACTTGGGATCTATATACATCTTGGGTAACTAATTCAGTAAGAGGTATGGAGATTTTTATCTTGGCAATTTCATTCTCAATACTGAAAGGTGTCTGTTTTTTTAGCAGATTTGAATCAATTTTATCAGACATTTTTTTTGCAGCAATCACAGCTTGCTGATTTTTATTTGGAGTCTTAGTTAAAAAAGTTTTGTTAGGGCTACTAGCTGGATTGCTAGCGCTACTTTGGTCACCACTATGTTGGTTTTTTTTGTCTCTATTTTTATCAGAACTTTTAACCAAACATTTTGAAGTTTCTGTTGTCTTTTTAGGATTAGTTTCAGGGGTCTTCCTAGCATAAATTTCTGGGTTGTTTCTCTTGGGAGTGTCTTGGGTTTTCTTGCTTCTGAGGTCATACTGTCTATGTATTTCCGTGATGGCATTTTCTAAGCCTTGCTTATAGTCCTCGGATTCTAGGCTTTCTTCTTCATTTGGGGAAAATATGCCTTGTTCTTCCTCAGTGAGGAAAACAATATCCTCATTATTAACTCCCATTAGATTGATATGACTTTCCTCTAGTTCTTCAATCACCCCCTCATCCTCATCAGTGTATTTTTCCTAGAAAGGTGGCCTGATTTGTTGGTCAGGACCTCTCTGTCTTATTTGAGGGGGATTTCTCCTAAAGTTTTTATTTTGGTTCTGGTTTTGATTTCTGTTTTGAGGAGTTGTTTGGTTTTCTCTATGAGAAGCTCTCTCATTTATGTTTATTCTCTCCATCATCCTTTCCATGGTTCTAACTAGGTTATCGATCTTGGTATCAAATGTAGAGGCTACAGGTTCTTCCTTGTATGTGACCCTCTTTTCAGTTCTCATTCTAGCCGTTTTGGCAATCAGATTGGCCTCTACACTTACTGCTCCCGTCTGCATGTCTTCTAATGTAAGGGGTTCTCTTTCTCTTAATTGATAAGCCATCTCTGGATCAAAACCATCTGGAAATTTCATTAGGGCTAAACCCTATGGGGGTTTCATGTGAGGAGGAATTGCATTATATACACTATTGAACCTAATGCAGTAATCTTGAACACTTTCTCCTACATTCCTTTTGAGGTTCTCATACTCTGACAAAATTTGAAGAGGATTTTTCTTTATTTCCCACTTATTTATGAATGCTTGATGAAGAGCAGGGAGGTCATGGATGCTATCAGAGGCTAGGTTTTTGAACTATTTCTTGGCTTCTCCTCCTAAACTTTGGACAAACATTCTCATTTTGATGGTCTCATCTTCTATTTCCTGGTAATCGAAAGCATCATTCATCTTATCTACATGTTGTTGAGAAGTTGTAGGATGAGTTCCATCGAAGTGTGCGATCTTAGATTGGTAATCTCGTGGTATCGGAAATAGAGGTTGTGGTAACACCAGTGGGGCATAACAGGCTGCCATGATTTGTGGTTGGGGAAACAAAGGAGGGTTAACAAGTGGAGGATTGACAAAAGGAGGTAAAGGGTTAAATGGAGGAAGGTGAACAATGGGTGTATGAATGGGGGTTGAGGTCAGTACAACAAGATTCTGCTATAAGGTGGATGGGTCTAAAACTATCTGGGTTATCCAACTCTGAGATCTATTCATAGACAAGATTTGTTCTAGGGGTGAGTCAGAGAGGATATTTTGCAAGTATTTAACGTTTTCGAGTACTAGGGAACTTGACTTGTGAATTGGTCTACTAACAGATGAATTTTTAGATCTAGGAGATTTCCTCAGGATGTGCTCTCGATTGTCAACTATTGCAGGAGGGTTTGGGTCAGGATGGGATCTGGTACAAATTCTTCTAGAATCCATAATTTAGACCCAAAATTCAGAGAGGTTGAGAGTTTTATAACAGTTTGAAAAACAAACCAATATGTAAAAAAAATACTTAATCCACAAAGTATTCTTGACTGGGTTCTATTTGAGGTTTGATGATATCCGAATTTCTTAATAATTTTCCCAGTGGAGTCAGCAGGCCTACTGAAAACCAGTGGAGTCACCAGGTGGATGATTTTTTACTGTCTTTAGGCTGGCTGTTGTCCACCATCAGCAACTAGATACCAGTCTTGGCTAACACTTGATTCATATAATTTTGAATGGGGTTTCTAAGTTCTGGAGGGAATATTAAGTTGTTTTAATAACTCAGTTCCCCAATATGGTCGCCATTATGTTGGCTCCTCATGATTTGCAAGATTGGAAATAAAAACTCTGCACGGAACCACATCAGACCACTTTGGAGCCCAAGGACCTAACCTTCCTAGACTCAAAGAGGGCTCTCTCTATGTTTGTGTTGTAAATAATCATATTTATTCTTATGTTTTCTTATTTTAGGCTAGTTATGAAGTTCTAGGACTGTTTTTTTTGTTTGGTTGATTGATTGAGTGATTATTTTGCAGGGTATGTGTTATATTCTTTACACGACTAGTCACACGCGGGGGGGTCACAGGGGGGTGATAGCACCCCCTGTACATTGCGCCGGGCACAGCAGGGGGGTCACAGGGGGGGTGGTAGCCCCCCCTGTTCGAGGTCCACGGCAGCGTCCCGGGAAAAAAAAATTAGACCCTATTTTTCAGTGGGTGGACCCGCCCATGGTTTTGTGCATGGGTTTGCACATGGTTTTGGGGCATGATGGTTTTTGGTCCCTGGTATTTTGTAGATCCGGTCAAGGGAACTACGGTTATGTTCTAATCCAAGGTTAATGGATTGGGGTTTATGTATGCTTCGACATGTATATATATGTGTTGTAACACTAAAAGGAATATAATGAAAAATCAAGGTGGTCATCCCGATTTGGGATCCAAGGGAAAATATCTGTGTATATTTGTTTTATGTTTTATGCTCTCGCTATTGTTTATTTTATTTTTTTAAGATTTGATTGCAAATCATTTCTATTCAGGGTTAAAACCTACATTTGGTATCAGAGATGTTTCGGCTTCAAGGGGACGCCTTTGCTGCTGAGGGGTTTTTTTCTCGGGCCTGAGGTAGACCCTTTTCATTGGGAGATCTGCGGGATCGATTCTTGTGGTGAAAGAAGATGGCGAGCGGTGGGAAGATAGAGATCGTGAAATTTAATGGTCAGATTTTTGAGTTGTGGAAGCTCAAGATAGAGGATCTGCTCATGGATAAATATCAGTGGATCATGGTAGATCCGGGTACTAAAACAATGGCAATGTCAGATGAAGACTAGAAGAAGCTGGATCGGAAGGCAAAGATCACAATACGGTTGTGTGTCACAGATTCAGTATTGTTGAAAGTATCTGGGGAAGCTACGGCAAAGACCTTGTGGGACAAGCAAGGGACTTTGTACCAATCTAAGTCTCTGGTGAATAAATTGTTCCTGCGGAAAAATTTGTATAACCTAAAGATGAAGGATGGAGACTCGGTGACAGAGCATCTGAATGCCTTCAATACTGTGGTAAGCCAGCTATCATCTGTTGATATTAAAATCTCAGATGAAGATAAGTGCATCAGTTTGTTGTGTTCTCTACCAGATTCGTGGGACGGTCTGGTTATTTCAATAGGTAGCAATACAACTACCTTGAATTTTGATGACATTGTCTCAGCCTTTCTATCGGAGGAAATGAGAGGGATAAATGTGGAGGGTTAGAATGGAGATGCCTTATCTATACGAGGAAGGTCCCAGAACAGAAACAAGAATAAGGTTTCGAGTGCGAGATCTAAATCTAGAGGGAGATCTAAATCTTCTGGAAATTTTGTAAAGGTGTGCTGGAAATGCAGAAAGGAAGGGCACTACAAAAAGGACTGCATATCTAAAGCTCCTAAGAAAGGAAATGGATATGATGATGCTCCTTTTGCAAAGGAAAAAACCACCTCGGATGAAGGTGGGGATGTGTATTTGGCTTCTTCTTCAAATACACATGTATATCATGAGTCATGGTTGATTGACTCAGGTGCATCCTTTCACTTCACTACACATAGGGAGTGGTTTTGCGAGTATGAGAAATATGATGGCGGTGATGTCTTCTTAGGGGATGATAGTGTTGTCCATGACAGCCCCCCCATTTAAATTTTTGGCTTCCCGTCCCTCCTGAACCTTTGCAAATTTCCTATCGGGACCTGAGGAGCTCGTTTTCTGCCTATCATCACTGTTCTGTGCCTTCAAATTACGCTGCGCAAGTTTGAAAGTTCGCACCTAAGAAGCACGCTAGATTCAGCCCGGCTGGCCCTAGCCCCTCTGATTTTCCATTTCACACAACTCAGCCCCATGACCATGCGCCAGACCCAAATCACTTATCATACACGGCCATCGGGTGCATTGCGCGTCCTCCAATCATGCCACAGATCGACGGTCCACGATCTTTCCCTGAGAAGTGGTCCCCGCCACGCCTTACCCTTGAAAACTGGCCAGTTTTCCCCGCACTACTTTTGAAGGGCTGGTGGTTTTCTGCAAAGCGTAGCGATTCCATTAATCGTGCGACGCGTGTCTCGGCCATTGTTCCAAAACCACCCCCATTTCGCGCATTATCCTTCATTTGTGGACGTGCAGCGAAATTTATGTGAATCGTCCGATCTTGGGCGCTCAATCCAACAGCGATTATTCTCCAAAGTTGTGCAGCTTTTAACTCCCGTCTACATCACTCGTGGCCCACCAAATCACAACTGCCCAACACAATGTTAACCGTTGATCTCGTTTTTGATCGTATAGCCCATAATTGTCCGCGCACCCCGTCGGTTGACCGAGTCCACCTCCATGTCACCCCTTCCGTATAGTCTCTCGTACGCCTGTGTTCCATTCACGTTCACCTCCTCCATTTCCATGCATCGTTTAAGTGTCTATGTTGTCTGTCTCTGCCTTGTCCACACAGCGTTGTCCTACTGTGTTTTCCGTTGCCACCCTTCATTCCTCCGTCACCCTGCTTCTCCTCATCTTTTCACTCAGTCCATATCACCAATCCGCGGTCACTACTTCATTCATTACCCTGGTGCATGGTTTTCTTTAACCATTTTGTGGGTTTTGCAGGTTTATGGTGATGGAGAACCATCAGAATTCACGTCCACCACCACGGAAGTCGAGTACACTCCAGAGGACCAATTATCAAATGCAGACTTGTGACGAAAGATCTGGGAGCCACTATGACATGACCAACATTAAATGAGGCAAGGGTTAAGATCTTTCGAAACCTCCAGAGGAATTCAAATTCAAATTTTACAGGTGGAGATATTAATTGTCGCAGCAAACAACATCAATGAAAGATCCAAGGAATGCAGTGCCTAGTATTGAAGAATTTAAATTTCAATTTGGCATTCAGAAGACAGAGAGTACTAGTGCATCAAAATCATATCCCCCAGGTTTAACTTCAGCAGATTTTTCTCTCAAGAATGTACAGAATGTTGCATATTTTATTCTTCATGTCTTATCCCTGGAGAAATTTTCACCCACAGCATTTACTTCGTGGAGCAGCCACAAAGTACCTGTAGCATCCTAGAGCCGTCAAATAGTATGGGCGCGAAAATTTTTCCTCCGTTTTGTTTTAATGGAGAAATTAATTGTTTTCACCTACTTATTTTATTGGTTTCTCTTCTCCTTCCTCTATAAAGAGGAAGAATAAAGACATTGTAGAGGTTCCAAACTTTTATCAGAGAATTTTTCAGTGAAAGGCATTTTTGTATACATTTTGTGAAGCTTCTGTATGAAGGCTCAGAGCCCGTAGGGTCTCAGTGAGGAGGAGTTATATCTGTAATGAGGATTCTGGTCTTTAGTATTTCACAGTATGTAACCTTCCCTTATGTGATTAATACAACATTCCATTTCATATATCTTCTTGTATCATGTGCTGGAATGCGAGTGGCTCACTGATTTTAGGTAAGGATTCATCCTAGTTGATGCCCATACTTGGGATCAGTCAAGCGCTTTAAATATGGCTCAGGCGTGATATACTGTTTCATGTTCATTTCATCCATCTTTCTGCTATATTAGTTGCTTTGGGAGGGTGCTTTTAGAATGCCATTGTCATGTATGGATTCTTAGATTGATAAGCCCATGCATGGTTCTGTTGTGTATCTGGGTATCAGACCAAAGTTAACTAATATCCGCTTATGTTTCTTTCCCTGCATACACCTTCTGATATTTAATTTCTGTGGCATATTATTCGAATTGGCCCTCTTTACAGTAAATTGTCTCTTAACTGTCTAATGATTTCATACTGGGGTTTTGCATCTTGTTCCTGCAACATTACTTTCTTTGTGGCAGTTTCTGTAAGTTCTGGTCCCATTTAAATTCATTTCCTTGTTTTACAAGAGATAGCAGGAGAGCCTTTTGGATTGACACCCAAGCTTTATTATAAGCTCCCTGCTATGCTAAGATGTCCTAGGCACTGGTCTATAGAAACTCTAGGCTGTCTCTAGGAGTGACAATAATTGTCGACAACATCTTTCTGGCACCGTTACCGGGGATCGAATTTAAGAATATCAGTTTCCCTGGGCCTCGACAAATCTTTATTCACTCTCTAATTAGGTGAGCACAGAGAGTTGAAGAGTTGCATATCTCTCACCTTGGTGACTCCACTGTTTCTTATTCGATAAATCCATTGGTAGTCCTGGCTCCTCGTAAGCCACATCTGAGGTCAGATACATCACAATCAAAGACACCTTCAGTGTCTGACCCTGAGAAGATTATACATAGAATAAGTTGGAAAGAAAAGAAATCAGCCCATGCTGAGATCCCTGAATATTCTGTAGAATATTATCCATCCTCTTCTTCTCAAGAAATCCCAACAGAAAATCCTGACTCCACTGAGGAAAACCCTGAATATTACTCAGATAGCCCACCCCGGGGAAGTGCTAGAACCAAAGAGAACTTTCACCCTACCCCTGAGGCTGAGGAAGTTAAAGAAGTTACAGAAGTAGCCCCTGTTAATCGTGAATTCTACACCTCAGGCTTCTGTACAGTATATTCCTGTTGTAATACATACCCCACTTCCACCTCCGCCTCTTCCTCCATTTGTACATCAAATTGTTGCGCAACCCCCACCTCCTCCAATGGCTAATGTTCCAGCTATTTTATTAAACAAATATGCTCCCCTGGCATTACCTCAAGTGTTAAATGATATGCCCCAGGATTATTTGAAGATCTTGCCTAGATTCACAGCTCAGAAACATCTTGAGACCTTCTGCTCTTTTGCAGAAAACTTTAATGTGGAACATTTAGACATGGTCTTAAGACTATTTGTGCAATCTCTGGATGGTGAAGCCAGAAAATGGTTCAAGACATTAGGAAACCGTTCCGTAACCTCTTGGGATGATATGGAAAATACCTTCCTCAGGAAATGGGGAGAAAAGAAAGATCATGGGCAGTGCCTTACTGAGTTCAGTACACTTAAGAAGAAACATAATGAAGGGGTGTCAGAATTTATCAAGAGATTTAACAAGTTATATCTAAATCTCCCTGCAGATATGAAGCCTCATCAGAATGCTGCCAAAGTTGTTTTCATAGCTGCCTTCGACTCTGATTTCGGTTTCTCTCTCAGGGAAAGGAAGCTTGCCACCCTAGACGATGCTCAGTCAAATTCTCTTGAGTTGGAAGCAAATTTTTCCTCCACTGGAAAATTAAAAATGAAAGCTGAACAAGATACCAGAAGAAGGGGTAAGGAGGAAGTATCTACTTCCAATCAGGATAAGGACTCAGATAGAATTGAAGAAATGAGCAAAATGATTAAGAATCTTTCTAATAAATTGGTCAAGCTTGAATTGGAAACCAAGAACTCAGCTCCCAAGAATTTTCAGAATACTCCAAACAGGGGTTACAATCCTCAGTATAGAAGGCCACCCCTACAAATATTACCAAGGGAAGCAAAGGAGCAACAAGATCAAGTTCCACACCCATTATACCTGGAAGGCCCAGTAGATGACTCCACTGAAGATGCTGCCTATGAACTGCAAGATGCAAATCTTGCCTTCTCAAACAATGATGAAGTAGAATTCCCATTGCATGGAGGAGAAGAAGAGATCAGAGATGCAGAAGATGCAGAAATTGATCATTATTGCAAACAGTTTAATGATTTCATGCAAGCACATTTTAACAGAAGATATGATCTCATATCTTCCAGGAAGAGAACTTGAACTCAGGATCAAGAAGAAGAGCCTCCACAAAAGGAAGCATCTACTCCAAAGGAACCAATAATGTCGAAAGCCACAGACAAAGGTAAGAGTCCTCTGAATAAACCTTTGCAGTCTAATAATCAAGTTCCTTCTCCTTCAAAAGTTGTTGTCCCTCCTAATGATAAGTCTGAGTCAAAAGAAGTTAAACCTTCAGCTGAAAATAAAGAGTCAAAAGAAGTTGTAATAGAAAATTCCCCTCCTGCTTTTAATCTACAAAAGGAACTTGAGAAAGTCAAGATCCCAGTCCCCCTGACTGAGCTATTGAACCAACCTGCATATCAATCTCAAGTGACTTCTTTCATGTTCCCTCCTGAAGCACCAATTATTCCAGATAGTCTCGACCTCCAGGAAGAAAGACCCATGGTAGTCTTTGGCCCACATGTCGAGGAGATAGACCCCTCTACTCCTCCTTTCTATGTGTCTCTAGTGATTCATGACTTGCTGTTACATAATTGTATGTTAGATTCTGAAGCTTCCCATAATATTATGCCTATGTCAGTCATGGAACAACTAGGACTACAAATCACACGTCCATATAAGGATCTATATTCATTTGATTCCAAAAGAGTTAAATGCTTGGGGATGATCAAAGATTTAGTGGTCAATCTGGCCCAAATTCCAGCAAAAAGTGTGTTAATGGACATTGTGGTGGCTGACATCCTAGCTCGCTTTGGCATGCTGTTGTCAAGGTCCTAGGGAACAAAAATTGGTGGGTCACTCAAGTTAGACTTAACATATGCCACTATTCCAATTTTTGGTGGCCAAGAGAGGAGGCTGTACAGAGAAACCAGATTTTTCAAGATGGTGACTAAGGTTGACAGCTCAGAGAATTCACCAGTTTTTAGCGAGGAAGGAGATTTCTCGTGTTTGATGTTAGAAGAAGATCAAAATTATGCTCAGGAACCTTCCTTCTGCCAGATAAAGACTGAGCAGTCTTTAGAAGATCATGAAGCAGGAATCTGGACTTTACATTTTGATGGAGCAAATTCAAGAGAAGGTAATGGAGCTGGAATATTATTAATATCTCCTACAGGAAAATGGGTGCCACTGTATTTTAAATTGGAATATGAAGCTACTAATAATGTAGCTGAATATGAAGCACTACTATTGGGATTGCAGACAGCCAAACGCATGGGCATACAATGTTTAAAAGTTTTAGGAGACTCTGAGCTGGTGGTCAGACAGGTCAGAAATCAATATCAAACCAAACATCCTCGGTTGAGGGCTTATAGAAATGAAGTATGGGACCTGGTGGATAATTTCTTCTCAGCGTTCAATATCCAGTTCATGCCCCGGGACCAGAATAGAATGGCAGATTCGCTGCCAGTACATTTCGTCCTCCTCAGAACCCTCTTTTGAGATAAGAAATCGAGGTATGTTATAGACCATCAATCCCAGATAATATTAAGCATTTGCAAGTATTTGAGGACGATGAATAGATGAAGAAATTCCTGGAAACAGTGGGGGAATTCTCTAATATGGATATTGATGATTGTGAGGAAGATGAGGCAGAAAATGCTTCAGAAAACGAATGGGAAGAGAAAGTGGCAGGAAGTAAAGTGCTGCAGCTGAAAGGAAATGTCATACCTAGAGGGCTGGTGCCTCTAGAAAGATTATTTGATAAAAATGATGTCTCGTTGCAGCCTAGTAAAATAGTAGAGGAAGATCAAGTGGAAGGTCTGAATCTGGGTACTGAGGTCGAGCCCAAAATTATAAAATTGTCCAAGAAGGTCCCAGAGGAATATAAAGAGAAATACTTGGAATTATTTCAGTCATACAAGGATGTATTTGCATGGCCCTATCAAGACCTTAAAACTTTTGATATTAGTATAATGCAGCATAAAATACCTCTGAGGGAAGATGTAAAACCTTATAAGCAGAAGCTTAGACAGATAAATCCTCTGCTGCTTCCCTCCATTGAGAAAGAAATCAAGAAGCTGCTAAAAGCCAAAATAATTGTGCCCTTGAGATACTCAGAATGGGTTTCTAATTTGGTCCCTGTTCGAAAGAAGAATGGAGAAATAAGGCTGTGTGTGGATTTCAGGAATTTAAACAGAGCATCCTTAAAGGATAACTATCCATTGCCTAAGATGGACCACATCTTGCAGAAAGTGGTGGGAGCCTCCAGAATGTTAATGATGGATGGTTTTTCTGGTTATAATCAAGTGGCTGTTCTTCCAGAAGATCAGAAGAAGACTGCTTTCATCACACCATGGGGTACATTATGTATGCCAGGATGCCTTTCGGCCTGATTAATGCAGGGGCCACTTTTCAGAGGGCTATGGACATAGCCTTTGTTGGGGAGCAAGATAGATTTCTAGTGGTGTACCTTGATGATATTACAGTGTTTTCAAAAGGTGATGCTGAACATATTGAACATTTACAAAGAACCTTTGAAAAATGCAGAAGGTATGGCCTTTCTCTTAACCCACAAAAGTCTTTATTTGCATTAGAGGAAGGAAAACTTTTAGGGCATATTGTAACTAAAGATGGGGTGAGAATAGATCCTAAAAGAGTAGAGGTTATAAATAACATCTCTCTCCCCAGAAATAAGAAATAAGTGCAAGTGTTTTTGGGATGAATAAATTTTCTGAGAAGATTCATTCCTAACTATGCTGAGATAGTTAGGCATATAACAGATATGCTAAAGAAGAATAGTGAGGTGAAATGGTCACAAGAATCACGGGAGGCCTTTTCTAGAATTAAAGTTGCATTTGTTGAAGCCCCTGTGTTAGCTGGACCAGATTATGCAAAGCCATTTATGATCTTTTCTTTTGCATCACCTCATACAGTAGTTGGAGTTTTGTTACAGAAAAATAAAGAAGGATTTGAGCAGCCTATAGCTTTCTTTAGCCAGGCGCTCCATGATGCTGAGTTGAAATATAATATATTAGAGAAGCAAGCTTATGCCCTGGTGAAATCCCTCAAAGCTTTTCGCATGTATGTTTTGCAGTCCCACATTATTGCATATGTCCCTACAACAGTTGTCAAAGACATTCTCATTCAGGGAGATAGTGAAGGAAAAAGAGGGAGATGGATTGCAAAAATATAGGAGTATGATTTGGACATCCGTCCAACTAAGATAATTAAAGGACAGGGCCTTGCTAAAATGTTATCTCAATCAAACTACCAGGCTCTGGGCATAAATTGGTCTATGATTGCAAATGAAGAGTCTGAAAGAAAAGAAGAGCAGCAAGGGCTGGAGATGGCCACTCAGAGAGTACACATGAAATATCTCACCAGTCCATGGTACAAATAAATAGTTGAATATCTCTTGACGCTCAGCTGTCCTCCAAGTTGTGATAAAGCAAAATACAGGGAATTGAGATTAAAGTCACAAAAGTACATGGTTGCTAATGGGCAGCTATATTGGAGAGATCCTTCTGGGATTCCACTCCTATGCCTCACAGAAAACGAAGAAGAGAATATAATGATAGAATTTCATGAAGGAATTTGTGGAGGACATTACAGTTGGAGGGCCACAGCTCATAAAATCTTAAAGGCCGGTTTCTACTGGCCAAAATTATTTGGAGATGTTTTTACTTGGGTCAGAGCATGTGATAAGTGCCAAAAATTTGCTGAAAGGCAAAAGTTAGCAGCTCTGCCCCTGATTCCAGTTCATGTGGATGAACCATTTCAACAATGGGGAATAGATTTTATTGGAGAAATACATCCCCCATCAAGTGGACAACATAAATGGATTTTAACAGCCACAGATTATTTTACAAAATGGGTGGAAGCCATACCTGCAAGGAATGCTACAGACACTGTAATCATCAAATTCATGGAAGAAAACATCATATCCAAGTTTGGCTGTCCTGCCAGAATAGTGAATGATAATGCACAGACCTTCAAGTCTGCAAAATTTGTAAATTTCTGTCAGCAGTATAATATTACATTGAATCATTCTACAGCTTATTATCCCCAGGGAAATGGCTTGGCAGAATCTTCCAACAAAACTTTGGTAAGGGCCTTGAAGAAAACTATAAATGAAAATCAGAAGAATTGGGATTCCCAATTGAAATATGCTCTATGGGCTAATAGAATCACCAGCAAGAGAGCAACTGGGAAATCTCCATATGAATTGGTATATGGACGAGCAGCAGTGTTTCCTGTGCAACTGGCCTTACCAGTGGCACGTTTCATGCAGGAAAGTCAGGAAGAACCAGATGATATGGTCAGAAGAATCAATAAATTGGTGGAATTGGAGGAAACACGGGACCAGGTGAACCAAAGATTAACAGAATATCAAGAGAGAATGAAACACATATTTGATCAGCATGCTAAGGATCAAAAATTGCAGATTGGAGACCTAGTTCTCAGATGGGATATCCGAAGGGCCGAAAAAGGAAAGCATGGAAAATTCGACCCCCTCTAGTTTGGCCCCTTCAAAATTGTTGAACAGGGAGGTAATAACACTTTCACATTGGAGAATTTACAGGGTGACATGCTGGATGCCCCTGTAAATGGCTAATTTCTGAAACCCTACTTTAAATTCTGATTCGGGTCATGGTGACCTGACTGTACCATATTGTATATTAAATTCTGTTTTGTTACTGACTGGATGATGCAGGTGTTATAATGAATAATGAAAGTAAAAGGCTTTTGAGAGCAGAACCCACAGGGTTTACATAAGATTGTGATCTGGAGGTCTGCAAGTTCTTGATGCGTCCAAGTATGAACGCGCCATCCCCAGTTGGAGCCGATGTTGTCCATGATAGCCCCCCCATTTAAATTTTTGGCTTCCCGTCCCTCCTGAACCTTTGCAAATTTCCTATCGGGACCTGAGGAGCTCGTTTTCTTCCTATCATCACTGTTCTGTGCCTTCAAATTACGCTGCACAGGTCTGAAAGTTCGCACCTAAGAAGCACGCTAGATTCAGCCCGGCTGGCCCTAGCCCCTCTGATTTTCCATTTCACGCAACTCAGCCCCGTGACCATGCGCCAGACCCAAATCACTTATCATACACGGCCATCGAGTGCATTGCGCATCGTCCGATCATGCCACAGATCGATGGTCCACGATCTTTCCCTGAGCAATGGTCCCCGCCACGCCTTACCCTTGAAAACCGGCCAGTTTTCCCCGCACCACTTTTGAAGGGCTAACGGTTTCCCACAAAGCACAGCGATTCCATTAATCACGCGACGCGTGTCTCGGACACTGTTCCAAAACCGCCCCCATTTCGCGCATTATCCTTCGTTTGTGGACGTGCAGCGAAATTTATGTGAATCGTCCGATCTTGGGCGCTCAATCCAACGGCGATTATTCTCCAAAGTTGTGCAGCTTTTAACTCCCGTCTACACCACTCGTGGCCCACCAACTCACCACCGCCCGACACAATGTTAACCGTTGATCTCATTTTTTATCGTATGGCCCAGAATTGTCTGCGCACCCCGTCAGTTGACCGAGTCCACCTCCACGTCACCCCTTCTGTATATTCTCTCGTACGCCTGCGTGTCATTCGCGTTCACCTCCACCATTTCCATGCATCGTTTACATTTCTATGTTGTCTGTCTCCGCCTTTTCCAGACAGCGTTGTCCTACTATGTTTTCCGTTGCCACCCTTCATTCCTCCGTCACCCTGCTTTTCCTCATCGTTTCACTCAGTCCATATCACCATTCCGTGGTCACTGCTTCATTCATTACCCTAGCGCCTAGTTTTCTTTAACCATTTTGTGGGTTTTGCAGGTTTATGGCGATGGAGAACCATCAGAACTCACGTCCACCACCACGAAAGTCGAGTACGCTCCAGAGGACCAATTATCAAATGCAAACTTGTGAAGAAAGATCCGGGAGCCGCTATGACATGACCAACATTAAATGAGGCAAGGTTTAAGATCTGTCGAAACCTCCAGAGGAATTCAAAATGAAAATTTTACAGGTGGAGATATTAATTGTCGCAGCAAACAACATCAATGAAAGATCCAAGGAATGCAGTGCCTGGCATTGAAGAATTTAAATTTCAATTTGGCATTCAGAAGACAGAGAGTACTAGTGCATCAAAATCATATCCCCCAGGTTTAACTTCAGCAGATTTTTCTCTCAAGAAAGTACAGAATGTTGCATATTTTATTCTTCATGTCTTATCCCTGGAGAAATTTGCACCCACAGCATTTACTTCGTGGAGCAGCCGCAGAGTACCTGCAGCATCCTAGAGCCGTCAAATAGTATGGGCACGAAAATGTTTCCTCCATTTTGTTTTAATGGAACAATTAATTGTTTTTACCTACTTCTTTTATTGGTTTCTCTTCTCCTTCCTCTATAAAGAGGAAGAAGAAAGATATGCTAGGACTGGCTTTTGTATGAAGAATTGTGCGGTGAAAGGCATTTTTGTATACATTTTTGAAGCACGTGGAAGGCTCGAGAGCCCATAGGGTCTCGAGTGAGGAGGATTTCTATCTATAATGAGGATTACAGGTCTATTTATTTCACGGTATGTAACCTTCCCTTATGTGATTAATACAACATTCCATTTCATTTTATCTTCTTGTATCATGTCTTTGGAATGCGAGTGGCTCACTAATTTTAAGTAAGGATTCATCCTAGTTGATGACCATACTTGGGATCGATCGATCATCTCTTTAAATATGCCTCAGGCGTGATATACTGTTTCATGTTCATTTCATCCATCTTTCCACTATATTAGTTGCTTTGGGAGGGTGCTTTTAAAACGCCATTGTCATGTATGGATTCTTAGATTGATAAGCCCATGCATGGTTCTGTTGTGTATCTGGGTATCAGACCAAAGTTAACTAATATCCTCTTATGTTTCTTTCCCTACATACACCTTCTGATATTTAATTTTTGTGGCATATTATTCGAATCAGCCCTCTTTACAGTAAATTGTCTCTTAACTGTCTGATGCTTTCATACTGGGGTTTTGCATCTTGTTCCTGCAACATTACTTTCTTTGTGGTAGTTTCTGTAAGTTTTGGTCCCATTTAAATTCATTTCCTTGTTTTACAAGAGATAGCTAGAGAGCCTTTTGGATTGACACCCAAGCTTTATTATAAGCTCCCTGCTATGCTAAGATGTCCTAGGCACTGGTCTATAGCAACTCTAGGCTGTCTCTAGGAGTGACAATAATTATCGACAACAGATAGGAAGGCCAGAATCATCGGACGTGGAAAATTCAAGCTGAAGCTCCAAGGTGGAAGGATTAGAACACTTCCTGGTGTTCTGCACATTCCTGCATTGGCCAGAAATCTGATTTCTGTAAGCAAGATGGATGGTGTAGGTGTAAAAACGTGTTGGAAAGATAGTGTAAGATGGTTAGGATTAACTTAGGTATTAATATGGGGAGTTCGGATTGGAACTCTATACAAGCTTCAGGGCAGCACTATTATTGATGGGTGCAATAGTTCTGTGGTTCCTGAAAGTGGAGCAGAAAGCATAGCGGTCTCTGGAGAAAATACCATGCTATGGCATTAAAGGCTTGGACATATTGGACAGAAGGGCCTTTGGATACTGGATGGAAATGGTATGGTAGAAGGTATTTCTAATTTCACTCTGGATTTCGATTTCTGTGAACATTGTGTATATGGCAAGCAGAATCGGGTGACATTTCCTTCTGGTGCTAAGAGGGTGAACAAGATATTAGAACTTGTGCACAGTGATGTGTTTGGACCTGTGTCAGTTCCATCACTGTGTAAGTCTATGTACTATGTTTCATTCATAGATGACTTCTGAAGGAATACATGGATATATTTCTTGAGAAAGAAATCAGAAGTCTTTGAAAAATTTAAAGAATTTAAGGCTCTGGTGGAAAACCAGACAAAGAAGAAGATAAAGGTGCTGAGGAAAAATAATGGTGGGGAGTTCTGCAAGAAGGAATTTGAAGAGTTCTGTAAGAAGTGTGGTATAGCACAGCAAAAGACTACTCCATACACACCTCAACAAAACGGAGTTGTAGAAAGAATGAATAGAACACTGATGGAAAAGGCAAGAAGCATGCTCAGTGGTATCGAGTTAGGACAAGAATTCTGGGTAGAGGCAGTGGAGACTGCATGTTACTTAGTTAACAGATCACCTTCATCAGCGTTGGAGGATAAGACTCCACATGAGGTATGGAGTGGTAAGAAACCCTCTCTTTCACATCTGAGGGTATTTGGATGTGATGCACATGTACATGTTCCGAAGGAGAAAAGGACCAAGTTTGATAATAAATCTGAAAGGTGCATCTTTATTGGATATAAGGATGGTTTAAAGGGTTACAAGCTTTGGAACCCAGAAACAAGGAAGGTTGTGTATAGTCGAGATGTGGTGTTTAGAGAGGTGAAAGATGTTGTTAAACATGAATTCCTACCAAAGGAAGCTGAGAAGATAGAGTTTGAGCTAAAGGAGGATGAATCAGACTCTACAATAGAAGAAGATTCCGAAGAGGAAGAGCCACAAACTCCAGCTATGAGAAGATCAGTTCGGGAAACAAGCAACTAGAAAGGTATATTTCATCTTCTTTCTATTCAAATTTTTCTTTAACTATAACTGATGATGATACCAGAACTGTTAGGGAGGCAATAGATTCAGAGGGTCGAAAACTCTAGAAGGAGGCCATGGTTGATGAAATGGCATCCTTGCACAAAAATGAGGCATGGGATCTGGTGGAGTTGCCGGCTAGAAGGAAGCCCATCGAGAGAAAATGGGTGTTTAAAAAGAAGATGAATGTAGAAGGCAATGTGGAGAAATACAAAGCTCAGTTGGTAGCAAAAGGTTATTCCCAGGTGCCAGGAATTGATTTTAGTGATATTTTTTCTCATGTTGCCAAAGTTACTTCTATTAGATTACTTTTATCTGTTGCTGCTGCATTTGATTTTGAGATAGAACAGATGGATGTGAAGACAACATTTCTTCATGGGGATATAGAAGAGGAGATCTACATGAAGCAACTTTGAAGGATTTAAGGTGAAGAGGAAGAAATAAATTGGTATGTGGTTAAAAAAGTCTACGTATGGGTTAAAAGCTTGTCACCAAGGGAGGATGTGGTATAAGAATTTTGATACCTATATATGGGGACTTGAAAGCTACCGAGGAAGCAAGGAGGATCAGCATGTGTTTATTTTTAAAGTAATTGGTGACCGTGTTATTTATTTGAAAGTCGTGTATGTGGATGATATGTTGCTGATTGGAAATGACAAAGAAATTATCCAAGATTTGAAGACCAAATTGTTCTCCAAATTAGACATGAAGAATATTGGTGTTGCAAACCATATTTTGGGCATGAAAATTAAGAGAGATCGGGCAAAGAGGAAGCTTGGGTTAAACCAAAGGATGTATGTAGATACTATATAGCAGAGGTTCAATATGCAGTATAGTAAACAAGTGAAGGTTCCTATTCCTGTAGGTGTAAATTTGTTTGTTGAACAGTGTCCCAAGACACAAGAAGGAGAGGAGGATATGTCTCATGTTCCATATTCAAGTGCAGTAGGTAGCCTAATGTATGCAATGGTCTGTACTAGACCAGACATTGCACATGCAGTGGGAGTATTGAGCAGGTTTATGTCAAACCCAAGGAAGGAGCATTGGACAACAGTGAAGCGGGTTTTCAGATATTTGTGTGGCACTAGTGATTATGTCTTATGCTACTAGGGAAGAACAGGATTGGAAAAAGTGTTGGACATTCA
Organism: Pinus albicaulis; assembly: GCA_034641835.2. Classification (NCBI taxonomy): domain Eukaryota; kingdom Viridiplantae; phylum Streptophyta; class Pinopsida; order Pinales; family Pinaceae; genus Pinus; species Pinus albicaulis. Next base: position 61,613,492 of record CM076583.1, on the reverse strand, counting down.
TGGTTTTGTTGATGCAGACTGGGCTGGAGATCTAGACCAAAGAAGATCTATAAGTGGGTATGTGTTTAGCCTATTTGGAGGTGCAGTCAGTTGGATGAGTAAAAGACAGTATGTAGTGGCTCTTTCAACTACATAAGCATAACACATGGCATCCACTCATGCAAGCAAGGAAGCAGTTTGTTTGCAGAGATTGTGTTCAAGTATGGGATTGGTGCAACAAGTTATTAGGATAGACTGTGATAGCCAAAGTGAAATTTTCTTGGCTAAGAACCCTGCTTATCATTCAAAGACAAAGCACATTGATGTTCAATATCACTTTGTGAGATATATGGTTGAGGCTAAAAGGGTGTTGCTGGTAAAGGTGGACACTTTGAAGAATGTTGCGGATGCATTGACGAAGTCTGTGAGAACTCAGAAGTTCTCTTGGTGTAGAGAAACAATGGGTGTTGTAGAACTGGGCTAATGACTAAGCTCTCCTATGGCCCCCTGCGGAAAGAAAACAACAAGTGAGAGAATGTTGGGTATGTGTTATGTTCTTTCCATGACTAATCACGCGTGGGGGGGTCACAGGGGGGTGGTAGCCCCCCTTGTTCGAGTGCAGGCGATTCCTCGGGAAAAAAATTGGACCCTATATTTCGAGTGGACGGACCACCCATGTTTTGTACATGAGTTTGCACATGGTTTTGGGGTACGATGGTTTTCAGCCCCTGGAGTTTTGTAGATCCGGTAAAGGGAACTATGATTATGTTCTAATCCAGGGTTAATGGATTGGGGTTTATGTATGCTTCAGCATGTATATATATATGTGTTGTAACACTAAAAGGAATATAATGAAAAATCAAGCTGGTCATCCCGATTTGGGATCCAGGGGAAAATCTCTGTGTTTATCTGTTTTATGTTTTATGCTCTCGCTATTGTTTATTTTATGTTTTTAAGATTAAACACCGAGATAATTTTACATTCGGGCTTAAAACCTACATGTTTTAGTTGAATAGATATACTGTGAGAAGCATTAATCCATTGGGCTATGGAGTCATAAAAGGATTTAATTTTTCATCAACTCTGCAAGGGTTTTCATAGGGCAAGCTAACTGTATCAAGTGGATCTTTTACATTAGATGAAATATGAAATGACAGTAAGTTGTGAAATCAGTAAAACTAAAGGGAAATTAAGAATCCTTTAACTATACTTCAACAAGAAAAGCCTTTTAGGTAACTGTTTAAGAAAAACCAAAGGACAGGGAAAAACATAGACTTCTTTGGACGGACTCTACAAGGTAAACCTTAAGACAACAATCCAACAATCTTAGAGAGAAGTACACCCCTGAATTCTCTCGTTATTACTTTCATACAAAGAAAAAATTTAAGATAATATTCAGTGAAATTAAAGAGCAGGATACCCCTTAATTCTTTAATCAAACTTCAAAGAAGGCCTTTAAAGCAACAATTTAAGAAAAACCAAACGACAGGGCAAACCATAAACTTCTTTGGCTGGACTCTACTAAGTAAACTTCAAAGAAGGCCTTGAAAATAACATGTCAAGAAAAACCAAAGGACAGGGTAAACCATAAACTTCTTTGGATTTACTCTACTGAGTAAAATTCAAGGAAACAAGCTAGGTGGAACTAAAGAGCAGAACGACCCTGAATTCTCTAATCAGACATTGCAGAAGAAAACATTAAGATGAAAGAAGCAGGTAGAATTAAGGTGCCAAGAAAACATATAGAGAAATGATGGAAAATATGGAAAACAGAAGAGAAACAATGACAAAGAAGGATAACATCACCATTAACATTGCTCAAGGATCCTGTAAACGTGCTTGTATTTCTAATGTCCAAAACAGTTACATTACTCCAGTGCAATAACCTTTGAAGCTCAGAATCTGATCAAATCCAGCCTAACAGCCAATCCTATAATCAAGCATCCAACCAACCAACACTAAAAATGAACAATACATGCAGTATTTATCTGCAAAATGACAAGGTTACCCTAACCTAGGGTGACATAATAATATTTATTGCAGAGTTAATGTAATCTTGACCTTTGAGACCATGCAAGGCCCAAGGAAAAATATCTGTGACTAACTCACTGTAATAATAACTTTTAACTTAACTATTGAGCTAACTTTAGGATATTTTTGAATTTTAAGGCTTTTCATTAACTTTTACAATAACTGTTGAGTAGCTGGGAAATATCTCTGACTGTTTCAATAACTGTAGCTACTTTTATTAAAGTGAATTTAGGATGTAGGTGGAAAAATATGTTTTGAAGAAGTAATTGTTGTTTTGCCTTGTCATTCGGATATGCCTTCTTTGCTAGTTTGACTTTGATTTATTCTTTAAACCTTGTTTAGTCTTAAAACTTGGATTTGACTCTCACTGTTTGTCTTACTGTTTTCTCCTTTATTGCTTTTGTCATTTCTTTCTTTATTTCTGCCCTTGACTGTTTTATTCTTTGATCTTTATTTTAACCTTTTTTCAATTGTGCTTCGTCCTTAACCTTTGTATTTTAATCATGCTCTTCATCTTTAACCTCTGATTTAAACCTTTAATCTTTGACTCCCACTGTAAACATTCTCTTCTTCTATTTTATCTTGTTCTATGTCCTTTGATTAAAAACTCACTGACTCTGATTGATCGCATGCTCCTGATCCTTTAGATGAAACAAGTTGTTCTGGATCGTCACCCACATGACCTGTTTAGATAATTCTTGGACCTTCGAAATGAGATTTATGCATTTTCACCATGTATAATCACCTACACATTAAAAACAATCGTTAATTTCTAAACCTGTTATGGACAGAGTCCGGAAGATAGGGGTTTGCGGGTTTCCTGCGCTTTTTTTGGCTTTTGGTCCTTTTTAGAGTGTTACAAGTGCTTATGTGGCGGATAGGGGCTCATCACATGGATTCGGGGTTTGAAACGTTTGAATGGGGGTCAGCAGTTTTGGGTCTATGGCGAGAGGGTGGTAAGTGTTTTTTGCACGGTGCGCGGGTAGTAAATGGTATTAGGCAAAGGGATATGACACCATAGAGGGAGTGCCGCGTGGCAGGGAGGAAAGGCAATAATACCGCCTATTTCACAAGGTGTGGAGGCTCATAACCCCCGAGCATTTGATATTGCGATATAGCTTGATGGTCGTTGGATCGTGGGGCTGAGATCCAACAGTGGTCGGGGTTTTGATCATAGGTAGGTCTAGGAAGTTGGGGCCCGGGTCTTTGAATACGATGGCGGGTTTAAACAGGCTTAGCGCAGGGTGTTAATAATGTGGGGCCCGGGGTTTATTTAAGTGGGGGTGCTTAAATATAAGGTGGGCCAAGGTTTTATGAGAGCGGGGGTAAAGTCTGTGACGAGGGTTTAAAATATGAAGGAGTCGGGTGTTTTAAAGAAGTGGTGGGGTTAAGGCTTAGAGTGGAGTTTATACATATAAAGGGGATTCGGGTTCTTTTAAAAAAACAGAGTTTCATTTAAAGGGGTGTGGGTCCAAATAAAATATATTTATCATAAAACAATGTAAAAAGGATTTTTACATTGTTTTGGAGGGAAAGAGTGGAAAGAGTGAGAAATGAGGGGTTAAATGGGTTTTTAGGTAATGGGAAACGGTAGAAATGAGGTATTTTAGGGTCAATCATGGGATTTCATAACATGTGGGTAATCTGTAGAGGAAAAATGAAATATAGTGAATTAGGAAAAATAAAGATAATGAAGGCAGTGAGATTTCTGAAAATAGATGATAGTCAAGGAATGTTATTTTCAGCAGATTGTAGAAAATCCATAGTCACCTAGTGATACTATGAATACATGAGACTAATAGTGTGTTTGGCTTGCATGAGTGAAACCAAATATAGTACATTTGATAGTCAATTGTCCCTTTCACCTAAATCTCAACTGAGTCTCCACTGGATCTGACATGCATGTAGTTAACAGTAGTAAATCTTTAGTTTCATGTGAGATCACTACATGTGAATCAATTTAATTTTTAATTCACTAATCTCTCACTAGTGTATCTTCAGTTACAACTAGCACACCTAATTTTAACTCACTTAACTGAGTTAAACTACTTTACAACTCACATAACTACACATCCAACTTTGTTACAACTTTGAATCACTCAGTTACAACTAAGTCCACTTGCATGTCCCACCAACCAACCTTTGAACTCGAAATTCCTTCAGCTAACTGGTTTTCCACTTCAGTTAACTGATTCCAAGTGCTCCATGAGAATAGATTAATATTTATTGTCCAACTAGTATTAAGGGATAATAATAGTCGACATGCATCTATAAATAGACATGATATCTATAAATAGAACTTACACATACATCTAAATATAGAATATCATCTATAAATATAATTTTCTCACCATCTATAAATATAATTTTCTCATCCATTCTAAAAATAGACTTCCACCTAAAAATAGTCTGAGGCTACATCCTAGTGTAGGTGCTTAATTTTCACTAGGATCATCTTATTTAACCTCAACACTCCCTCTCAACAAGAAAGGTAGTATCCTTCACCCTGATCCTGTCACTATGGTATTCGAATTTTCTCCTGGTGAGTGCCTTCGTCAGAATATCTGCATCCTGATCCTCCGTAGGAATGTACTGAAGCAACATGATCTTCCGCTACACACAATCTCTGATATGATGATATTGGATATATATATGCTTAGATCTATCATAAAACACAGGATTAATCGAGAGTTTAATGCAACTTTGATTATCACAATGAATCATTGTAGGATCTACATGAGAACCAAACAAACTAACCAGGATATTTCTCATCCAGATAGCCTCACATGCAGGTTGAATTGCTGCCATGTATTCCACTTCCACTGAATTGAGTGCCACAGATCTCTATTTCCTGTTGTACCAAGAAAAAACTGTAGATTTGATACTAAAGATCCCCCCTAATGTGATCTTTCTGTCCGTTGGGCTTCCCACCCAATTTTCATCTGTGAAGCCATGCAACTTCACCTCATCCATCTGTCTATACCACAAGCCATACTCAGATGTTCCCCTCAGGTATCTTAGGACATGCTTGCCCGCCTTCCAAAAGAGCTTGGTAGGCTTAACCATTTCTTGACTAAGTTGGTTCACCGCATAGCATATGTTCGGTCTCGTATTCACTAAATACATTAGCGAACCCAATAATTGTCGATAGAAAGTAGTATCCACTACCTCTCTAGATGTAGCGTCCTTTTTCCTCCAGTTTCCTGGAAGAGGAGTATCCATGGGTTTGCAGCCCTCCATGTGAAAATTTCCCAGTATCTCCCTTGCATACTTGCCTTGAGACACAAAAATTTCACCATTTCGTTGCCATATTTCCAATCCAAGGAAATAATGAAGTAGGCCCATATCCTTCATCTCGAACTCCTTTGCAAGGTCCTCCTTACATGAGTGTATCAGTTGCTCATCACCAGTCAGTATTAAATCATCAACATAAAGAACAATGATTAAAGTGTTACCCTCCACCACAATTTGGTATAGGTTTGCATCCACCTCACTCTTGGTGAAGCCAAGTCCGGTGAAATAGCTATCTATCTGAGTGTACCAAGCACGGGGTGCTTGCTTCATCCCATACATCGCTCTTTTGAGTCAGCACACATGTGACTCGCTGCTAAATATATCAAATCCTTCTAGTTGCTCAATGTACACCTCTTCCTCAATGATCCCATTGAGAAACACGGTCTTCATATCCATCTGATGAATGTTCCAACCCATCTGCGCTGAGAGAGCAAGGATGGTCCTTATGGAAGAATACTGTGAGACAGGTGCAAAGGTTTCTTAATAATCAATCCCCTCAATCTGTGAGAAACCCCGGGCCACAAATCTGGCCTTGTATTTCTCAACACTCCCATCAGCAGCTTGCTTTACCTTGTAGATCCATCTTGAACCTACCACTGATTTATCAACCAGCCTTGGAACAATTTCCCAAGCACTCTTTCTGACAATGGAGTCATACTCCTCCACCATTGCATCTACCCATGTGGGCTCTTGCACTGTTTCCTGAAAGGAAGATGGCTCAGTCACAATATGTTTTCTCATGAGAGCCATGTATCCAGTAAATCGGTCAGGAGACTGTCTTTGTCTGCGCAGTGAAGTAGGGGCTCCTACATCATGCGCAGCATCAAGTCTTAGCCTATCATCTTCTGTGGTACGCCTTCTGCCAGTTCTGATGTTTGGCTCCGTGTGAGTGGACTCCTCCACTCCATGAACCTCCTCCTATGGCTGATCCACATCTAGAGACTCATCTTTGGGAACCAATAGTTCCTCCTCCGCATGCAAGTCCAGCTCCCTCTCAAGCGACAACCGCATGGCTTTCCCCTCATCGAATTTTATATCCTGTCGCATAACAGTCATCTTACTGTTAGGAAAATACACACGATAATTATGGGGTTTTTCTGTGTACCCCAAAAATATCCCAACTTCATAATTCGGCTCCAGCTTTTTCCTGGCGTTCTTGGTCACATGCACATAAACATATAAGCCAAAAATCTTAAAGTGAGAAACAGCCAGTTTCTTACCAGTGAAAGCTTCTTCAGGTGTACTCATGCCAAGTACTCTATGAGGACAACGATTTTTCACATAAACCGCAGTGTTGCATGCTTCCACCCACAAATGCATTGGTAGGCCTTAATCATGTAGCATTGCTCGTGCTTCACCCATGATCATTCTATTCTTCCTCTTCGCGACTCCATTTTGTTGTGGTTTATGAGGCGCTATGAGTTCTCTTCGAATTCCTTCATTGTTGTAGAAGTCTTTGAATTCGTTAGAGATGTATTCTCCACCATTATCGCTCCTTAGAGTCTTCACTTGCTTCCTCGACTCTTTCTCCACCAATGCTTTAAACTCACAGAATTTTGAGAATGTTTGATCCTTCTTCTGCATGAAGAAGATCCAATATTTACGACAAAATTCATCAACGAAAATAACATAATACCTGTGTTTTTTTGTTCAAGCAACCAAGTCAATGGTCCACACACGTCTATGTGAACTCTCTCCAGGATCACCGAAGCATGGTTCTCCTTTTCATGAAAGGTGGAATTTACAAACTTACCCATGGTGCAACCCTTTCACTGATCTAACTAAGCAAGTGTTCCCATTGGAAGTCCAGTAGATATTTTCTACATGACTTTCAAGGCTCCATAATGAAGACGACCCAATCGCATGTGCCATAATTCGCCCTCATCTCGGCTCACCATTTTTTCTTCCTTGCCCATCATGGCAGCGCATCCATCTACCTCCAACTTGTAGAGATTCTTAACTCGAATCCTAATCCTCTTGGCTTGACCCGTTGTTTTATTTCAAAGGAAATATTTTCCATCAGTGAAAACAACGTCATAGACTCTGTCCTCCAACATCGTGACTGAGACCAAGTTTTTCTTCAGACCTTGAACATGCATAGCATCTTTCAATTGAAATGGTTTACCTAAATCCCTCTCAAAGGTAATGGTACCAATGACGGTCACACTATATTGTCCATCATTGCCCATCTCTATATGCATTTGGATATATTTCTCCTCCAAGTTACTAAAAATCTCCTTATCTTCCGTCATGGGGAAGGAAGCACCACTATCCAGATAACACTTCAATCCTAATTCACTTGACACCATGCATGTGATCAAAGAGAAATCAAGTTAAAATTGTGAGGCAAGAGCCTCACCTGCTGCAGCTCCAACAACCTTCTTGTTCTTCTTCCTCTGTGGGCAGTTAGTGGAGAGATGCCCATGTTCGTGACAGTGAAAACACTTCACCTTGGAAAAATCCAGCTTCTTGCCTTTAGACTCGGATTTTGAATGGAATTTCTTCCCCTTCCCTTTCCTTGCCTTGGAAACCAAAGCACAATCCTCTTCATCGTCATGCTTTGATGAAGATCCATCTCTGGTGTTCCGCCTAAACTCCTCCTGCACTAGATCCGACCACAGTCATTCTCAATCTGGCAGTTTTTCCCATTCATTGACAGAGTCTTCATAACTGTGCCAAATCTTAGGAAGTCTCAAGAGATCCAAGCTCACCAAATCATCATCAGCAACAGTGATTCCCACACTCCCCAGTTCATCCTGACATTGGAAAAAATTTGTGAGATACTTTGGAATATTGTCACCCTTTTCCATCTTGATCTTTCTGAGTTTATCTTTCAGTGCCAATTTCCTATGGTCATTGATGCTTTGGAAAAAATTTGTCAAAGCCATCCACATAGAATATGGAGTGGCTTTCCCATGAAGGCTTGATACAATGTGGTCTTGTTCACCTTCCAACAGAATCCTTCTTTTCTTCACCACTTTCTTTTGCCATGCATCAAGTAATGCAACATCTTTCGAAGTGGACTTAGGAACATCATTGTCGATGAATTCCTTCAAGCCATTATCTTCAAGCACCACCTCCATCATGTACTTCCAGGAAATGTAATTCGAGCAATTCTTCCTCTTCATGCGTCATAGTATAGATTTTTGAGGGCTTAATGGGTATGGAATTATTTTTTGGAGACATTATAGAACCCAATACTGATAAAAAATCTAAAATATGCCCTTGGAATCGCTTTAAACTACTTTTTCAAACAAACGTTATGCAATTTTAAAAACCAAATACACACCTTTTTCTTGCTTTTGAGAAGCTTGATATTGAAAGTGATATATCTATGTGATTTTGGATCCTCAATAACTGAAATTTTTCCCTGAAGTATCCCTCTGAATATTCTTTCGAATGCCACATGTCTGACCTGATTTGGATTCTTGAAGACAAAGTTATCCCCAATATCCTCCGATGACCTAATTATGGACTAATTCAGTAGAGAAAACTTGTACGACTTACCATGTGTCACTGTGTTCTCCTTTGGCTCGGAAATTGATAGAAAGAAAACTAAAATTCGTGTACTTCTAGCCAATTTTTACATAATTGCAATCCAATGCTGAAAGAGAGAGTTATGAATATTTTCCCACGATCACCTCTTTGAGCTGAAATTCGGGAGCATGAAAAAGACCTAACTTCCACAACTCATATCTCCGAAACGATTGCGAACGAAGCTCTGAAATTTTTCGACAATTTTCCTCAGTATTTTGGCTTCGCTCTCTAAAAATTTCAGCTTCTAAACCTTCGTAGAAAAAAATTTATAGTGAAAATTCCACGTTGACCAGTTTGGAGCAGGGAAAACCCTAGAATCCAAAGCTCTGATACCAAATGTTGTGAAACCAGCTCCAAAAGGAGAAGAAAAGAGATATCAACGCCTTATAAATAAACCACTTCGAGGGGGAAACCTCAAATACATTACATGAATGAACAATTCTTGGATGATACAAATGACAAAACCTCCTTTCTATATATAGGAGTCCTAGTGGGGTCACAATGTAATCCTAGCCAACCTAACAATAATAATCTAAGGGCACAATAATAACAATAGGGGAATTACAGAGGTACAACAATAACAATAAGAGGGGCTACATTAACATAATAAGGGACTACACTATTAATATAGGGACTTAACAAATTCGAATTGTTTCCACCAACAAACTTAGCTCCTGCTTCAAAATTGCAATCTTTTGTGCTCTGATACCATGTATAAATTATAATACAATTATGTATTTCCTAGATTCTCCTAATCTAACAATTATATGCCACTGTTAAATACATAATCGCTTCTACAAAAATTATTGCGGAATTTAAAACACGATCGCCAATTGCAATATCAAGAAGAAAGATCAATCACACATAACATAGATGTTTTTACCGAGAAAGAATAAACCTAAAAACCCCACTATCATATATTATTTATATATCATGGATCATGAAACAATATCATAGAAAAATCTAATTCAAGAGCTCTCAGTACAATATACAATCATCTCACACTGTCTTGTAGAAATTGGCAAATGCCTTAGCCAAATTTCTGCCTCACAACAGCCTGCCCCCACTAGTCAATCCAAGATGATTACAAAAACGAATTCAATGCAATCATGCCCTCCTTGATTGCGCAATCCTCATGATCATATCCAATGTGTGTTTGGCTTGCATGAGTGCAACCCAATATAGTACAATTGATAGTCAACTGTCCCTTTCACCTACATCTCAGCTAGGTCTCCACTAGATCTGACATACATGTAGTTAACAGTAGTAAATCTTCAGTTGCATGGGAGATCACTACAAGTGAATTAATTTAATATTTAATTCACTAATCTCTCACTAGTGTATCTTCAGTTACAACTAGCACAATTGATTTTAACTAGGCCTAATTGAGTTAAACTACTTTACAACTCACATAACTACACATCCAACTTTGTTACAACTTCGAATCACTCAGTTACAACTAAGTCCACTTGCATGTCCCAAAAACCAACCTTTGAACTCGAAATTCCTTCAGCTAACTGGTTTTCCACTTCAGTTAACGGATTCCAAGTGCTCCATGAGAATAGATTAATATTTATTGTCCAACTATTATTAAGGGATAATAATAGTCGACATGCATCGATAAATAGAGATGATATCTATAAATGGAACTCGCACATACATCTAAAAATAGAATATCATCTATAAATAGAATTTTCTCACCATCTATAAATAGAATTTGCTCATCCATTCTAAAAATAGACTTCCACCTAAAAATAGCCTGAGGCTTCATCCTAGTGTAAGTGCTTAATTTTCACTAGGATCATCTTGTTGAATCTCAATAGGCTTCTAACCCCTACCTCTTTTAGGCATTCATTTCAAAAAAATGACAAAATAAATTCCAATAAAGTGTTGCAAATTCAAAGATAACTCAACACCTATAAATTCCTTCAAACAATCTAAGCACACTGCAGAAAAAATAATATCAGACTTACCCCTATTGCAAAAACGGAAAATTCTTACCAATTCAAATCGCCTCCCCGGCAACGGCACCAAAATGTTGGGGTGCAGGAATTGCACTTAAGCAAGCTCCTTCAACACTTAGTTGTCAACCTAGGGATTTTGTAAACTTAGAGACAAAGCACAGGTAATGCCAGAAGTGGTATGAACTTTTCATGTTCCTATTCCTACTTCTTAATTGAAATATTGCAGAATCAAATGATAAAACAATTTCAAAGGAAATTGACACTAAAACAATTCTAGTGCTGGAATGTAAAAGAATGTATTTGCGAAGAAATAAAGTAAAGGAACTTTCACATAGCTGGAAACAATCTCAAATGCTGAAATAAAACTCTATGTTTATCTTCCATGTAGATGGTGGTAGTTTAACAAGTGGGCCCTTGAAAATATTTGCCTTCTAAATTATTTTCCTTTTACACTAAGCAACTATTCTCGTACTCTTGCAATCTGCTTGCACTAGTGCAAGTACATAACTTATGTGAAAAGTATATTTTACCCTCTTATACTGATATGTCTTCGTCTAGGTGCTCTAAGCCTTAAGGCTTAGAGCACTATGTTCCTGTGACAATACACTGGCTCTTGCACCGGGACAAAGCTTCCTACACCAAGGTTTCCAATTTACTTTCGAAAGAATCAAAGGACGTGTTGAAAAGAATTGCAATTGCGAGCTGAATTCTGAAATAAATTACACACATAAAATAATGCTTTAATCAAATGAACTTGCAATAAAAATAAACTTATAAAACGAAACAATCTTCAACAGTGAAAGCAAACTTTCAGTCAAAGGAATTTGCATGCAATCAAATCTAACTCTCGACAAATTCACTTATAATGTTACAGATTAATTTTAATCCCTTTTCTTAAATCATGAAGTGTAGACATAAATTAAGACGTTGCAATGGCGTTCTTTCTCATTTCACGAACTCATTCTTAACCTTCAAAAGTTTAGCTTTTAATATTAGGAATGATTTCTTATAATGATAACGCTTACTTGCAGAAGTAAATTAAATCGTATACAGGAAAAGGAAAACAACACTTGTTGTAAATAAATGAGCAAACCAGAGTGCAGAATCCTACATGCACTGATGCCGGAAGAATCTTCCTGCACGATCCAAGCGAAATCAAACCAGGAAAGAAATTGCAAGAAATAAATAAATTCAATTTAGACTTCCACACAACGGATCCATTCACACTTTGACTATTAAATGAAATTAAATCAAAACTCTGAAGCAAGAACCAAATAAATATTTAATCCACGCATCTGCAAGTAAATAAATATCCACAAAAACCTTTTAAAATAATGAAAGCATGAGGGTAAACGAGATGGGTTGGCTGGGCTCTAGCCAACTGGCTCGTTTCCCGTTTTAGGAAGCGAAAATATTCGGCACTTTAATCAACGCATCAATAAAATATTAGACGTAATGTGAGAAAATCATCGTGCAGTTACTTGTCTTAACTTTGATCAGCAAACATACATTATGGTTCAAGTCTTACCCAGAGCGAGGGAGATAACGAAATTACAAATTAAACAGGATTACAGTCACACTATTATCGCTAACTTATTTCTATCTAAGAGCTATCTTTTATACAGTCCTTCGGCCTATGGCCGTGATTTCTAATTACATAATCTTTCCCAAATCAAGCCTTTCAGTTGAACAGATTAACAAACAAAATTACAAAATTGGGCCAACAACTATAATAAGGCACGAGCTAATCGTTGGTCGTAGACCCTATCTTTGGAAACATCCCTGACTATACTCCACCTATGTTTAACATCAAATAATCTACAACCGAACTGGAATACGTGGACCAAAACGCCTACGTGGAGTGATCGAGTTGTTACGGAGATCACGAAACAATGATTGTTGGCTATGCAGGAATCTGCTTGCACTAGATCAACTAAAGACACAAAATCTATTTAAAATTATTAATAAAGTTATAATAAACCTTAATCATGAAATATGAAGTTTATGTATGAATACATGATTTTCTTGAGTAGATGCGAGGAATGAGAAGGTTTATGGAGATAAAATAGAGGTTAATGATTATAGGAAGGGGGTAAAAATAGAGAATTTTGGCACACCAGCACTCTCCCTTATGTTGGGGTTCCCATGTTTTGGCAGATTTGGCAATACCAAAAGATGAGACAACATCAAACCACTTTGGGGCCCTAGGATCTAGCCCTCCCGGACCCGGAGAGGGATCTCTCCAAATAGAGCAAAGAATGATATGTCTTTGAAGCTCAAATGAGATATTAGGCTAGTTATGAAGCACAAAGGGGGTTTTAAAATAGTTTGGTTGAAGGGTTGTTGGGTGGGTTAGGAGATCACTGACTGGGAAAGCAATGGGAAGAAAGGAACAGAACAGCAGGAGGCTTCAGCAAAGAGGATAGGCCAAGACTGTGCCATCCATTGGGCTATGGAGTCATGAAAGGAAATTACATGCAACAACTAACCAAGGCTTTCAAAGGGCAAGTCATCTAATACTAAAGGATCTTTAGATCAGAGGGTGGGGTGGAACATTAAGGAAGGAAAGTGAAAGAAGGAGAACAACCCAATTTCTGTCTATAGATCAGGTCAGAGGTCATTTAACTCCAGACCTGCTTGGACATACTCAAAGGTAACTCTCAAAGGTGGACAAAGGGGCAGCTTATAGATCAGACCAGAGGTCATTTAACTCCAGGTCTGCTTTAGCAACTCCAAAGGAAAAAATAGAGATAAATTTAACAGAAGGGATCTTAGAGAGGCCAGCTGGTCGCGCAAGGATCCTAGTGGACAGGGCTAACACTCATCCCCAGTGTTCCCAAACCTTACAGCTTAAACCCAGCAAGAACATCTAAGAACTGATTCAACCAATTCATACATCAGAGAGTAGGCAATAACATCCACTACACTGGTTAAATTGACTGAAATCAATTCTCAGATAACACATTTAGCAGAAAACATTGAAGGTAGGGAGAGCAGGAAACATAGGGCACCTAACAAGGGTGAATCCTATGTTATACTTATGTTGCCTACCAGAAGAACATGGAACAGTATGAAAATGTAATAACAAAGTGAGGAAACATCACCAATAGTAATAGACCAGGATCCTGTGAAATATGCTTGATTAATAATGCAAAACCAGTCATGTACACTATAGCTCAATGGCTAATACAATCCAGACTTTCTCCTCCCAGCCTATTACATACAAATACTCTGCTATTCCCTCCCAAGACTGTTCTAACTGTCGAATGAATCCCTCTAACAGCAATATGCCCAGCAAGGCAACAACAACAACAACCTTTACATTATGTTCTCGGGGATTTTTATAGGAGAAGAGAGAAAACAGAGGTAGATGAACATTGAATTGATCTCATTAAGGCAGCATCGGCGGAAGTGTCCACGCCCATACTGCTTGATGGCTGTCTACAACGTTGTAGGTACTCTAAGACTGGTTCTGAGATCTCTGTCAGGTCGATTTTGACCTCTCATATGTTCCTTGGAGTCCTTTCTGGTGTCTGGAACTCTGTTTCTGCCTTCTGAAATGAATGAACTGGGTGGAAGGTCTGCAGGTCGCTCCATACTTCCTAACTGCTGCCTGACTGTCCTAAATGGGTTTCAGACAGTGCAATTAATATTTTCAGGGCTCGAGGAGGCATGGAGATCGCTGTAGGAAGGTGTACTTCTGGAGTAAACGCGCTCTGATGTTAGGTGGCACAGCTATGACTTGCTGGTGCGCTCTTAGTCTTCAAACATCGCTTTAATCCTTTGAATTTGGGATCAAGTTGTTAATCTTCAATTACAGGCATAAATCCTCTTTGAGTCTCTGCCGCTGGTTCACTGGCAAGTGCTGAATAGACCTCTCTGTGTTATCTGCATGATGAGACAAATCGTTTAAAACCACGGGCAGTGGTGGTGGAGAAATGTTGTGGAGGCGGAAGAATGGTGGCGGAACAGCGGAGAAACAATGAAAGAGGCGGAAGGAATAGTTAATAGTGAAAAACCTGACAACTTAACTTTGGGCGAATTACACAGGGAAACATGAAAAAACAATGCACGGAGGCGTGAATGTGGGGCCCGGTCACGGTGGAGGGCAATTAGATCTTGACCGTTAGATCCCAGATCCAATGGACGGTCAGGATGAAATCGGAGGATCGCAATTGGGGGGAGCAGGGGTGACACATTCGAAAAATTCCGATTGTGATCGGAGCGATGTTGCGATTAAGCGCCAACCGTCGGATCTGGAAGGGAATGGGCGGCTGGGATTGAATCGGGAGACAGCGAGGAATGGGTTGCGATTGCGATCGGGCGGAGGGGTTTGCGATTGAGCGCTGACCGTTAGATCTAGGGATCAGATCAACGGTTCATGTTTAATCGGAGGGAGGGCGCGATCGGGGATCGGGAATTGGAACTTGCGATTAGCGATCGGGAGGGGAAATGTGATTGAGCGCTGGCCGTCAGATCACGGGAGGGATGGACGGCTGCGATGCAATCAGGAGGATGACGCGATCGGGGATCGGAGGTCGGGAGTGCGATCAATCGGAGATCGGAGAGACGGGCTTGCGATTGATCGGGGGTTACGACGTGAATGTTGTGATTGCGATGGGCGGGGGGCTTGCGATTAGCGCTCAGCCGTTCGATCGAAGCAGATCAATGGACCAAAAAGCGTCGCGAGACTTGTGAACAAATTACAATCGCGTCGGGGTTTTCGGCTATAACACAGGAAATGCACCCGCCCGACGGTTCCGATTGCGATTAGCGCTTGGGACTTAAGCGCTTGGTCCCAGCGCACGGGCATGTGTGGGAAGTGGTTTGAAAGGGCTTGCGGTAGAGGGGCTAAGCCCTATTATATGGTCGGAAAGTGGGTTTAAGCCCGTTTTAATGGATTTTGAAGGTTGGGAAGGGGAACGATAGAGAGATAAAGGGGGAAGAAGGCCAACGAAGGTTGGGGAAAAAATTTTAAGGGGATTTTGGGGGGAATTTGAAGGGTAAGAAGGGAAATAGAAGGGGAAGAAAAGGGGGATAAAATGGAGGCTAATTGGGGGTGAAATAAGAAGGAAAAGGGGGCCTTTGGGCATTTCTTCATAGCAGAGAGGCTTTATAAAGGAGAATCAGCAGAGGGGATTTCATCAAAGGATAAAAGACACATAGAGGCTTCAAGGAGACTGTGTTTTCAGAGGAAATGCATTCCTTGAAGGCTCAAAAACAATTTAGCCCCCTATTGCTTGTCAAAAATTTCATAGGGGGGCTAACAGTGGCTCCATATGGGGATGGCTTCTTCTTGAAGGAGTCAAGAATTCAGAAATTGATCTCTTGGTGTAGGCCAGGTGCCTGCTACTTGGACCATATTTTTGTTTCTCTGATCAGCTGCCACAAATCATGAAGACATCATATCAACAGTAACATTCTCCCACACAACTACCTACCCACACTATAGTCCTAACATTTTTCTTTTGGGTGCATTTGGACTTGCAGACCCTTTTACATCATTAATTTTTACAAACAG